>QEPC01011255.1:4917973-4940579 GCA_003113815.1 Sphenodon punctatus | reverse complement strand
TATATATATATGTATATGTATATATATATGTATATGTATATATATATGTATATGTATATGTATATGTATATATATATGTATATGTATATGTATATATATATATGTATATATATGTATATATATATATACAATTATCTAGTTAACATTGCACCACACTATATATTTGTGTGTGTGTGTGTGGTGGTGTGTATATAAATATAGATAGAGAGAGAGAGATACTTGGAAAGCAACTGAACAGCACAACTCTCAAGGAAGCTCTGGATCCCACTGTGCTACTGACAAAGGCGGAAGCCGAAATGTTTAGCTCCAGCTTCAGTATCAGCTATTTATCTTTCCATCTACCTCCTGTTTATCAATCTACATCTACAAAAAATTATATCTATCTATCTATCTATCTTGCAGTAAGCCACGCAGGGCAGTGGTGCACCCCCTCTGATGTGACCCCCCCCAGCCCCCCCCACACTGCAGTCTGGGGGATGGAGCAGGCACAGCTCCTGCTCCATCCCCTGGGCTGCAGTGTGTGTGGGCTCAGAGGGTTGCATTGGAAAGGGCGTGCTATTGTCTCACGTGGCTTGTTGCCTGAACAAGCACCATGCAGTTGTATTGTGCACCTGCTGCTGGCGTAAACTGGCAGCAGGATTGAACCCAGTATCTATCTAATCTAATCATCTATCTATGTGTGTATATATACACACACGAGTACTATATAGATATAGTATATATACTATACTATAAATCTAGTGTGGTACAGTATTAACTAGATAATTGTGAATATATATATATTCCTAGACAATAGGTACATGCCTGCATGCACCTAAATACTATATTAAATAGTATTAAATATATATAATAGTATGTAGGTAATAGCTGTATGCATTAGTGTGTAATAGTATTAAATATATATAATAGTATGTATATAATAACTGTATGTATAGATGCAGTATTAACTAGATAATTGTGAATAATTGCGGATAAACATATATTTTTTGATTTGGTGAAACCAACCTTTCACTGTATACAGGAAGCCTTCATGTGCTCTGACCAGCCTAGAGTTGCATTATCTATGATGGTATAATTACTGTATAATGGTAGCTAATAAAAGGAAAGAAAAAACACTACCAAGATTGTTTGCTTGCTGAACAGAGAAATCCATTCTGACAGCTGGAATACACACTGAACCTTAAGGCAGAATATACTAAGTCTTTTTTCTTTTTCCCCAATAATGCTGGGATGTTGATGGGGAAGAGTACTGATTAGGGCTCAAACGGGAATAGATTTTATTCTCACAAAAATCTAGCGAGACTCGAGAATCAGGATCGAGATTTTGTAGACATCTCCACCTAGATTCAAATTCTCATGAGATTTATCGCTCCCCTCAACCCCACCGTATGCGCCCTGGCTGGGAGAAACTTAAGGTGGGAGAGAGGAAGCCACACTGTTCCCTGCCCAGCTTTCTTACTTTGTTGGGGGCTGGCTCCTGTCTGTCTGGGGAAAGCTTTTCGATGACAGATTTTCAGGAATGGGATTGGGTAGAAAAGGATGGAGGGAGCAGACTCAGCTGCTACCGTAGCATTTTATTGGCTAGCGACAGGAGTCAGCAGCCAATAGAATGCTGAAAAGCTGTACTGAGCCCACCTCTTCCCTTCAGCTCACCCCTCCCATCTGGAATTCCTCTTCAGATGGGAGGGGGAGAGTAGGATGGAGGGGGCAGATGTTGAGCATTCTATTGGCTACCAGGAGTCTGAGCACCCAACAGAATGCTGGAAAACTGTGTTGACCCTGCCTCTTCCCTTCAGCTCCCCCTCCCATCTGGAAACAGGGAGTAGTACTGTAATTGATTTGCACATGTTTACCCATGTGATTCCCTTGTCTAGGTCTGGAAACAGAGATGGGAGGGGGGAGCTGAAGGGAAGAGGCGGGCTCAGCACAGCTTTTCAGGATTCTATTGGCTGCTGCCAGGAGTCTGAGCACCCAACAGAATGCTGGAAAACTGTGTTGACCATGCCTCTTCCCTTCAGCTCCCCCTCCCATCTGGAAACAGGGAGTAGTACTGTAATTGATTTGCACATGTTTACCCATGTGATTCCCTTGTCTAGGTCTGGAAACAGAGATGGGAGGGGGGAGCTGAAGGGAAGAGGCGGGCTCAGCACAGCTTTTCAGGATTCTATTGGCTGCTGACTCATGTTAGCCAATAGAATGCTAAGATGTCAGCTGAGCCTGATCCCTCCCTCCTGCTCTTACCTCTCACATTCCTGACAATCTGCCATTGGAAAGCTTTCCCCATGGAGACAGTCAGCTGCCAGCCCCCAACAAAGTAAGAAAGCTGGGCAGGGACAGTGTGGCTTCCTCCTCCCTCCTTTCTTCCCATTTCTCATCAACACTGAGTATTCTGTTTTTCAACATCCTTGCTTTTCTCGGCGAGAATCAAGCTTATTCTAATCTTGTTTCCTAAAAATACCCAATTTAATTATGTTTATTATTAAAGAGCCAGATGTCGAAGAGAGAGATAATTAATCCATGAACCGGCCAAAACAATCTCTGTGCCCATAACCCTCAGCAGTAATTAGTATGCCTTTCCCTCAACAATGATAGTGAATTATTGTCCTGTTTTGTAACTTTTTCTATCCGTAATGTTCTAGAGTCTAAGGGCTACAGAGTCTCCTGAATCATACTATCTTATTTCAGCTGGTAGTCAATATCTTTTCTCTTTTGCATATGCTTTTCAGTTCCTCTGCCATTTATTAAACATTGTGATGGTGTGATTATATTGATAAAATGTGTTGAACTACAGTTCTTTATGTAAAAAATCTGCACAGAATACAGATCCATATTTAACAGACCAGGCATTTAACAGGGAGGATTAGGATTCGGGGTATATTTTGTGTGTGGTTTATGTTTGTATCTCTGTATTTTATATGCATTCTATTTTGCTGTTAGGTTCAGTCCCTAATACAAGCACTGGAAGACTGAGCTCAGGGCAAGGGAGTAGAAATGAAGGCATGAACTCAAGGACAGGAAATGAATCTGTGGCATAGATCCATGATTTGGATTCTTTTCTTCCTTCCCTCATCCTGAACACCACCTAATAAGCACCCCTGGCCCCAACTCCTTTGTGGCTCTCTGAGAATGTACTCATTTTCAAAGTGTCCCATCAGACATATTTTCTATAGGTTTGTTTTACTGAGATTGCATTTTATGGTATGTAAATGATATTTTATTTGTTGAACTGTGGGGAATCTTACACATAAAGCAACATCTGGAACAAAAAGGAGGAATGTGTTTGTAGCAGGTTTGGGCTTGCCAAGGTGAGTATTTTCAGGATCTGCACCAACAACTCCATCACTCATGCGAATTAGCATATCTTCATCTTTATTCAAGGCACAACATAATCTCTTACCTAGGCCAGGCAGCAAACCTCCAGTCAATCTCATACAGTCAAAAGTACAACTCGCATACAAGCCTCTGGTCCCTCTGTTCTGCGCTCTGGACTCTTTTCAGGCTTCAGCTCTCCAGCTTAAGTGTTGCCTCTTCAATCTCTATACAGTCTCTGGTCTATCTGTCTTAGGCTCCAGAGATGTTCTCTCCTTCACTTCCAGACAGCTTCTGCCTCTCCACTTCCTATGTCCTGCTTTTATACTGTTGAGTGGACTCTGCCCTGTTACAGTGTTTTCTAGACTTTCATAAAGTGAAATTAAACAGAGTATGCACTCTCCCCAAGGAAGATCATTAAAATGTAAATGTACTAGTAAGATGATAATTAAGCATTGCAGTGAGTTGCTGAAACCAACATGGTGTGTTTTCAGACGTGACAATAGCACGGATTTCCACGCTTTGCCATGCGTGGAAATCCATGCTGCTGCCACGTCTGAAATGGCCGCCAGATGTTGGCCCAGGGCATAGCATGGACTGTTGTAGTATGTAGCCTGAGTTGTTCCTCAGGACCATCCCTGAGGAACAGCCCAGGCTAAGTGCTGCCATGGCCCGTGCAACGGATGCCCGACCGGGGTAAAGCGGGCCGTCAAGTTTGATGGCCTGCTCACACTTTACCCCGGTCTGGGTACAGTGGTACCGGCATGTTTGGGTAGTCATGGTGGTCTCATGACTTCCTCCTCCTTCCCCCCCATCAGAACTGGGCATTCTGTTTTTTGAGATTTTCATTATTCTCAGCAAGAATCCACCTGGTTCTCGTCTTGTTCTCATTTCTTTGCAAGAACGAGGTGAGAATTGTGATTCTCAAGAAGCCGAGCATAGAGTTTCAGCCCTACCTGCATGTTTTGAGGCCCAGATTTTTAGGTCCCTGATATCAGAGGACTTACAAGTCTGGGTCTCAAAACATGTGGGAGTCGACCGGCACCACTGTTTTTAATGGTGCCTGGGTGTACTCTGGGAGAGGAAGGGTGAGCGTCTATCAACCCTGTGTGAGTTTGCAGAACCCAGACTTTGAAGTCCAGGAGAAAGCTGGAGTGTGTAAAAAAAAATGCTCTAAGTTAAAGGAAGGTGGCAGTGTGTTCTAGTACTTGGGTAATAACGTGTAATGTGTATCTACCAATAATATATATTTTTTATTTTTACCCGCTTTTTCCACTTTTCCTGAAATAGCTTTTGGGGATAAGGACTATTTCTTTGCATATGTTCAGCCCTGCAACACTATGATACTGCTGGACCTGTAGAAACTATGGTTGTACAGATAGAAACCTAATCAGTTTGAGTAAAACCATATGCATGCCTTACTTACTGTTGCTGAAGGGGCTCTTCATGCTCTTTTCCTGCATTCATTCCTTGTTATATTTGTTTACTAACTAATAGAGCAGAATTCTACAAATAACTAAGTTTAATGCTTAGAATGGCTTGGAAATGATTCGAAGCAGAGCTGAATGAAAATGGAATAGTGTGTAGTTTCTGAGCATAAGGCTGTAATTGCATTTAGGGTTTTTGCTGATGTTGTATAAATCAGTAGAGCACATAAATTCTCTCTGTGTGTGTATAAATCAGTCCAGAGGGATTTGGTTCTGGCTAATTTCTTTATCTTTATCTTCCCATATTGGTATTACAGTAAAATTGTTCAAATTACCTAATCTTGGATATTTTCAACCTTCAAATGTTGAATGCTGACAGTTACTTATTATCTCTCACAACATCACTTGCTTCTTTGTTTTCCAAAGTGTCTACAACAATAGTTCTCTTTATGTAGATCTTAGGGTCACTGAATGCTCTTTCAAGTTCTTTTAGAACTCAGTTTGCCACTGTAGCAATATCTTAATTTTGTTGCTGTTATCAGTATGATGGTTAGTGAAGGTTTAAAATGGAGTACCAGTACTCTCTTGCTGGATTACTGTAACCATCCCCTCCCCTTTAGTGCTCTGTTAAATGTTTGATTCCAGTTTTGCAAAGGCTTGTGTGTGTTTAATTTTTCTACTGTGCATTCTTGTATTGTAATAAAAAATTGACATCAAATCTATAAATCTTTTCAGAGCAGGGTCTTAGATGTCAGGATGGGACTACGTTTTTACAGGGCTAAAGTGTGTTAAACTATCAATTCCAATAAACTCTCTACAGGAGCTGAGTGCTTACTTTCCAGATACCTTTGAAAATCCCATTCTTGATGACCTAGACCAAGACTTAACTAGCAGTTAGGTTCTGGATCCATAATTCATGAATTCTCCTCACTTGAGAAATACCCACTGAAATAGCAGACATATTGGATGTAAACAGATGGACAATTGCCCTGCTTCTGCTCCGCCTCATCCCCAGGTGACTTGTGTGTGCAAAGGCGGGTCACCACATGTGCAGGTGGAGCAGAGGCAGACAGGCTGATCCAGCCCTACTTGCAGTGCTTTGGAACATCCTGGAGCACTGCCAGTGGAGCAGGCTGTCCAAACCCAGGGCACCGGCCCGAGGTGGAGCTGTAGTCCGTCTTCTTGGTGGATGGCCTCTGCAGCTCTGCTCTCGGCTGGCAGTTGCCCTGGACAGCACCAGAGAGTTGCAGGCAGCAGCCTAGAGCAGTGGGCAATCTACGCGCAACTCTATGGTGGGAGGAACGGGGAACCACGTGAGTAAATTGTCGGCCACGGCAGCTGCCAACACTGTGTAAACCTGACCAAGGCAGGACTGGATACAGGCAGACACCCCCAGAGCTGCTCTTTGAGATCCAGCCACACGTCTGTCTAAAGACAGCCATTGTCTGTACAATGCAAAGAAACCATTACAGAGACTTTGATTGCATGTCCTGGGTACAACTAACAATTGTAAAACGCTTTACTCTCATGCGACTACAAAAGCATCCTACAAGATGTAATACAAGCTCAAGTCATCTGGCAGAATGTAGGCAATGTCATATTGTACAAGATTTAGCATTCTCGTTGCCCTTCTTTGTACCTTTTCTAGTTCAGCTATGTCTTTTTTGGGATGGGGTGACCAGAACTGCACACAATATTCCAGGTGCGGACGCACCATTGATTTGTATAGAGGCATTACGACATTCTCAGCTTTATTCTCGCCTGTCCTCCTTCCCTCCTGCCTCCCTTGAGGAAATCGCCTTTCTGCTCTCCTCCTCCAACCCTTCCACTTGCCCTCTTGACCCCATCCCCTCCCACCTCCTGACCTCCATTGCTTTCACTGTCGCCCTTCCCACTGCACATCATCAACCTCTTCCTCTTTACTGGCTCCTTCCCCTCCGCCTTCAAGCACGCCACTGTCTCTCGTATCCTCAAAAAGTCCACTCTTGACCCTTCTAGCTACCATCCTGTCTTACTCCATCCTTTTGCTTCCAAGTTTATTGAATGTGTTATCTACTCCCGCTGCCTCTACTTCCTCTCTGCCAACTCCTCCCTTAACCCCCTCCAATATGGCTTCTGCCACCTTCACTCTACTGAAACTGCTCTCGCGCTAACATCACCAACTATATTCTTGTGGCTAAATCTAATTGCCTCTACTCCATTCTTGTCCTCCTTGACCTCTCTTCTGCCTTCAGTACTGTTGACCATTCACTCTTGCTGGACTCACTTGGCTTCCATGGCTCCGTCCTCGACTGGTTGTCCTCCTACCTCACTGACTGCTACTTCGAGGTGTCTCTTGACAACTCTACCTCCTCCTCCTTTCCCCTCTCGGTTGGTGTTCCCCAAGGTTCTGTCCTTGGCCCTCTCCTCTTCTCTATCTACACCCTGTCCCTAGGCAAACTCATTGCCTCCTATGGCTTCTAATATCACCTCTATGCTGATGACACTCCACTCTTTCTCTCTCTCTCTACTCCCTCTCTCTCTCCATCTGTTCAAGCTCACCTCACCAGCTGTCTATCTAATATCTCTACCTGGATGTCTCAATGTCAACTCAAACTCAACATGACTAAAACTGAACTCCTTATCTTCCCTCCTCATCCTTCCTCTCCCTCCTTACCGAAGGGGTCACCATCCTTCCTGTCCTCCAAGCCTGTAGCTTAGGCTTCATCTTTGACTCACCCCTTTCTTTAAAACCCTACATCAACTCTGTTGCCAAATCCTGTCGCTTCTCCCTCCATTAGATTACTAAGATCTGCCCATTTCTCTCTGTCTCCTCTGCCAAAACCCTTGTTCATGCCCTGGTCATCTCTCACCTCAATTACTGTAACTTCCTTCTTACTGGCCTCCCTCACTTTCACCTTTCTCCCCTTATCTCCATCCAAAACTCTGCTGCCAGGGTCATCCACCTCGCCTGTCACTTCAATCACGTGCAGCCCCTCTTCTCCTCTCTTCACTAACTCCACCTTCCTGAACAAATCCTGCACAAGCTCCTAATCTTTACCTATAAAGCTCTTCACAACCTTGCTCCCCCCCCACCTCTCTGCGCTAATTTCCCTCCGTATTCCAATCCGTGAACTCTGCTCCTCCTCTGCCCCCTTTCTTGCCCTCTCACATCTCCCCTCTCCACCTTCGTCCCTTATCCCTAGCGGCCCCCTACATCTGGAACTCCCTCCCTGCCCACATCCACCTTGCCCCCTCCCTTCATACCTTCAAATCCCCACCCCTCTGTCTCTCAGATTGTAAGCCCTGGAGCCGGGACCGTGTCTATTCCATTACTTTGTAAAGTGCCAGGTACATTGCTGGAGCTATATAAATGTTTGCTAATAATAATAAATAATAATAATATTCTCTATCCCTTTGCGAATAACTCCTAATATTCTGTTTGCTTTTTTTTTTTTTTACTGCTGCCTGCTACACACTAGGCTGAGGATTTCAGTGTATCGTCCACAATCACTCCTTGATCCTTTTCCTGAGTGGTAATTTCTAGCTTAGAACCCAGCATTGTGTACTCACAGTTTGGATTATTTTTCCCTATGTGCATCACTTTGCTGCACTTGTCCACATTAAATTTCATCTGCCATTTGGATGCCCAATCCCTCAGTCTCACAAGATCCTCCTGCAATTCTTCACAGTCTGCTCGTATTTTAACTACCTTGAATAACTTTGTGTCATCTGCAAATTTGATCACCTCACTCTTTACTCCTTTCTCCAGATCATTAACAAATATATTAAACAACACCAGTTCCAATACAGATCCCCTTTTACATCTCTCCATTGTGAAAACTCACCATTCAGTTCTACTCTTTGCTTCCTATCCTTTAACCAGTTACCGATCCATAGTAAGACACTACCTCCTATCCCATGACTTTTTAATTTTCTCAACAGTCTTTTATGTGGGACCTTATCAAATGCTTTCTGGAAATCCAGGTACACTGTATCTACCAGTTCTCCTTTGTCCACATGCTTATTTACACCCTCAAAGAATTCCAACGGATTAATGAGGTATGACTTACCTTTCCTAAATCCATGTTAAGTGTGATGATTTGAACTGATCAAGAAGTACACCTTCTGAATAAGTAAATCTTATTTATTATATTAATAGAAATGCTCCAGCAAGTGCTATAGGTCTCTCTGCCTGAAGCCTGTGGCTCCGTCTATAGTAACCAGTCTGAGCCAGGTCTGTGTAACACATAACTACATGCTCTATAAGTTTCAGTTGCCAGTACTGTTATCTTAAAGAGACAGTGTACTATTCCCACATCTCCCTTTTTAAAAAAACATCTAACTTCAAAACAAAGAAATTACAAATTAACATTGTTCAATAAGTCTTTCCAGTGCTCAGCGTAGTCTGTTTGATCTGTGTGGTGCTACTTTAGTTGGATGATGATTTGACTTGATGTATTATGTTCTGCTTGCTGATTGTATTTTTGTTGTAACCCCATGCTACCAGCTTTATTATTCCATCCCTCCACATCCCTCTCTGGGCGTTTTCAGACAGACATTTATCCCAGGATAATTGCTTTAATCCCAAGATGGCGTGTCCGTCTGAACACTGTCAACAGTGATTTTTATCCTGGGATAACAAAAATATCAGGGTGTTATAAAACCCAATTCGCTGGGGTTTATAATACCTAGATATTAAACTATCCCAGGATAATGTCCATCTGAATGACTGTCCCAGGATAATCACTATCCTGGTGATTAGCGCCACGGAGTCCAATGTCAAGACCTGGCAGCCTGTCTAGGCCTTTTCTGCCTCTATGGTATGTTGGAGCACATGACTGTGGGGCAATCATATTACCACTGTCATTGCGGAGTGCCAAGTTTAAATACAATCAGAACAAAGGTCTGAGTTTCCATTTTCTTCAACTCAGAAATCAGAAAAATGAAGACAATCTGATTTTCTTCAAACCCAGAAATCAGTGTGCTGAGCACGGATGAAAAGCACCATGGCATTGAAATTCATTCCAGAGACTCTAATCACCGGGATAAATCAATGTGCTGTTCACATGACTATCCTGGAATAAAATTATCCAGGGATAGAAATGTCCATCTAAACAGGTACCACTTAGTTGGCCCGAGATAATAATCACAAGAGATTATTCTAATTATCCCTGGATAGTTTGGCCATCTGAAAATGCCCTGAGTCATGCCCTCCATCCTCTACCTATTTCTTTATTCTCCTTCTGTTTTTCCTATTGCCTTGCTTTCACTGACTTCCCTCTTACCTGTCTTCACTCCACATACATTGAAAAATAAACACCACAAACAAAACTTCTGTTCCACATTTGACCTATCACACAGTATGAAAGCTACTCCTCCCATGTTGCATTTGGTAGGAGCTACCGGCAAATTTGAAATATCTGTTTCTTTTGTATCATTAGTTTTTAGTCTCCAGAAGCAGGTTTTTTTTTAGCTTCTTTAGTACTGTTTTGCTTACTTGAGTGATTGAATGGGCCTTGAGTGGGCCCTGCTTATCTGCGGGACCACCTCACTCCCCATGTGCCCATGCGACCCTTGAGATCGTCTGTGGGAGCCTTTTTGGAGGTTCCCTGGGCGAGGCAGGTGGCCACCGATGTTAGATCTTTTTTGGTGGTCATCCCTGTGCTGTGGAATTCGCTCCCGGAGGAGGCTCAGTTGGCTCCCACTCTCCTGCTGTTTCGGCGTATATGTGTAAGACCTGGCTGTTCCGTCAAGCTTTTGGCGAGGGGTAGGGGAGGGGTGCAGATGGGGTGGGGGCTTTCCCCCACATACTGTATTTTAAATTGTTTTAAAATTTTTATATTATTTTAATGAATGTTGTTCGCCGCCCTGGACTGCCCTGTGAGCAGGAGGGGCAGGATATAATATTTTTTTTAAATTAAAAAATTAAAAATCACTGGGTAGTACTTTAAAATGCTACCAATCATAGTGCCATAGGTTAGCAAATTTGGTATGTATTTACCCTCTAGGGATGTGCGAACGCAGTTTGGAAGTTCAGAGTTTGGACCGAACTCGACTAGNTGGGCCCTGCTTATCTGCGGGACCACCTCACTCCCCATGTGCCCATGCGACCCTTGAGATCGTCTGTGGGAGCCTTTTTGGAGGTTCCCTGGGCGAGGCAGGTGGCCACCGATGTTAGATCTTTTTTGGTGGTCATCCCTGTGCTGTGGAATTCGCTCCCGGAGGAGGCTCAGTTGGCTCCCACTCTCCTGCTGTTTCGGCGTATATGTGTAAGACCTGGCTGTTCCGTCAAGCTTTTGGCGAGGGGTAGGGGAGGGGTGCAGATGGGGTGGGGGCTTTCCCCCACATACTGTATTTTAAATTGTTTTAAAATTTTTATATTATTTTAATGAATGTTGTTCGCCGCCCTGGACTGCCCTGTGAGCAGGAGGGGCAGGATATAATATTTTTTTTAAATTAAAAAATTAAAAATCACTGGGTAGTACTTTAAAATGCTACCAATCATAGTGCCATAGGTTAGCAAATTTGGTATGTATTTACCCTCTAGGGATGTGCGAACGCAGTTTGGAAGTTCAGAGTTTGGACCGAACTCGACTAGTTCGGTCAACCACACCGAACTTCCGAACTGAACTCGATTTTGAACCAAACCAAACCAAATTTCCGAACTCGGTTCTTGCACATCCCTATTACCCTCATTATTAATCTTCTTCTTCTTAGCAAATAGATTTCTCATTTCTACATAAGGTACCCTTTTTTCTGTAGAATATGAAATACGGAAAAGTAATTTTTGTTTTAAGAAATCCTAAAAAAAGTTTTAATTTTTCAGGTAATAAGTTTGACCCAGACATACACAGAAACCTGGCTTCTGAAATGTCTCCTAGACAATAAAAAATTCATGATTGTGCTTTGTAATTAATTTTACAACTAATTTGTTAGATACATAATATATTTTTTCTGTGACAGGTAATTAGTCCAGACTACACATGAAAATGCTCAGAAAGCATATATTAAAAAAGATTGTAAAACTGCAACAGCAAGGCCTCCTGGGAGTTATGGTCTTGATCCTTAATGAATCCTGCCCCTCCCCCCCCCAAACCCTTTCCAGAAGTTAAAAATAAAAAAATATATCCCTTTCTTTGGTTGCCTAGTTTCTGCCTGGAGGTGTTTTCATTGTCAATTATTATTGGGTGGTATTTGTAACAGGTGGATTAGTCTATGGGAAGTAACTTTAATTATTATGAAGCAGATAGGACTCTTGAGAGCTGTATCCTTCTATCATTACTTTTTTCTGTAAGGATCTGTGAAATCTGTAAATCGGGGTAAATACCCTCATGCCCCATGCCACTGTGTTTTCTTTCTATTGGGTAAGTAATATAAAGCATTTTCACACAAGACACTCTCCACCCACTACTCCACCGCCCCCAACCGTCTTTTCAGCTTTTATATCAGAAATAATTGTCTTTATCTGCTCATCAATAATAAAAAAATTCTCCTGAGCAAATAACCTTTACTCCCTAAATCGAACCTCATGAGGTAACCTGTAAGTTTCATTTTCTACACCTTTACTAAACTTGGTGGAAAAATAGGAAACCCAGGTGTCCGAGTCAATATAGGCTTTGGGACAAATAGCCCGTACTGTATTACAACCAGAAACAATCTGCCAAAATTCTCTTGGGTCTGTTTAGGAGCCTCGACTAATTTATTCCACATCATTAGTTGATATTCCTTCTTTTTTCCCAGCCAGCATCTTTTTATAAACTTGTTTAGCCTTGATAATTGAAGCTTGTCCAATCTCATCAACCCCATTTCTCCATTGCCTTAATTGACTCAAATACGCTTCTTCTTTTTTTGTTGTTGCAAATATACATTCCAAATCAAACCACTCTCTATGCCATGAGCCATTATCAGAGTGCCTCTTTTGCTGAATCAAGGCCTTTTGAAGATCCTTTACTACGATGTCATATTTCTCCAACTCACTCCTATGATCAGTTATTCCAGTCATACTGTTTCCACTTAACGTAGGGGCACACAAATTTCCCACCTTACTCTTGATCTCATAATTCCATCTTAACCTTTACATTATCTGATTCTGTCTTCTTCTCCGCTCACACTGCTTCCAATGCAGGCAGTTTTGTACACCAATCAAAGGAAAATGATCACTTTCAGTTCTTGTAATAACCTCAAAAGCCAGATATTCCTGCCATGTATGTGGTACTACTATATAATCTACAGTGCTATCTCCTGTATTACAGCAGTAAGTAAAAGCCCCAGGAATGTTGTTCTGTACTCTACCATTTAACATTCTAAAATTAATAAAGTACATAAAACAAAGTAACTCCTTCCCTCTGATGTTTACAGTATAATCCAGCATTCTGGGGTTACTTATACTGACATTCTTTTCAATGTCCTCTGGTAGGCTCTCATGGGTCTGACCGATCCTGGCATGAAAGTTCCCTGATATTAAAATTTCTGCTCCTTGATACTTAGTCCTCAGTGTATTAATAAAATTTGTTAAACACTGATTCCACCAGCCTTTAAGCTCATCTTTTTTCCTGGGGGGACCATATATTGTAGCAGGGACCAGTCCTGCGGGACTGCTGCCCCTTTAAGAAGGAGGCTGCATGGATCAGTCAGAGGGCTGAGTTACACCCAGGAGTGTGGCAGAGCCAACCCCATAGCTGGGGAATCAGCCAGTGAGGAAACAGGCTGAGAGACCCTGGGACAAAGTGGGCAGGACACTGGCCCTTTAAGGCTGAGGAGAAGAAGCCTGGTCATGACCACTCTGCCTGTATATAAGGAGAGACAAGGCAGAGAGGAAGGGAGTCTCTGTCTGGGAGCTGAAGGAGCCACATCTGAAGCTTAGTCACTCTATGGGTACTTTCAGACATGACACTAACCACCCTTTAACCACCCTTGGTGGTTATTTATGCATGTTGCAGGGCTGTATTGGTGCCCTATGAAGCCCTGCAACATGCATAAATAACCACCAAGGGTGGTTAAAGGGTGGTTAGTGTCATGTCTGAAAGTACCCTATGCTCTCCAGGGTGCTAAAGGCTCAAGAACCAGGGTGGAACCAGGTACTGAGTAGAGGCTGTGCCCAGGAGGGAGCCTCATGCTTGGAGAAGGCTTGGCCAGAGCCTGGGGCTTTGAGGCCTGGCTAGATGGACAAGGGGATTGATGTTAGGTTGCTCCTGAGCCTGTAAGAGAAGGACCTGGGTCTGCAGGATGGAGGCGACTGAGTCCCAGGGATTGGAGTCTAATAAAGGACTATGGACTTGTTACCCTCTGGACTTTGCCTGGACTGTGTTGGGTCCTATAAGAGGGTACCCCCTCCTTTAGGGGGGGGTTCAGCTGAGGCCAAGGCTGAATAAGCATGGCAGTGGGGTGACCTAATTCCCTAGAGAGACCCCAGCGCCCCGTGTGGCACTGGGAAGAACCCCTGCTACATATACGTTAACAAATTTATTAGACTTACCAGTCCAATTTCCAACAAAAGTGCTTGGTAGTATACTGATCCAGTATCTAAATATTCCACTCCTCTGGGAATAGTAACTGAAATAAGCATAGCAAGGCCACCACATCTCCTTCCCCGACCTTTTATCCTCCAAGCTTCCTTGGTAAAAAGACTATAACCATTAATCACAAATTGGTCACTCATCCAAGTTTCCTGAAAAAGAACAATCTGCACCTTATTAATAAACTTGACCCATTCCTTATCCACTATTTTTGCTCCAAGGCCAGCTATATTCCAACTTACTGTTTTCATGTTTCCTCCCCAAGCAGCTTAGTTAATCTCCCAAAGGTCCTTTCTTCCTGTTTTTTATTAGACTCGCCTCCTTGGATCCCTGCTCAAATTCAGGTCTCTGTCAGCTGCTTTTGATACCGTTGAACATGCGATGGTGACGCACCTGCGGGACCGGGCGGGGGTGGGTGGTACAGTTCTTGACTGGTATGGTTCTTGACTTTAGAGTAACCACATGCTCATAATCACTAGAAGCCAGATCTATCTTCTGAATATCATATTCCTGAGACTTCAAGCTCTGAGAGAAAGTAATATAATTGTTCTCTACTGAATCCCTATTAATAATCTCTTACGTTTTTGTTTACATGACAAAAATAGTTTGATCTCATCTCTTTAGTTCCAGGATTTGATAACTGAGCCTACATCAGAGAGCCTTCCTGAGGCCCTCTAAAATCATTCATAGAATTGCCCTTTTCACCACAAAATGTGTGATTTTCAGTTGAGTAGAAATGGTACATGCAGCATTGTACTGTCCTGTAAAAAAGGTACTAGTATTCATCAAGATAATATAAATAGTACTTTTCTATTCCCAGAACACATCTTGGTAGAACTTAATTCCTGAATTGTTTACATTAAACGCCTTGTTCTTACCAGAGCACGCCTTGGCAGGGCTTGGCTCCTAAGAATTTTATAAGTAATACCTTGCTCTCACCAGAGCACACCCCCTGTAGGCCTTTGCTCCTGAATGTTTACAATAGGTGCCATTCTCTTACCAGAGCACACCTTGGCAGGACTTGGCTCCTAAAATTTTGCAATAAATGCCTTGCTCTTACCAGAGCATGCCCTGGCAGGGTTTGGCTCCTAAACAAATACCTCACTCTTAGAGTACACCTTGTTAGGGCTTGGCTCCTGATGTTTACAAAATGCCTTATTCTTCTGCAGCACTCACCTTAGCTGGACTTGTCTCCTGAGGGGGGGGGAAACCCTCTCAAGAGAACACACTGCAGCCAAGCGTTACTCCTGGTTTAGTTATTAAGGCTATACTCCTCGTTACACAATTCAGCGAAGGGCTTCTTCAAGGAATGCTTAGCTGAAAAATATCACATTTAAGGGAGTTAATTCCATAAAAACACCCTGTCACAACGTTGGGGCCCTCACTCCCTTTAGAGGCTGTTCCCCGTATGCCCACTAGGCCAGCCACAACCCAGTTGCCTGTGCCCGCATGGGTTCCCATGTGATCAGAAAAACTTCACTGCAATCAGGGAGCTTTCGGAGGTCTGCACCTCCCAGAAACGCCTCCCCTTGATCTCCCAGCCCAGCCGTAACACAGAGAACCTTCTCTGGGCATCTATAGCTTGGAAGACTTTGCAGTGGGGTTATCTTATATGAAAAAGGTCCGTCTAGGCTCTCACCTAGATAGAGTGCCCCTCAAATGAATCCCCCAAGGCCAAATAAACACACAAGCACGCTAGGCTTGGTCATAAAACATATATTGAGTACATACAAGTACAAGGCTGTTGATCAGATAGTGCAAGTCAATAAATCAAGCATAAAGTACACGCATTCTAAGATATACTGATATTCCCTAACTGTTCCCTTACCCTATGGTTCAGTTCAAGTTCATCAGCATATCTCGCAGCTTTGATGTCCAAGCCGGGCCCAAGTCTTTTAGAGAATATAAAAGTCTTTAGTTCATGTTTGTAGCAGCTCTTCTGCTGAGCTGTTTTCTCCTTCAAGTCCAAGATGGAAGTGTCCTTAAAGTCTGTAGAGATCCTGTCTCTTCTTCTCCCCTTCGCAGGGGCTTCCGTGACTTCCTGTGTCCTGCTGCTATTGTCATTGTAACAAGGTGGTAGGGAAGACCTGGCAATTGCTTGACAATAAACTGCCCACTTGTTATAACAAAGGGAATCTCTCCCTACACTCTGGCAACTTGTTTCAGTATATTGCTCCAACTGAGCTGACGATCTGTTAACCCTTTATATTACATTACACATATCCCGAAATGTGTGTCATCTCCCTCCAAATGAGTGTGTCGCCACCATGTCCCCATGACGCACCCCCAGGGGGGAAACTTTATTGACCTAGAAACAAAAATATATAACTAACCCCACACAATACACATAATAATACAAACAACAATACTTGCAGCAGTGCTCCTAATCTAATGTGCTTGATTCCACAATTCTTGGTATCTAGGCAGCTATTCTGCCTCACAACCGATTCAAACAATCATCACAATAAGTCCTCGTTGGTGCATTCAGCATATGCTTCCTTAAATTCAGCATGTCTTAAAAGAGGTTAAAAGTAAGCAGGGTTCAGAACGAAAAAATATTCCAACCTTTGCCAATACCAACGTATAAGGCCGCACATACAAGGGCGCCATGTTTTTATCTCTCTCATGCCAACAGAAGGTCCACATGGCTTCGGGTCAACTGGGACAACAAATAAGCATGCTCAGCAGGAATGCAATTAAAGTCAATCCTCAACTGGGGAGAGGTCTCTGAGACAGCATCCACGACTAGTCCCTGGTGCCCGGGGCGTTCTCCCCACCACTCGCAGCTGTTTCTCCAAGTACCAACACCACAACAGCTCCACGAACACCTTCTGGGGCGCACCCATGGTAATATACCTGCAAGAGTAGAACAGAGGGCCAGCTGAAAGGGATTTCCTCCACCCCGCTCAGAGGATGGCCCAACCAGCAAGCAAACATGCCCAGGTCCAGGGTGGGGGTGTGTATGCGCTCCTGCACAACACCCATCTCAACCGATTGCACACCCATCTCCACCTACTTCCACTCACGGAGCCCTCTGGAAAACCAGAGGAGGCTCTGTGGGTGGAGGTGGTGGAGATGGGTGGACGTGTGAGTGTGTTCATGTAAACGGACATGCACACACCTCCAACAACCTCGACCAAACACTCATCCCCCCCACCTCGGTCCACGTAAAAATGGCTGTTATTTTGGCATTAAACACTCTAATTTCAGTGGGCACAGACCTTCCTGCATGTGCCTCATGGAATTTGTTAATATCACTCGTAGCCTGGTGGGCAGTTTTTAGTTTAACCCTTCACATATGCTTTTCCCAGCCATTATTAGATGAGACGGTCACACCTAAATACGTAAATGATTTTACAACTTCAATCTTCTTATTTGCCATACACCAAGGGTATTCTTTAGCACGTCTACCCCATCTAAAACAATTTTAGTTTTGCCATAATTAATAATTTATTTAATTCACATGCCCGGGCAAATTTTACCATGGCCCTTTTGTCCTTGACATAATAATAGCATCATCCGCATAAAATAGGGTTCCAATATGTGAAGCCAAAATCTTAGCTGGGTGAAATCTTGTATCTTCCATCTCAATAACATCATTAATATATATATATTAAATAATAAAGGAGCAAGAAGTCATCCTTGTTGTACCCCCCTATTAGTTGAAAATCTTGGAGATATTTCACCACCCATTCCAAATTGAACACAGACTCGTGTCTTTGTAATAAAGAACAAGGAGTCTCAGCAGATAGGAGTCAATCCCTAATAAATACAGTTTGTTCCACAGTAAATCTCTATCAATAGTATCGAAAGCTGATGAAAGATCAATGAAGGCAACATATAATGAGGTCTTCAAGACCCTCATATATTTATGTATAATGTACTTCAGGGTGTATATGTGGTCTATAGTGCGTAACCTGCCCTAAACTCCACTTGTTTCTCACAAAGGATATGTGCCTTGGTTTTTAATGCTTGTGTGGTTTTTTGGCTGTCTTAACTTTCATGTTAAACTGATACATTTTTTAATATTAATTTCAAAGTTTTTTGTTGAGCGTACTTGTCCCATTTTTAGCTTTAGTTCTGTGAGACAAGCTGATGAACTAGTATGGTTTTTCAGAAGATTTCGGGGTTGGCAATCAACATTTTGAGCCTCTTTAATGTTTTAAAATTTTTACATAACAATGTCTCTGGGGGAGGGAGGGGATGTCTGGGGGGGTGTTAATGGGGAGACGGGAATGTGGGGGGCTGTAGGTGAGTGGAGGAGGGAGAAGGTGTTTGAGGGTTAATGGAGGAAGGAGTTTGTGAAGGGGGTGATAGGGGGAAACTGTCTTTGGGGGTTAATGTCGGAAGGAAGTGGTGTGGACGATGGGGGATGGAAGAGGTGGTTGGGAGTTAACAGGGAAGAGAGGAGTATGTCGAGAGAGTGGGGATGGAATTGGTATTTGGGGGCTAATGGGAAAACAGGTGTGGAGGGCTGGGGGCTAACTGGGGATGGAGGGGATGTTTGGGGTTGAATGGGGAGACAGGTTGTGGGATGAAGTAACTGATAGTTATTTCAGTCTGTGCTGCTTTATGCCTCAGTTTCCCCTTGTATAATGGGAAACATGCAACCTCTCTTGTGAAGAAGCCAATTCTTGGTAGTGGTGTCTCACTGATAGCTTCCCAGGCTGCCATCCCCTCCCTGCTGCCATTTCCTGTGAGTCAGTGAATCCCAGACAGTGCCCTCATCACCTAGCTCCCACCAATCCTGCCTTCAGTTTACTCCCGGCCAGCCTCTCCCAGCTTCTCCAGCCTCTCCCAGACGCTCCTCCACCCCCTACCATCCCTGAATCCTGTCACCCTCCCACCAAGCCCCCTCCAAGACACTCCCCTGGCCCCTAACTCCCCAATCCTTCCCCCCATCTCTTCCCAGTCTGCCCCTCCCAGACAATCCTCCTGCCCCCTTGCTCCCCCCAATCCTGCCCCCATCTCCTCCCAGCTATCCCCTCCCAGGCACTCCCCTCACCCCAAATCCTGCTCCATCTCCTCCCAGTCAGTCCCTCCCAGACACTCCCCCCACCCCATAGTACCCCACAATTTTGCCTGCCAACCCCTCCTAGACACTGCCCTCTAGTCCACCAAATCCAGCACCATCTCCTCCCAGGCAGCCCCTCCCAGTTGCTACCCTAACTCCCCCATCCTGCACCCCATCCCCTCTCAGCCTCCCCCCTATACTTTGCCATGTTCCCTAGCTCCCCCCAATCCTGCCCCATAGCCTTTCAGCCAGCCCCTCCCAGCCCTCTCCCCACCGCCTAGCTCTCCCCAGTCCTGACATCTCCTTCAGGTAAAATTCAAGTATCAAAGTATTTGAGCTTTCATGTCATGCATTATCAATAATCCTTTAGGCTCTGGAGATGCATTCGTTTCACACACAGAGGGAACCAGTCAAAAAGCTTTTACTTTTCAAAAGCTTTTCATTTGATAATCAAATCAGCAGCGTCCTTGCCTGTGGTTTGTGCAACAGTGATCTCAAGACGTCCAACTGCAGCTAAGGAAATAGACTGCACCAGTGGCCTCTTAAGAGAAAGGCTGCAGATATTTAGACAATGTTATGAATTGATGGAATCTAAGCAAATAGAAACTAAATGATTCAGCAAAAGCAGTTCTTCAGATAGCTCCTAGAATACCCGTGAGACACTGAACTGCGCTGTGATCAGACTCCCTAGTTCGCTTCACAGCGTTAACCAGATATCTGGGGGGAAGGCAAAGATATAGAAAATCTTTTTAAATGAAAACGGTGGACTTTTGCTAGGGAGGGGGTGAAGTCAGGACCTGTCAAGAATGAGCTAAGTTTCCCACCCCCCCTCTCCCAATCCCAAACTAGAAGATGCATCTTCCTCCCAAGTGGAGGAGGGCTCCAAGGTTTTGAAATGAGGCGGGACTCGACTAGTCCCTGCAAACGCACATGCATGGATGCTGTCCGCAGCTTGTTTATGTTTGGGGACGGACTAATGATAAAGGCAAATGCGGTGCTGACTGGGGATAAGAAGACATCCCCTCCAAATCCCTTCAGGATCCCTTTGGAGTCCTGGCAATTCTCCAGTGTTGTGCGGTGGGTTTGCCTTCAAATTGTCCGGAGCTCGCTCTTTGCAGCTTCTCCTTGTTGGTTGAAATGATTTCCTTGCCAGACCTCAGGTTGAGCTGTTTTTTGTTGCTGGCCATTTGAAAATTAATTCAGGCAGTGAGTGAGCATTGAGCAGACGACACCCTGCATGTTATGATTTCCACAGGCATAGATTATTTATGCCGTAGCTTTAGGAGGGCAGCCACACATGCTGAAGACGGAGAAGAGTCCACTGTCCTGGACTGCACTGGGGAAGGGAAGAGGCACCAGCTGGTTGGACCTAGGCTGTGCTTGCTTATTTGGTCACTTCAGTGCTTAATTCAGGCTGAGGATGGATTGTTTGTGAGCCGGGTGGCTGTGAGGAGAGCTCCAAGGCTTCAAAGTCTGAATGGCAAAGGAGAAGGCAGTGAGGTGGGAGGGAATATTTTGAAATTTCTCAGACAATCAGCAATCCCTAGTACAGAAGAGGGGAGCTATTACCCTTTTTATTATTATTGTAAGTCTAAAGGATCTACATCTTAAGGGTTCACCTTTGTTTGCAATTGTCTTAAAGTCTTATGGGTTCACGACTTCAATTTTTGTGTGTGTGCAGTTCTGCTGCTTCATTGTCTTGTTCCTGCTGAGCAAATAAAGAATGGGAGGAAGAGGGATTTCATTCCTTTATGGATTTTTTTATTTTATTTAAAGTTTAAAACTTCCATTGCAAATTAAAATCCTGCTCCCTACCATTTTCGTTAGCAGGACTTGGCTGTGCACTTGAAACTTACCTGCTTAACACTTTTGGCAACATAAGGGGCCATCAGAACCCTTCTGTTTCTTTTCTTTGCGGCCCAAGTGAGGTGTCCCAAAAAGAAGCTTTCGGAAATACTAGCAATTTATAACTCAACATTGCATCCACCTCTCTAGAAAGAGACAAGAAGATGGGGAGAGAGGAAACAGCACCCCATTGCCAGCCAAGTTCACCCCAAAGCAGGCTGCTACAGAGAGCAACTCCCAGAAATGAACAGAGAGGATATGGGACAGCTCAGAGCTGCTTTCTGCGCTGGAAAAAGAGGCTGACAGGACATCTTTCAGAACTGAAGTCAGAGGGAGTTTTTTGCCACTAAATTCATGCGCCCTCCCCGTTAGATTTGGCAGGTGGGGTTGCAGACTTGTCGTCCTGACAGACTCGCCACCGCTAACTCCGGCCATTTCATTAGCAAGCAGGGAGAAGGCTGATAGATAGATCCCTTGAGAACATTTATCAAGGCAATGGTGGCAAGCTCCTTCCCCCATTCCTTACAGGAGGCCGGGCCAGTGGGACGATGTCAAAGAGGCAGCAGCTTTGATTTCATGCTGAGAGGTAAAGGGGAGAAGGTACGGCTTGCCCTCCATTTCCAGTGGAGGAGACGGCAGCTTGGCTCACTTCATCTGCTGTCAGTGTTTGGGGTTTTTTGTTTGTTTGTTTGTTTTTGACGTATCCAAGGATCTTTGCTCACAGCTGGATAACTTAGCACTGCTAATAATCATCCTGGGGGCAGGGGTGTATGAAGTGGAGGCGGAGATTGCATCTGTCCCTTGTGGGCTAGGATTTGTTCTCTGGCCCCACCTCACCAGTAAGCAGAGCGCTAGTTCAGACGGTGGAGACTTGTGTCACACAACTCTGATTGTTGATGCTTTATGTAGGACTCCCTTTCTTGCCTGAAGCAGTCATATGATCCTGATGCCTGGTTTGAAATTCCGGGGCTGAAGTGAGTGACAAGTTATCGTCGCTTGGAGCTTATATAAGCCACATCGTTGAGTGAGAAGCTGTCTTGGGATAATACCAATTGAGCCAGGGGAAGCTGCAAAGGCCAGGGACTTTAAAACTAGAACAGGGGTTTCAATTGTGAGGGGAGGGAGGCTTTCGCCAGCAGCTGCCCTGGTGGAGGGAGTTCCCCCCCCCTTTAGGGCAGCTGCTTGGGGAAAGTCGCCCCCCCCCCCAGTTTAAACTCTAGCAAGTTAATAATAAACTCCCCTCCCCGTGCCTGGCTCCTGTCCGTGAGGCTCCAGAAATTGGGGCCAGTGGACTAGCGAGGGGCTGCTTTGGGCAGCTGTTTAGAATTAAAGCATTTAGCAGGGGCGGCTGGTGGCTTTTTAGTTTGGAGGGGCAGTAAGGGTGGCCGGCGAGCCAGGGCAACGGTGGGCGGAGCCAGGGCACAACCCAGCAGCAAGGAGTTCCCAGGGTGAACATCAGAAGATGGAAGAAAACACAGTAGTCTAAAATGCACTTGAAGCTTAAAATGAATAAC
>QEPC01011255.1:4879716-4892633 GCA_003113815.1 Sphenodon punctatus | reverse complement strand
TCTATATCTATATCTCTCTATCTCTCTATATATGGGCTGGGGGGGAATCACAAACACAAGGTTTCAGTTTAAGGTTTAAGTTTCATTTCAGTACAAAACTGAAATGAAACTTAAAGCAATCTAATAATCCTACTCAACGCCTGCTGTTCAGGAACAGTGACTAGCTCAGAAGGTGTTGGGAAGGGGGGAGGCAGATATAGTTTCATTTCTTGCAAGCCTCTCCACCCCTGGTGCCTGGAAGTCTGCTCCTCAGTGACTAGTACTACCCCTCCCTGTCACGTTTGACCTTACAGTGAACTTTTTTTGCCACCCAAACTCACCCGAACGCGATCTGAACTGACCGAACTGTTCGGTCATTTCGATGTTCGGAATTGAATTCGGTTCGGCCAGTTCGTGTTCGGATTCGGTCGTCGGAACAGGCCGAGTTCGGGCCGAACTCCAAACTTCCGAACCGCATTCGCCCATCCCTAGAAATTCTTGCTCAACCTGTTTATAGAATGCACAACCTGTTTAGCATTTTCTTTCCTCATGGTTCTTACTGCTTCTTCAAAATGGTGGCCAAGTTGATTGTCTAATACAAAAAACTAGCAACTCTTAATTGATTAAATATGCAACGCATTTGCACATATCCATATGCACAATATGTTTATATGTTTTGTTTGATTTTTAAAGCATAAACCCATTTAAATCATAGTAGACAGAGAAAAAAAGAAGGAAAATAAAAACGGTGAGGTTTTTCTATTCCAAGAGCTATTCTGCTTTTCTGATTATTTGATGTCTATTAAATTCAACAAGAATTCTCTTTAGATGATAACAAGTAATAGTCATAGGCAAACAAGCAAGGAATATGAAAGGGGAAGAGTTAAATATTTAAATCAAAGTGCTCTCTGAATTTCATTGTATGTGGATCTATTTTTATTTTCATCTTTATTTTGCAATCTTGCCACCTTGTGGTGTATCTTGGCAATAAAAACTTGACTTTTAAAATGATGTTTTGCTTGGGTCAGATGTTAATGGTAGGAATGCTCACTGGATCATAATGAGTGAATCAGTCTTAAAGGTGTGGTTTCAGTGCACCCTGCACTAATTTCAGCAGTAGGTATATTTGCAGCAACAAAAGCAAAGTAGATACAAAACGGAAACAAACAGGGCTGAGAGTTTTAGAAAACTTCGTGGGTGAGTAAGATTATAGGTTACTTCATTTTTTATTTTTTGTTTGTTTGCTTGCTTGCTTTTTGAGAAAATACATTTGTCCAATCCTAGATTTTCTAAGAGATCTTACCATTGCATGTGCTGAAATTCTCTTTTGGAAAGAGTACTACTTCAATATGTTTAGGCTTATTTGTGTGAAGGGTACATTAAATCAGTATTTTGCTTTTCAGTAAATACTATCCCTGCCTCCAACCGTTACCTCTCTTGAAGACCAGTCTTAGTTTATGCAGGGCCTTGGGTAATTCATGGGGCCCTACACAGTGGTGAAACAGCATCAGCTGCTAGCAACCCTATTGTGTTAGTGTCTTATGAAAATCTGTTTAAATAAAACCAAGACACAAGTCCTAAGCTAATAAAAACAAAATTAAACATGTTTTCTGGGATCACATAGTTGGAATGAGGACTCGGGAGGACTGATATTGCTAGTTTTATCACTGGATCAGCATACATTGGGACCTGTGAATTCTCAGAAGTCTGTGCAATGGTACATACTCTTAGTACATATGATACTGGACAACTTCTTTATACATGGAAAAGACATCCCTCTTGCTTAGGTCCAGGCTGTTGTGTATTGCAAGGAAGCCCACAAAGATCTTTTGTTCATGTTTCTGACATGGTGGTCAGCTGACTAACCTCTTTTTCATCTCCATTAAGCTGCTTATATCTGTCAGCCCTTGCATTAGATGTATCCTGTTTCATTATTACAATAAATATGCAGCGTTTTTCTGTAGCTCCCTCCCAGACTCTGCTGGGCTCCAGTAATAGAGTGTGGTCGCCATGTTGGTCCCAAGTGACCCAAGGTCCCAAGATGCAGAAGTTAACATTGCCCAGTGCTCCATGACAGTCATTGTTCATTTCATTTGCTTTTTTCTTGCTGTCTGCTACATGCTCACCAGCTTCACCCCCACAGAATTTGCTCCCACAGCCAACCCTTTTCTTTCTCCCCATTAACAGTGTTCCATATCTGGCTGGTGTGTGAGTGCTGAATATTAATATAGGTTGATAGCTATTTTGGCGCAGCATTACAGTTTGAATTACTGGACTTTTAACTTATATTCTTCAGTCTATAGACTAAAAATTGCATCCAATTTAAAACCCCCCAGAGGACTGTGTGTGCTTGAAAAATATAGTGTTTGATTAAAAAAAAGAAAGAAAGAAAAAAAGACAGGTCTTGGCATTACTGAGGCCACAGTGTATCATAATGTGGCCAAAATTGAGGGTACTCTTTGATTTGAGACTTACAACGCCAAGATCTTAGTATAAATCTTTGATTGCATATTTAGGAACTTTTTAACCATGCTACCTTGCTACATAATGGTATGTCTCAGAGTCCACACTAGATGTTTGTTCTTGCCTCTGTTTGTCCTACAGGGTCATCTGACAGATGGATTGCTGTTGTTTGTTCTTTAACTTTGCTTATTCTTTTAGGGTTTGTCATCTCTAATACTGACTTTCTTCTCTCCCCCCCCCCCCCCCCCCCGCTTTCCGGTTCTGAAACCAAGATTGATTAACTAGCACCGGGGAAGCAGCTGGTTATGTGATTTGGATTCCTGTTTATGAAACACTCATTTATTTTCATAAGGAGAAGCCAGAACTTTGCATTTCTGTATAATACTAACAATTTCAAAATGGGCTACTGCAACATTTTTTAAAAATCCCTAGGGAGACCAATTAATCTTGGCAAATCAGAACTTGATTGATGGTTAGATGAAATCAGTCAAGCAAATGGAAGTGAATTATTCACTTTATGATGCTATAAATCGGAACTTTCCTTAGTTTAATAGCAGCACAGTGGTTCATGTTTTTAAGGCGCATCTTGCTGTTCTGGAGAATTAATCTGATTTTTAGATTTTTAATTGGGAGACATAAAAAAGGGAGACTGAAAGGGAACTTTGCATCCAGTGTGATTATCCAGTTCTATAAAGTATGGGATTTGTAAGTATGGCAGATGTGTATTTTAGCACTTGGCAAATAGATTGCATTGGTAATAAATTATGTGATGCCACTGCTGAAAAACCTGGGGCACGGAGTAACAAGTGAATCCGTGAAAAGACTGCTGTATTCTTAACAGGACCTACATAAACCTAATCTGGTTGAGTTGTTGCCATAAAGATGATATGAGTATTTGGATTGCATTCAGCATACATGTATTACATAACTGGTCTCTTTTAAGATTTATATGTACATTTAATCTGCAAAATTAAAGTAATATCACAGTTTAGTTAATAAAAGTTCCAATAGTAGCTACATTGTACTTCATATGTGTTTTAGTATAGACAGGGCCAGACTTAGGATGTTACTGGCCCTAGGCACTTCTCAAACTGCTGTCCCCCAAAGCCACAGCCCCCATGGTTTCCCTTTGAGTTCACTAGGCTGCCTGGCTGAGGCTTTGTGTCAGCCGCCATGTGATTCTCATGTCCCCATTACGCACACGTGTAGCGCAGTTGGCTGCTATGCACTATTGTGCATGTGCACACTGTTGCTGTCATCTTTGGTCTCTGAAGCTGCTGGACTACATTCCCCAGTATGGTCCAGAAAAAAGATGGCAGCGACAATGTGTGTACACACAATAGCGCATAGCACCAAACTACGCTATTGTACATGTGTGCATTCAGGGTAATGGTCCCTCTCCTCCCCAGCTGTGTGCAGCACATGGGCTGAGGCAGTACTGCTGTAGTGGCCTCCCAGCTGAGTCGTCGTCATCAATTTATTACACTGGCTTCAAGCCATGACAAATACAAGTGACAAATGACAATAGGACATAAATCAGTCCCATACAGTTTTAAAGTCGCATATTTGCATATTATATATATACAAACAAACTTGCTCCTATAAACCTATACATTTGTAAACGTCCATGTAAATCAGAAACCTCTCCCCAACATATATTAGTCAAGATCATGGTAAGTTATACCAGATCATAATGAGAAAGTTAAAAATCACTAAGGCCTAGCCGGGTCCTTCGTGTGCCTGACCCGGATTTAGCTGCTCTAGATGCAAATACTGCGACCCTCTCTGTTCTAATTGGGTGAAAATCATCCAGAAGAAATATCAATTTTTGAATATCTGGTTGTTGCAGGTCCACTGCCCCCAGGCTTGGTCCTCTGTCCCCAGAACTCTGCCACCCGTCAGAATCTGCTGCCCTAGGCCCGTGAATCAAGGACCTGAGTCTATAAAGCCCTATACGGTCTGGGCCCCTCATACCTTGGGGACCGCCTCATCTTCCGCGCCCCAGGGCGGCCCCTGTGGTCTGCCGAGGGCGCTTTCTTGGAGGTCCCCTGTGTAAAGCCTGTCTCTTATACACATCTAGATGTGTATAAGAGACAGTCACTGGAGAGGGTAGGGTAGGGAGGGGAATGTTGGGGGGGGAGTTTTAATTATTCATATTGTTTTTATGTATTTTATTATTGTTTTTAACTGTTGTGAGCTGCCCAGAGATGCCGTAGGCATGAGGGGGCAGCCAATAAATAAAAATAAATAAATAAATATAAAGAAATAAAGAAATAGAGTGTTAACAGTATGGATGTTATCTTATTTTGTAAGTTCAAAATTTATGAAAAATACTGCCAAGAAAATACTATGTCTACAAAAGATGATCACCTTAACCTTATTAAAAATAATAACAATTAATAATTTTTATTTTTATATAGTGCCCCCCTTCCATGGCACTCAGAGCGCTTCACATAGAACTAATTAACACAACTTTAATTCTCACAACAACCCTGTGAGGTAGGTTAGAATATTGTGACTGGACCAAGGTCACCCAGTGAGTTTCTGGCTAAAGCAAGACTTGAACTGGGGTCTCCCCCTAGCTTCTGGCAGATGGTCATGTGGAAGCTGGGTGGACAGGCTGACTGGCTGCTGGTGGAGTTGCTACCATGGCTGTGGTGAGCTATGGCATGGGCCATGAGTGGGTGTCTAGCCCTGCCCCGCCTCCCTCCTCCAGCCTGACTGAGATCCCACCCCTGACCATGATGTAGCTACATGTAACGGGTGACAGCACCCGCTGCTCAAGGCCCTGCAGCAGTGCTCCCCGCACGGTGGGGCAAGTGTGGCCTTGGTACCCAAGTAGCCCTGCCTAGGACAGCCTTACCTCATGTTGGGTAAGGCTGCTCCATGATGCACCCTTGGAATTTTTCCAAGGATGCTTTGCGTAGCAGCCAGCTGCTCATGTGGGGCAAACATCTGGTGGGTGCCAGTCACATGTTTCACTGTATCGCATAGCCCCACTGCCCAGAGTGGGGTCAGGCGTTGTTGCCTCCCCTATTCTATCCCATGTGACTTCAACCTACGAGTTAATAGTATATTAAAACTTATGAACCAGTAACTATTTGGATGCACGTACATCCAAAACCGGTGTTTTACGCTGTTTTTGGCCTTCCGAACTGGTTTGAATTCGACTGAACAGTTCGGTCGAATTCAAGTTCGGTTCGGAAGTTCAGTTCAGTCGACCAAACTAGTAGAGTTTGGTCCGAACTCCAAACTGCGTTCATACATCCCTAGTGTCCTCTCTAAGAGAAGGAGAACTAGAGCATATGATTTATTTATGGTTGCAAAGGAAGGAGGTGTGGCAGAGACAGAAGTTGAATTGATATTTCCTGAGTCCAGTGCCTTATCCATATGACCATTCTTGCTCTGCTGGCTTTGAGTAGCTCGACATGATCTGTTTTTACTGTAAATTTCAAACATATACCTCGCTGCTATGATGGTTTGCTTATATAAATATGTAATATATTCAGGGATTGAAGAGGAGAAGGTCTATGTCCAGGTTAGGCAAAAGCAAATATGAAACAGATACTTACGTTTGTTCTGCATACTTATTACATACGTAGCGCATGCAAATTGCACTGCCCACAATTATAAGTTTTATAGTTAGCATTTATTTTATGTACAATTTGAAAAATGCAATTATAAGTGAAGCTCTAAATTATCTGAAATGTAGGCATTCTGACTTTCAAAAGTAACATGTATTTTCTAATCTTATGTGTATTAAATTGTTTTGCTCTTTTAAATCGAGCAACTTTTTATTTAAAAGTTTAATTAGATTTCAGGATAATTAAATTGAAAGTATAATTATATTGTATATACTATAGGTGCAATCCTACTGCTGGTTTACACCAACAGGCACACTATGGAGCTGGACAGCAGGCTCTCAGGCGTGCACGCACCCCTCCAATGTGCCCTTCTGAATCCACACACTCCTCAGCCTGGGGGATGGAGCAGGAGACATGACTTAAAATTTACATTTTAAGCTCCTTGATGCAGGGAATCAGTATGACTGGCAGGGAATCTGGGAGCTGGAGCAGAGAGTGGGTATGGCTGGTGGGTGGGCAGGGAGTTGGAGCGGGGAGTGGTGATGGCTTCCGGGGAGGGGTGGGGCGCAGGGAGCTGGACCGAGGGGTGGGTGTGCCTGGAGGGAGAGTAGAGACCTGGACATGGGTTGGGTATGCCTGTTGGGGTGTCAGGGAGCTGGATCGTGGGGTGGCCATGACTAGCAGGGACTGGGAGGTGGAGTGGGGGGTCATGGCCAGCGGGGGACTGGAAGCTGAAGCAGCGGGCGAGGAAGCTGGACTGGGGAGTGGGTATACCTGGAAGCAGGGCAGGGAACTGGACCAGGGATGAGTATGCCTGGTGTCAGTCAGGGAGCTGGACCGGGGGGTTGTGCCTGGCAGGGGGTTGGTAGCAGGTCTGGGCGATGGGTTAAAAACTCTGGATCAGTATGTGAGAGACTCACAGGGGAATTGAGAAGCACATATCTAAATTCTTGGTATGTCTGCCAGTTGCTCCTGTGTTATCCATCTCTATGCTTCTAGGACTGCAGAGACTACTCAGTCCTACTTCAAAAGTGCAGAAATATGAGATTCTAGCTTGTGCATTTTTTTTGTACTGATCCCTTACCAGGATGGGATCACTTCACGAAAGGGAACAGTCTGCTCTATCGAAGATGCCCTAGGTAAGTATAGAAACTGAGGCACTTTTGCCTCAGTGCTCCTAGAGAAGTGCGTGGCCAGGGGTACAACAGAAAGCGTAAGGAGGGCAAGGAAGAGATTTTCCATTGGGGAAGATTAGTCAGCTCCAATTTAGGGCTGATCTGCAACCCCCCACCTCTACTCCCCCAGCGGAACTGGAGCATTGCAGAGTCAGAGGTGCAGTCATCCCAAGGTTTGGGAGCTCAGAGCCAGGGAATTGGAGATCATCAATAGGCCAGCAAGAAGCACTTGAGATTGGAAGGAAATTGGGATGCTGTGGGAAAGAAAATTAGAGCTGCAAGGGACTTTGGCAGCAGTCAACATGGCTTTTGGGGTTCTGTGGGGCTAGGGGAAAGCCTTTTGACATTCAGGGATGAGGACTCCCCCAACAACAAACCTTCTGTCTGCCCCTGTGTGTGGTTCTGTTATGCCCATTCCCCACGGCTGGGGTGTTAATGTTAATTCAGTCCCATGGATTTCTTTTCCCAGTCTAGTGAACTGACATTAATGTGTAATTCATCCCATGCCCTAAAGTATGGAACTTCTGGAATTAATATTGGTTTGTGCTTTTTTAACAATTCCCATGGAAATTAGTGCTTCAGTGGTGTTTAAAGTGGTGTTTCTCTTTTAAATATAGTTATCCTATCTACAGACTGCAGCCAGTTCTTTTTGAATTTGTTTGATAAAAGGTGTATTAAAATGCAAATTCATGATTCTCACTCATTTAATTTTCATGACAGAGTTCTGGTGACCTTTCTGAGAAAGTTGACTTTGATGCTGCTCAATTTAGCAAGCAATTCATTTACTCACTGAATTCTGAATCAGCAGGGCTGGCCTTAGTATAAGCGGGGTCCAGGGCGGGGAACAAAGGTAGGACTGTTTTATTCAGTGGGCCTAGGGGTGCTCCTTGGCTCAGAGGGTGCTCCCCAACCTGGTCTGGGGGCAGCACGCTACCCGGGCCTGGGCTCGGGGATGGGTGGAGGGGCACTCCCCTCCGCCCATCCCCAAACCTGAGCAGCCATCGGATCACTTACCTGATCTGCCACTGCTGGACTGGGCCACGTGCCGGGCTCAGAACTTCCAGTGGCAGCGAGCACCATGGCAGCAGAGGCCCTGCCTCTCCCTCACGCCACTGGCCTCCTCTGCTGCCTGGCTGTTTCAGCCAGGGGAAATGAGAGAGAGGCAGGGCCTCCCTCTCTCTCCCTCATTTCCCCTGGCCGAGACTGACAGGCAGCGGGGGGGGGGGGCAATGGAGTGTGGGAGAGGTGGGGCCTCTGCCTCTCTCTCACTCCTGCTGGCCCCCTCCACTGCCTGTCAGTCGGAGTTGACTGGGGGCCCCGCACTTGTGGTTCCCAGCTCCTGGCCACTGTCAGGCCGGGAGCTGGGGACCCTGAGTGCAGCCCCGCCCCAAGGACCGGGGTCTGGGGCAGTCACCCTGAGCCACTCTGCAGTAGGGCCGGCCCTGTGAATCGGGGAGCTAGAAACTCCATTACAAATGTAACTTCTGGACAGTGTCCCTCTGTCCAAAGTTTTTCCTGCAGTGAGTGAGCCCTTCAATCCAAACAATTAAAACCAACAACTGCAGTTTATTGCCTCCCATGGCAAATGACACCCTAAAGTACATAAGCAATCAAAAAGTTTATGTTGCGTTAAAAATTGAAGAAGGGAAAGAGGAAATCCAGTTTTGTTGCTATGTAATAAATTCCAGTCTAGTGACTGACATGAGGCATGCTATTTATTTATTTATTTATTTATTTATTTAAAAGATTTATACCCCACCCCTCCTGCCAGGCAGCCCGGGGTGGCTAACAAAATCAGAAACAATAAAATACAATATAACATATAAAAACATCATAAACAGTAATAACAATAGTAAAAATGAGGATAAAACCCCCCAGCCCACCACCCTTATCCTTCTCCCTCACCAAAAGCCTGACAGAACAGCCAGGTCCTACAATTCCTATGGAAAACCGAGAGGTCCAGGACCAGACGGGTCCCCACTGGGAGGGAATTCCGGAGGTGCAGCGCAGCCACTGAGAATGCCCTGTCCTGCGTGGCCCACTGGGAAACCCAAGGGACCTCCAACAGGGCGCCCCCAGATGACTGCAGGGACTGGTCCAACAGCCAGGTCTTACAAATTCGCCGGAATGTTAAAAGGCTTGGGGCCAGGCGGGTCCCCACTGGGAGGGAATTCCGGAGGTGCAGCGCAGCCACTGAAAATGCCCTGTCCTGCGTGGCCCACTGGGAAACCCAAGGGACCTCCAACAGGGCGCCCCCAGATGACTGCAGGGACTGGTCCAGAACTCGGGGAGTGAGGCGGTCTCACAAATAGGCAGGGCCCAGACCGTGTAAGGCTTTATAGATCAGAACCAACACTTTGAATTGGGCCCGGAAGACTATTGGCAGCCAGTGCAGAGATCGGAGCACTGGTGTAATGTGCTTCCGGCGACCCAGCCCCACCAGGAGCTGGGCCGCCGCATTCTTCACCAGCTGCAGCTTCCAAGCCATCACCATAGGTAGCCCCATGTAGAGTGTGTTGCAGTAGTCTAACCGAGAGGTGATAAAAGCATGGATGATCGTAACCAGATCCGGAACCAAAACCAGCAGCCAAAGCCGCCACACCAGATGTAACTGGCGGAAGGCACTCCTCTCCACAGTCTCCAACTGGAGATCCAGGTGGAGCTGCACATCGGGGAGATGAAGTAGAAGTTTATGTAGGGCTGACCCTGTATAGTACATTGGTGATTCACCTGGCATTTGCTAGCTATTGTTGGAGAGAGTTGCCCAAAAGTTTTGCACAAAAATAAGAATGAGGAAGAAATTGTATACATTATGAATGAATGTGTTTATCTTCACTCCAAGGTGTAAATTAGAATGTTGGATCATAATGTGAATGAAAACAATTCCTGATTATTCTTTTAAACTGACTGCATTAAGCAAGATTTTTCTGCTTATAAAACAATGTTCACAGCAACCCTGAAAAATGCACATTAAGTAGGACTTGAATAGTGGTTAAGTGCAGAGATAAGAGTAATAGGAAACTAAAGCTCATGATTAATTCAGACTATCTTCATGTTCTAATTTACCATATGCTTCTGGACTCTCCATTGCTCCCTATATCTTCTCTGCAAGCTCATACTGTTCCTCCAGTCATAAGATGTTAGTCACTTTCCCCCCATAGCTGGAGGGAAGGGGCACTCTACTTATTTTCTCTCTTGCCTCATCACTGTGGAAATGTTCACCTTGTTGTAAAGCTGGAGACTCCAGGGAAATAGTGTGCTATCTTGCTGGAGATGTGTGATTCATGACTGTAAAGGCCTTTACTGTCAATCTAGATTGTTGAGATATTGTACTGAAATAAAAATGGAACCAGTGCCAAATGGGCAAACAAAAGTATTTCTTCCTTTACACTTCCCGCCCCCCATTTTGAGGTTTGTGAGAATCTCAAGTTTCTCATGAGAGTCTTGCAAGTATCTTGAGATGAGAAAATCTTGTCAAGAAGCCTGTTCTCAATGAGATTTTTGATAAGGGTGAAATCTCATTTCAGCCCTGCTGTCAGCACACTTTATGATGTTATGAAATGGAAATAAATATGCACTTAGATATGACCATCATGATGAGATTATATTATTATAATTTTATTATTATTATTATTATTATGAGGTTTGTTGTCATCATGTGACCAAGTTTCTAGAAAGCAGAATTTCTGAAAGCTAATAAATACAGTATTAAAAAAGGAACCAAACAAAGGCCAATCAATGAATCAAGACACTAGAAAGATTCACTTGTCTTTCAGTGCGGTTTGAATTAGATGCAAAGAGGTATGCATATTTAAAGGTAGAAGAGACACTGACAGGATAATTCTCCACCATTAAAATCAATGGGAGTTTTACCATTTACTTTATTAGTGGTGGCTTGTACCCTTGGATTCCTAATTCCCACTGACTTTCAATGGAAGTTAGGGGCCTCTTTTTGGGCCAATCCAAAATACATAAGATTTAGGATAAGAATGGTTGTGTAGTGGTACTAAAGTCAGGATTCCTGGGTTCTTTGTCCACCTCTGTAAATTGCTTTTTCTATGTACAAAAATATGACTTTGAAGTTATATTACCTGTTAGCAAATAATTTATCTAGCTAAGACTGGAGTTCAGGATATGTGCTTGAATGTGATAATTATTAATAATAATATATATTGTAGTAGAACCTACTGATAATAGCACCCTTGAACTAGGCATGATATAGCATAGAATGAAAAAATAGTGCTTGTCTGAATAGAACTGTATCATTGAAGTTCAGGATGAAGTGGATGAGATAAACAGTGGGACAAGCACATGGGAACTGTGGGCTAAGCAAAAGTCAAAACCATTTTCAAGTCTTTTGTAGGCTTCATGGAATAAATAGATCCTTAAGGTTCGAATTAAAGAGTGAAATGATAAAACATATTTATTGGGAGCATAATTTATTTTATTTATTTATACAGGGATTTCTAACCTGCCCCCTCCTGCCTCTGGCAGCTCGGGACAGCTTACAATAAAAGGTATAGTATGGGACAATACATGACAGTGTTAAGTAAATAATAGCATAATTGTCAGAGATCGGTGGAAGGCTAGTGAATAATCTAGAGTATTTCAGGCATTATTTTGATTATACATACTTTCCCCTTAATTATGGCCTTCGTATAACTGTTTATTCAATCAATATCTTTATTTGCCGTGACCAAAGGTCTTGGCAACATTAAAAGTTCCAGAAAAGAACAAAATAAAATATATTACATTACAGTGTAAATTTCCATAATCAAAACAACCAAGAAGTTAATTTACAAATTCAAGGAGGCCCTGATCTTAGCAAGCCTTTGTAGCATCAATTCATATGCCAGATTTGCGACTTTTTAAATCACTTGGTCCTGAGGATTGCTAACAGATATTCCAATTGATTTGGAGTACTCCAAAATAACTTCCCCTGCAGAATTGGGTCTAAACGTTGCCTTCTCGCATTTATAGTAAAGCCGCAATAGAACAAATAATGGGTCAAATCCTCAGGTTGTTGCAAGCCACAAGGGCACAGCCTAAGGCTGTGTGGAATCTGGAGGTATCTTCCATCCAGAAATCTAGATGGCATTAATTGAAACCTCAACAAGGTATATGCATTCTGTATTCTAAAGTTTTCTAGTACTGCCAAATAATGTTCCCAGCCAAAATTAATTTTAAAAATTGGGAGCATTGGAGCAATCTTATTTTGCCATATCCTCCTGCATATGTATATCCCTTAACCTAGTCTTGAGTATCTCCCTGACTTTAGCCTTAGGTAATTCCAAAGCAATAAAAGGCCAGCCAAGTTGAGCATGGAATTCAGACTTTCATTCCACTTATACTTATTATCAGAGGTCGCTGCTTCCAGCCAACAAAGAACTGGGAGGCGGTCCAATGTCATTTCAGTTAGTTTGTTTGTTTATTTATTTATTTATTTATTTAATATATTTATACTCCGCCTCTCCTGCGAACAGCTCGGGGCGGCTAACAAGTCCAATATAAAACAATATTTAAAATATTTTAAAAGTCATAAAACTATCAACAATTCAAACAGGGAAAGACGAAATTATAACAGAAAATAAAGAAGGGTAGAGGGAGAAAAACCCCACTAACCCACCCTCCCCAAAGGCCTGGGTGAACAGCCAGATTTTACAAACTCGCCGGAATGTTAAAAGGCTTGGGGCCAGGCGAGCTTCCTCCGGGAGGG
>QEPC01011255.1:4772385-4879616 GCA_003113815.1 Sphenodon punctatus | reverse complement strand
GTCCGCTCACCCCTGCCCCCATGCTGCACCCAGTGGCTCACCCTCCACCCATGGCAATGGTGGCCACCATGGCAGCCAGTCATGGTGGCCACACCGGACCACGCCAAGAACCGCAGACTACCACACATGACAGCATGCTTCAGCCCAATCAGCCCAAAGCTCAGGTCTGTTCTTTGTCGAACAACTTGAACCATCAGTTTTAAGAACTCACTTAATTTCATTTTACCTCTCTACGTGCTTTTTGTGTGTGATTTGTTTTTGAAGTGAGGAGTGCATGACTCAAAAAATGTGATCAGTTAATAATAAATGGGATATTTAGAGGTCTATTTTTCATGCACGAGTGAGGTGTTTGTGAGAGTACAGTAACTTTATTTACATTGGTTTGGCATTGTTCAGGTTTGTGCGTATTGTTTTACGTGTTTCCTTTGTGACTCTTACTTCCCCAAGTTTGATTGATCTAACAACATACCCTTCAGCTATTCAGTTGCTAAGGCCCAGTGAAATCAGGTGACTATTTTCTATCATGATTCATTCTTCATGGGAAACAATAAAATAGTACAGTAAGTACAGTACATACAGAAATGTATGATCTGGATAAGAAATGGTAATTCCCATCTTACAGATATTATCAAGGACTTTTTGAATAATAAACGGAGTTAAAGATGCGAATGAAGTAGAAATTGAAACTTAATGTTTCACATTTTTGATGGAAGGACCTACGGTACCAGCTGTGCTTTATGAGTCCTAGGCTGTGATTTACTCAATTGAAACTTACTGTATGTGCCTTGTACATAAGAGTACTCTCATTGCAAACAGAGACAGATTGCAAGAGAAAAGGAGGCCATTAGTTTGTTTGCTTTAAGGTAGGTAGTGTTTGTGAAACCATTTATGTACATCCTTGGAAACAAAGGAAAAAACAGTATGTACAGAGTTGATGGAAGAATTTTAATTTACAATTACTGTGACCAGCATCAATAGAACTGTGACGGTATTTTTCAGAAACTAAGTGATATCGGTAGAGCTTTGAAGGTATTGATAATTCATGTTCTATGTAGTTTTCTGTGATTTAATAGTTATGTGGCTCCAGCCACACTATTGTCTAGTGTAGAATAGTGTGGTGTCTGTAGTGTTTGACATTTAGAACATTTCTGCACACAAGAGATTAATCTGCTTCTAAAGAGGTACATATTTTATGTTTTAGACCATGAAAACCACTATATCAACCCAAAGGTATGGGATTGGGAAATGGTCTAAGTACATAGGATATAAGTGCATTTTGTTAATTTTATTTTTGAGTGGCTCCACATGGTGCAAATGTATCTAGAGGAAATATAGATTATGATATTGTTATTTTGGGTGAAATAATCGGGGTAATAGTTATTCTGTATGTAACCGGGATTGTGTACTAGCTCCAATGGAAGTATAGAATCTTATTGCTCCAATGAAAGTATAGTATCCACTGCTCAGTAGTGAAGATCATAAAATCTTGGTAGGGGACAAAGAGAAGTTAGAACTTCTCACTTCCTATTTTGCCTCAGTCTTCACAAAAAGGGGAAACAGTGTTTAGCCTGGCAATAGGTGTAGGAATGAAGAGGGGGGAAAGACTGCAGCCCAGAATAGATACAGAGGTGATCAGAGAATCTGGCTAGTTTGAATAAATTAAAGCCTTCCAGGCCGGATGAATGAAAGTACTGAAAGAACTGCCTGAAGTACCTTAGAACCTCTGTCATTATATTTGAGAGCTCTTTGAAAACAGATGGACTTCCAGAAGACTGGAGACATGCAGACATTGTCCCTGTCTTTTAAAAGGGGGGAAGGAGAATCTGGGAAATGATATACCAGTCATCCTGAGTTGAATATTTGGGAAGATAGAAGAACAGATTATAAAATAGTAAATCTGTAAGTTCCTTGATGACAATGCTGCAATTGCTCATACCCAGCATGCCTTTTTTTGGAAATTATGCCAGACTAATTTTGTTTCCTCCTTTCATAGAGTAACTAAGTTAGTGGCTGAGGAGAATGCTGTGGATATAATATATCTTGATTTCAGCAAAGAGTTTGTCAAAATTTCACATGAGATCCTTATTGATAAGCTTGCTAACGGTGGGCTGGAAGACACTACACTAAAGTGAATGCACAGCTGGTTGAAGCAATGTACTCGAAGAACGATCATCAGTGGCTTATCAAAGTGGAGGGAGGTATTGAATGGGGTCCTGCAGGGCTCTGTCCTTGATCCAGTGCTATTCATCATCTTTATTAACGGTTTTGATAAAGGGGCGGAGAGAATCCTTATAAAGTTTGCAGATGACATGAAGCTGGGAGGTATAGCTAACCTCTTGGAAGACAGAATTCGAATTCAGTTTTTTCTTTTGACAGGTTTGAAATCTGAGCTGAAATTAACAAAATTAAATTCAATTAAGGTAAAGTTTTGCATTTAGGGGGGGGGGGGAAAGCTAAATGCATACGTATAAGATGGGGATACCTGGCTTGGCTTGGCAGCAGCACATGTAAAAAGGATCTAGGGATTGTGGTCACAATCTGAACATGAATGAGTGGGTGAAAATACATGTTATGGTGGAGTACTGCCATCACGATCTCAGCCAGGTTGGCAACACGCTGCCACCATGGTCCAGACCCGGTCTGCTGGCACAACAAATGTGTCGGGGGCTTGCCTGACAAAGAGACGCATGGATGTGAGTCCGCTCACCCCTGCCCCCATGCTGCACCCAGTGGCTCACCCTCCACCCATGGCAATGGTGGCCACCATGGCAGCCAGTCATGGTGGCCACACCAGACCACGCCAAGAACCGCAGACTACCACACATGACAGCATGCTTCAGCCCAATCAGGTGGCCCATTTCCCAGGCGCATTGGTGGCTAGCCTGGGCTGGATCCCAGAGGTCTTCAGGATCATAGCCCGGGCTAGCCACAAACACACCAGGGAGAAATCCGGGGCAAGCAGCTGGACTGGTGCCAACAAACACGATGGTAACCTGCAGGCCAAAGTGGGCCACGGGGGGCCTAAGTGGGCTACCCTCACATTTGTTCACACCCAGTAATGTGATGTGTCTCCAAAAAAAACCCACAAATGCAATTTTAAACTGCTTAACAGAAGCGTTGTTTCCAAGTCAGTGGAGGTAATAATTCCATTCTGGCACTGGTCAGACCTCACTTGGGGTATTGTATCTACCTTTGGATGCTTCGTTTTAAGAAGGACATTGACAAATCAGACCGGATTCAGAGGAGGGTAACAAAGATGACCTAAGGTATGGAAAGCAAGTCTTCTGAGGAAAGGGTGAATGAACTGGGGATTTGTAGTTTAGTGAAGAGAAGATTAAGGGGAGAAATGATAACATTCTTCAAATATCTAAAGGGTTGCCACAAAGATGGCACGGAACTGTTCTTGCTACAAAGGGCAGTAATAAAAATAATGGCCTCAAATTGCAGGAAGATAGATTTCAGGTAATTATCAGGAAAAATGTCTTAAAAGTAAGAGCTCTGTGGTAAGGGAACAAGTTGCTTAGGGAGACTGTAGGCTCCCTATCACTGAAGGTTATAAAAAACAGGCTAGACAGCCACCTTTCAGGAATGTTGTATCTATTGTCACTCTGCATCAGAGCAGGGAGTTGGACTGATGACCCTTGATATCCTTTCCAACTCTGATTCTAAGTAAGGAGTAGTATTTCCATATGAAGAAGTCCAAAGCTTGGCAGGGTTAATAACAATATTTCTTGCTTTTCTTTAACACTTATGAATTATTTTGTTTACTCTTACATAATTGTTTATATGTAATTAAAGCTATTGCCGCCTCCTTTCCCTCTGTTATGGCGGATGCTGGTTTAATAAAGTAGTGGAGTGTAAGGGGGATGGGAATGTGAATTTCACAATTTATTTTAATTTGGTTTTTGTAGGTTTAATACTTGCCACATTTAATTTCATCTTGTTCTATCTATAATGAATGCATTTTCATTTAATTTCCCATTTGTTAATTTAATCATTAAAATTTCAGCTAATTTAATTATATTTAGAAATGGGACAGCAATGTCTTATTATCTTTTGATGCAGGGATCTGTCTTCACTGCAAAGGTCCCTGATGACTTTCCCTTCCTTTCCACCATAGGATAGGAGTGTATTCCTCTTCATCCTTTAGTTGCAGATGGCTGGTCATCACAGCCACAGGTAAGAGAGATGGGTAAAAGAACAGCATCTCTCTGCAAGGGACAGTCTGGACTTTTCTGGTGCATTTTTCTCCTTTGAAACTCAGTTCTTGCCTCTGTTCTGGCTTTTCTGATTGACTCTGGTGTGGATGTGTGAATTAATGTAATATGAAGTGTGAAAGACAGTAAATTCTTCTTTTATTCTGACTTTTCATTATTATTGTTGTCAATCACTTCATCCTTCCCTCTTTCTTTACATCACCCCACGACAACTAAGGCAAATGCACACTCATGTGTAAAAAGATTATGGTGCGGGGAGTCACGTGGGCATGCTGAGGCAGCAGGTCATGTTTGGCTGAGCTCCCAGCGGGCCTAATGCAACAGCGCACCTGAAACATCTTAAACTCTCCCCCCAAAAGCTGCAGAACCCCGGCGTAACTTACAAGGCATGTGCACCGAAAAAAAAAGGGAAATTTTTTAAAATTTGGAGCGACCCAGCACTCCACGCCGTAGTGCGAGAAGAGGAGAAGCGGGGGAGGCTAAAATGGCAGGCCCAACAGAAAAGGACCTGCAGGAAGACACAGAGGCCCAAACGCAAGTATTGGACTTGTTAAAATCCATAAAGAAAGATCTGGCAATTAACAAAATCGGAATTAGCAAAACAAATGATATGCTAGAAGATCTAAAGGGTCAGGTGGAGGGAATGAGCAAAAGGATGGACTTAATAGAGCAAAGAATAAGTGACCAAGAAGATTGGGGGAATAATGTTGAACAAAAAGTGACAGGGGCAGAGGTGGCAATGCAGGATTTAAAGAATAAAGTAGAAGACCTGGAAAACAGGTCTAGAAGAAACAACCTGCGCATAATGGGGGTCCCAGAGGGAAAAGAAAAAAATGGAATGACAGAGCTTCTGCATGAGCTTTTAAAGAACATATTCCCAGGGAGCCCCATGTTACATTCAGTGGAAATTGAAAGGGCCCATCGCTCACTTAGGCCAAAGCCAAAAGATCAGCTCCCCCCAAGAGCAATAATTGCCAAATTACTGAGATATTCAGACAAAGAGAACATCTTAAGGGAGGCGAGGAAAGTCAAAGAACTAATATTTGAAGGGGCAAAAATCTCCATCTACCCTGACCTGGCAATGGAAACAGTTCAGAGGAGAAAGGCCTGGAGGAGCCAGATTGAATCCTTAGGCAAGGCAGGCATCAAGGCCCAGATATACTACCCAGCAAAGCTGACATTCACTTATGAGGGCAAGAGACTATTCTTTATGAAGGAAGAGGAGCTGGAGAAATTTAAAAACAAAAACTTGAGAGACAAGTCTGCAAACTGAACAGAGGCAAAGAAAAGGACAGTCAGGGGTGGAGAGAAAACAGAAGAAAACCGGAACACAAGTTTGGGAGAGGAACAGAACAAAATATAAAGAACTATATGCCATAAAGCAGGTTTAATGATGGTTGTTAAAGTATACGATAATATGCATATATGTAAAATGTTGGTGAGGTGTTGCAAAGGGCAAGTGGGGGGTACAGAGCCACTAGACATGATGCTCCACAAGGGAGTCCCCAAGAGGACAGGAGCTAGGGGAGGGGGGGGAGGGAGGAAGGGAAAGGGAGGGGAAAAAAGGAGGGAAAGAGAAGAGATTAGGAAAAAAGGACAGAAAAGGCAAAATAGGTTGGTAACTAAACAAACACAGGAAAAAGAGGCATACAATAGCAAACAGGGCAGGCAGAACCGGAGTGAGAGACAAGGAAAAAATAGAAATATGAGAGGTACAGAAATAAGAGGGAAAGATAATAAATGGCTCAGCTAAAAATAATCACAGTCAATGCATGTGGGCTTAATAACCCACAAAAAAGAAGGAGGGTATGGCAGTTTTTGAATAAGCAGCATCCAGACATATTTGCTATCCAAGAAACCCACCTAATAAGGAAAGACAATGTCAGATTCACAAATAAAGAATACAGAATATACAGTGCAAATGGAGAAAAAAAGAGAGCGGGGGTCCTGATAGGAATAAAAAAATCTATAAAAATGCAAGTTACAGAAACAGACAAAGATAAACAAGGAAGAATGCTATTTATAAAGGGCAAAATAGGGCAGGACATATACTCGATAGGGACCATTTATGCCCCCAATGTTAACACTGCAGCATTTTTTGCAGAAATCATCCCGAGAATAGATGAAAAAATTGAGGGAAGGGCAATACTGATGGGAGACTTTAATACTCCCCTATCGGAACTAGATCTATTCACAAAAAATAAATTATCAAAACAACAAAACAGAATAGTCCAAGTGATTAAAAAATACCACTGGATAGATATTTGGAGGGTGCAGCACCCTACCACGCAGGAATTTACCTACTATTCGAATCCACACAAGACATCAACCAAAATTGATCATATTCTAGTGAATCAGGACATGTTGCCGCAATGTGAGGAAGTGTATATAGTAATTACCCCCTTCTCAGATCATAACGCAGTGGGGCTGGAAACTGGAAAACAACACAAAAACAACAAAGGGGAACAACAAAGCTGGCGGTTAAAGCAATTTTATTTGCAAAATAAATGGGTTACAGAACAGATTGAGGAAAGAATGGAGGAGTATATACAAATAAATGAGCAGCCAGACACCCCTGCAGCCACAGTGTGGGAGGCGGCAAAGGCAGTAATGAGAGGCCACTTTATATCGCTGGGAGCACACCTAAAAAAAGAAAAAAAAGCGCAAATTAGTGAGAAATATTTACTAATTAAACAGCTATCCAAAAATCCAGTGGTCAATGCAACTAAAATAGCCACGATTAAAAGCCAAATTAATTTATTAGAAAGCGAAATTGTGATCAGAAAAATACGATACACAAAAGCTTTCTATTTTGAAAAGGCGAACAAGGCAGACAAGGCGCTGGTGTGGATGACAAAAAAAAGGAGACAAAAAGGGACTATACCCTATATCAGAAACAAGCCAGACGCACCCATGCTAAAAGAAAAAGAATTGGAGGACTGCTTTGTTCAATTTTATCAAAAAATATACGAAACAGGTAAACCAGCGCAGGACAACATTACTAATTTCCTGAATGAAGTAAAATTTAAAAAAATAACAAAAGAAGAAACCCAATTCCTGAATAATGAAATTAGTCTTGAGGAAGTACAAAAAACAATAAAAGAATTACCAAATAACAAGGCGGCAGGCCCTGATGGCTATCCTGCAGAATTTTATAAAACGTTTAACAAGCAAATAGCCCCACTCCTAGTAAAAGTATATAACTCCATATTAAAACAAGGGAGAATGCCAGACACATTCTACGATGCAACAATTACGCTATGTCCAAAACCAGGTAAAGATTTAGAACTGTGCAGCGGCTACCGGCCCATATCACTAATAAACACGGACGCAAAACTGTTTACTAAAATACTAGCCAACAGATTAATGATGATTATTCCAAATATAATTAACGCAGACCAAACAGGATTCATTCCAGGAAGATTAGGAATAGACAATATAAGAAAAATCGTGAATATTATAAACCATGTAAAGACCAAGCAGATTCCAGCCGCTATAGTGGCGCTAGACGCGGAGAAAGCCTTTGACATGGTGGAATATAATTACTTATTCGAGACCATGAAACGAATGGGAATCACGGGCACTTTTCTACAGTGGGTAAAAACAATATATAAAGCCCCGAGAGCTAAAATAATGATAGGGGGTAAGCACACAGCAAACATAAACATAACTAGGGGAACAAGACAGGGTTGCCCATTATCCCCTTTACTATTCAATATAGCTATTGAGCCCCTAGCAATGGCAATAAGGGATGATCAGAAAATCAAAGGGATCAAAGTCGCAGATAAAGAATTTAAACTCTCCCTCTATGCAGACGACATGATGGTGAGCCTCTCGGACCTGCCCCGGTCAGTACCAAGACTGATGGAAGTAATAGATAGATTTGGTAAAATCTCAGGATATAAAGTGAACGCAGGCAAGTCTGAGATGCTGTTGTTCAACGAAGAAAAACTTACTAGCAGGGAAAGAGTGGAGTCAACCCCGTTCGCAGTCCAAACGGACAGTATAAAATATTTAGGGGTACAAATTACCAAAAAATGGAGGGACTTATACAAAAAAAAATTTCTCCCCTTGTTAGAAAATATAAAGAGAAAAGAGGAGGATTGGAAAAAATTGCAGGTATCTTGGCTAGGTAGAACAAATCTAATAAAAATGCTGATACTTCCCAGGCTGCTATACACCTCCTTTGCCTTGCCGATCCAACTGCCTAACGATTACTTTATGGCAATTAATAGAACCATATCAAGGATCCTCTGGCAAAGAAAAAAACCCAGAGTAAGGAAAACGATTCTGTACACGAGTAAAGATAATGGAGGCCAGCACTTACCTGACATGAAGTTATACCATTGGGCAGCTGCCCTCAGAGGGGTAAAGATATGGTTCCAGGGAAAGTCAATTCCGGACTGGCTGACACTAGAAAAAGAAGCATGCCAAGTAGATAAATTTGTTAATATACTTACCGATGGACAAAAAGTAAATAAAAAAATTGTTATGATACACCCCTTTGCAGGTATGGCCTTACAAGTCTGGGAGTCAATATGTAATAAGATAGAAATAAACAGAGAAAACTCCCCTTACACCCCGATTTTTGGAGAATGGAGCAAGAGGGCGGGAATAAATCGAAAAGAGGCGGAGAAGTGGGAAAAGAAAGGGCTAAAATGGGCTGCCCAGCTCTTTGTGGGGGAAGCTATAATGAATATAGAAACAATTAAAGAAAAATTAGAAGGGCCCCCCGACTTTTGGGCATATGCCAAAATTGTGAGTAGATTCGGCCACAAAATGACAAAAGCACAAGTGAATAGAAAGGTAACAGACTTTGAGATGGTGATGTACGGGGACCAGGGGCGAAAACATGAAATATCAAAAATATATAGAGTGTTGCAAGTAATCATGCACTTACCAGATGCAGGATATTTCGAGGCGTGGGAAAAGGACCTCCACAAACAAGTAGAAAAAAAAGAAAGGCATGAGGTATGGCACAACATGAGAAAACTATCAAACTCGTTGTCAGTACTGGAACCACAGGTAAAAGTAATCTACAGAATGTACCTCACCCCATACAAATTGAATAAAATGAACAAAGATTACCCTAAAGAGTGCTGGCAGGGGTGCGGAGAGGAAGGGAAATGGCTCCATTGTTGGTGGGAATGCTCATATGTGAAGGAATTCTGGGATAAAGTGTGGTCCCAAATGAACAAAGTGGCGAACTGTGAAATACCAAAGACACCGGACACCGCACTGTTGGGCATCTTTCCCGACTTGCAAATAATTCAGGAAAGGACACAAGCCTGCCAACAGCTTCGATTGGCAGCCATACACACAATAGTGTGCAATTGGAAAGCAAGAAAAAAGCCGTCCTACAAAAAATGGATCCACAGAGTTTGGCATACCATCACCATGGAGCGGGTGCAGGCAGAACTTCGTCAAAACCTTGACAGTTTTTACTCCGTCTGGAATAACATATGGAGCCTCTTGGAACAAGAAATTAACATGAACCAACCTAAAATGTCAATTTGTATAACAAAGATATAGGGAATGTTAATTGTTTAATGATATATGAATATGGAATGTGACAAGACGCACTAAAACAATACTAGGCTGGGACCGATTCTGTAACCAAGGTCCTCAACCAAAAGGAGATGAAAGTGTGTAAGTTGTTAATAATTGTTACTCGAAAAACAGAATAAAAATATTATACAAAAAAAAAAAAGATTATGGTGCGGGTTGCTGGACTACTAACAAGTGGTAGAGCCAAGTCCTACTGAAACTATATGTCCAGCCAGAAACAAACAGGAACCTGAGGCACAAGCAAAAAAAAAACACACGCTAGGAGAACAGAATTTGGTCTCTTTCCTAGTGGAGACAATCATATTAAGGTGAAATGCTTTTGAAGAAACCTTGAAATACCAATATATGTATGTATGCATGCACACACAGAATTTGCGTACACAAGTAATATATGAAAATTCAAAAGGATTTTACAATAATAGTTTGAAAGCTAGGACACACACACACACACACACACACACACACACACACACACACACAAAATCAACAATTAGACTAAATAAAATCATGAACTAAAAAATAAAATAAAAATTGAGCTCCATTAGCCACAATAGAAATATTCAACATATAGGCTTCGGTTTATACCCATGCCTGCTATAGGCATCCTACATCCAAGCAGGGGGGGCTGAACTAGATGACACTCAAGGTCCCTTTCAACTATAAGATTCTATGATTCTGTGTTGTTGCCTACATTGTATTTAAATGTTTTGAAATGCTGACTACCTTTCCTCCATGAACCACTTGTCCTACAGCTCCATGATATCCCTAGTGCTTGGTACTTTAGCCTAGCATTATTATTACATGTATAGTTTGCGTGTATTTTATCATTTGATTATTGGTTTTCACTAAGTGAATTTAATCACTTAAACTGCTAATAACTTTTCTCCTAACAGCTCCTTCCCAAGTGATTTCTTTCATATATACTCTTACCTCAGTCTATAGTTCTAAGATTTTACATACCTAAGGAAGAGCCCTGTGTGGCCTGAACATTTGTATTCTCACCAACTATAATAATGAACATTCTTTTAATGACTAGAATAACAAAACTTTATGTGCTTATCATAAAACAGGGATGGGAAACATCCAGCCTGTGGACCAAACCCAGCCCATTAGCTATTTGTTCTTCTTCAAGTGGGGTTCTATGACTCTCACCTGTGGGTTCTGTGCCTGTGAAAATTGGCCTCGGAAGCTTCTCCAAGCAGTTCTCCGAGTGCCGAAATGTCCCTCCGTGATTGGCCGACCTTTGGCAGGCTTTTCGCGTCAGTATATAAGGGAGGGGCAGACGAGCGTTACCTCTGTTCCTTCCAACCACCAGAGCTAGGCTGTTGAAGGAAAATGTCTTTATCAAAAAGCAGTTTACTTTTCCTATTATACTTACCTCAGACTCGACATCTAACAACAAAAAAGATGACTTCGGTCCAAACGACGACACTTCAGATGGGCATGATAGTATTACAAGCACATGGGGGCTGCCCCTTTTCTCTCAAGAAGAATGGGCACTGCCTACAAAGAGAGTGGGATCAGCACCCCCATCAGTGACCACCCCCCACCCCCCTGCACCATGTACCGTGGCACAATTGGGAACTCCTTCCTCCGCACCATCGGTCTCAGCCTGGGTAACCATGGCTCCAACAGTTAAAAAGACTACCTCAGCAGCGTCTGTGCTCTCGTCTTCAGCACAAGCAGGAAATCCAAGCTGTTGTTTTGTCTCCAGTGAAGGAAAAAAGATCACAAATCCAAACATCTTCCAAAGAAATCTACTTCGGGGGGAAAAAGAAAAGGGATAAGTCCCAAGACAATCACTTGGGCTTGAAGAAGATCAAGAAGACATCTGAACATCCCACCTCATTTTACCTCAGATGCTGGGGCAGCTACACTCACTGGTACACTCACCTATCTCTATCCCAGCTAACCCTTTGACCACCTTAGAAGCTCCTTGGAGAATTCTCCCTGCTTTTCTCCACAAACATAATTCCTTGATGATGAGGAACACAGCTTTTGTCCACTCATCAGTGCCACCAGATAACAGACACAGCAAGGTCAGAGCACATCCTCCCTTCCAGTCTCTGTACCAGTACCAGTCCGCTCACAACTCTCTGGCACACCCAACTTCCTATCAGTGGCCACATCCACCTTACTGGCACTCCCCACGCTGCTGCTGCTATGATGATGATGATGATGATGATTAGCATTATTATTATTATTATTATTATTATTATTATTATTAATAATAATAATAATAATAATAATAATAATAATAAATAATATAGCACCAGTGATGTACCTGGTACTGCACAGCCAGTAGTTGCATACAAGTCCTACCCCAAAGGACTTACAATCTAAGAGACAAGGAAGGGGGAGATGAGGGAGAGTTGAACATCAGGAGAGACAAGGATAGATTCATGAATTTGAGAAGATGTAGGTGCACATACTTAACTTAGTTACAGGGAAGAGATTCTGAGTGAGGGAACAAGGAAGAGGGTGCAGTTTCACTCATGATGAGTCAGGAAAAGCCTGACGGTAGAGGTAGGTGTTCAGGAGGGATTTGAAAGTTGGGAGAGAGTTCCAGGCAAAAGGGGCAGCAAGAGAGAAGGGACGAAGACTTATAGAGGAGCAGGAGAGTTGCAAGCAGGCGAGAGTAGGGGAGGAGGAAGAGCAAAGCTCCCAGGCAGAAATTTATTTATTTATTATTATTTATTTAACATACTTCTACCCCGCTCTACCTGCCACACAGCAGCCCAGAGCAGCTAACAACAAATAAAAATACAATACAGAGAAATAGTTTAAAACAATTTAAAACATTTTAAAGCATAATAAATAAAACAAGAGAAAAACACAACCCACTCCACACACCACCCATACCCCTCTCCCTCGCCAAATGCCTGACGGAACAGCCAGGTCTTATAGTTCCTACGGAAAGCTGGGAGGAGCGGGGCCAGACAGGCCCTCACTGGGAGGGAGTTCCAAAGGCGCAGCACAGCCACCAAGAATGCCCTGTCTTGCGTGGCCCCAGGGGACCTCCAACATGGCGTCCCCGGACGACCTCAGGGACCAATCTAGAACATGGGGAGTGAGGCGGTCTCGCGGATAGGCAGGGCCCAGGCTGTGTAAGGCTTTATAGGTTAAAACCAACACTCTGAATCGGGCCCGGAAGACTATTGGCAGCCAGTGCAGAGATCGGAACACTGGTGTAATGTGCTCCCGGCAGCCCAGCACCACCAAGAGCCGAGCCACTGCATCCTGCACCAGCTGCAGCTTCCGAGCCATCACCATAGGTAGTCCCACATAGAGTGCATTACAGTAGGCTAACCAAGAGGTAATAAAAGCATGGATGATCCTGGCCAGATCCGGAACCGACACCAGTGGCCGAAGCGGCTGCACCAGATGTAACTGGTGGAAGGCACTCCTCACCACAGCCTTCACCTAGAGATCCAGGTGAAGCTGTGCATCAAGGAGCACCCCCAGGTTCTGGACCTGGGAAGTCGGTGGAGGACAAACCCCCTCAATTGAGGGGGCCATCATTTCCATCGACTTACCCACTAGCATCACCTCCGTCTTGTCAGGATTCAGTCACAGATGATTAGCCCTCATCCAGTCCCCCACAGCTGCCAAACACCAGGTAAGCACCGAGACAGCCGGGCCTGGGTTGGTTGAAAATGAGAAGTACAGTTGGGTTGTTACTAATAAATTATTGGGATCGAGATCGTCCTAAAACACCACTCCAATGTGGTACAAAACCAAAACTTTATTGGAACGGCACACCTTAGATTTCTATTCTTAGCAGGATTATACTACACACACAGTATTATACAGATAGTCCCCAGATAAAGATATCTTACGTGTCCTGTGACTGGCCATATCCTGGAAGCACGCAGGCTGATTCAGGGAAGAGACTGAGAGAAGGCCCTTTGGTGCTGGAGAGTAGAGCTGCTGGCGAGCGAAGACAAGTTGTGATCCGTGTGTGCAGGTCTGGAAGGGAGTGAAACCACGTGATTCACCAACTGGTGACCTTCACCCCAAAGTCATGTTGCATGACCAGGTCTCATACAGTTCTGAGGCTGTCTCTTATACACATCTAGATGTGTATAAGAGACAGTGGTGACATCACACAGTTCTTTAGCATATCAGAAGAGCGTCTTCCTGGGCGGGAGGGCCCTGAGCATATTAACATCCTTATCTTTCCTTAACTGTTCTTTTCCTGGCCTGGAAGTCAGTAGCAGAGTTGCAAATGTCCCACTTATCTGTTCACAATGGGTTTCATTTGTCAACTCCAGTTGTTCAGCAGGAGGCTTTGTTAAGCATGTGTGGCGGTGCCAGGAGAAGATACTTGTCTGGCTATGCCTTTGTTAGTATGCTGATGGGGCCTTATCCACATGTTGAGTCATCTCAGCTTGAATTCCATCACAATCTCAGGCCTGCTGGCTGTTCTGGACCATCTCTCTGCTCTTTGCCTTTGCTTGACCGAAGTTAGGTCTGGCTTCCTTTGTCCAGGCCAGGAGAACATAAGATATCAGCCACAGGGTGTCATCCGCATACTGATGACACCTCACCCTGTACCCTCTGATCACCTCGCCGAGCGACTGCATGTACATGTTGAACAGGAGAGGGGAAAAAACAGAACTCTGCGGGACCCTACACGAGAGGTCTCGGTGTGATGAAAAACAATCACCGAGTACCACCCGCTGAGTTCTTCTGGTCAGGAATGAGCAGAACCATTCAAGAATGATCCCAAATCGAACACAAGGTGGAGACCTCCAATGTCTACCATGGTCCGCCCTGGATACCTCTTCACAGACCACCTCTCTTTAAAAATCATAGCTAACCCCCCTCCCATCCCTCCAAACGTGGCTGGTGCTGCATGGAATACCCGGTTGTCGAGGTCGGAGGGTAACTCCCCCATTAATGGAGCACCCACTTCAAGGCTAGTGCAAAACATGAGGTCCAAGGTATGTCCTCCAAGATGCATCGGGCCGTTGACCCTCTGGGACAGGCCCATGGTGGCAGGAATGTGGCAGGATACGAGAGCGGAGAGATATGGGGGAGCAAGGCCATGAAGAGCCTTGAAGGTGAAGATGAGGAGCTTGTGCTGAATGTGTTCCCGCAGAGGTAGTGAGTGTAGGGAGGAGAGAAGGGGCTGAACATGGTCAAAGCGCCAGGCAAGGTGGATAACTTTGGTGGAGATGAGGTGGAGAGAGATCAGAGCAGGGGAAACCAGTAAGCTGGAAGTTACAGTAGTCAAGACAAGAAATGACTAGAGCATGGACTAGGATTTTTGCAGTGGCAACAATAAGGCAGGGCCAGATTTTAGCAATATTATACAGGGCAAAGCAGCAGGATTTGGCAACAGCCCTCAGATCACACAAATTTTGAAGGCTATTCTCCTGTTCCACCTCTGGCACCGCAGTCTGAACAGCTGAACGCTCAGTATGAGAATCCTACCTCCACACCGGAACCAGCGCACACTCTACCACCACCACACTGACTGCATCTTCATCACATATGCACCAAGTGGTATGCTCCATACCTCCTGTACTTTTGCCTATGACATCTTCAGCAACACTTTCCTCAGACCCAGCTGCATCACAATTTCCTGATGTCGCCAAGCAGAAAAGGCTCTGACATCATCTCCTAGCTTGGACCAGGATGCCTCTCCTATCCCAGAGAATCAGCACAAGAGTACTTCCTCTGACACCTCAACCAAGGATACCTCCTGCTTGGTGTTTTCTCATGTTTTGGAGGATTCCATCTCCTCCACTTCAGACAACATCTCTGACCCTTCTAAAGTTACACACTCGGAGGATCACAAGAGATTCCAATCGCCAACTACAAGAGAGGAGGACAAGGACCCTACTTATATGATTCTAGATAAATGTTCTGCTGTCAAAGTGACTGTTCCCATGTCTAAAAAGCTGATGAAGTACTCTAGATTCCAGTAGAAAACTCCAGCTAACACTCTGCCTGTTGACTCACTTTAGTGCCTTCTATCTGGTGCTGCCAGCTGATCATTATATGTTAATCAAGCACACATCACTGAATGTATGGTGGTACATAGAGCATCATCAGAGTGACAATTGAAATAAACTAAAACCTCCCCTTCTGATAAAGAAGGCAGGAAGATTGACGTTCTGGGCAGCAAGATGTTTTCTTCAGCAACAATGATTCTAAGAACTGCCAACTATTCCTCAGTAATGTCTATGTTCCAACACCTACTAGGGGGCGCTATTGGCCAGATCCTGTCACATCTCCCCCCAGATCAGAAAAAGAAGTCTGATGCCATACATGCTGTAGGTCTTTCTCTGGCTCAGTCTCAGCTCACTACTGCCATGCACAATGGAGACTCAAATGCCAGAGGTATGGCTACTTGCATAGTAGCAAGGCACCATGCATGGCTCCATCCAACTGCCCTTTGCTTTCAGACTAGGTCTAAGGTTGAAAACCTACCCTTAGATGAAAAGAGATTGTTCGCAGCATCAATTGATGATATCCTCACAAAAATGAAGGACACACAGAGAACAGCTTATGTTTTGACTGTTACATACAAGACCAGAAAAGGTACAATTCCACCCCTGCCCATAAGTCAGCCATACTCCCTTCTATTTTGCATACGTTACTTTGATGGACCTCAGAAGATCATCTTCTATAGGGAGTGCCCTTCTCCCTACCTTCCCCCCCGAGTGATGATTACCACAGATGCCTCTATGATGGGTAGGGGCACTCACTGAAACCTATAAGCCCACGGCAACTGACAACATTGGGACAATCACCTACTCTATGCCTTCCTTCCATTCTCACTGATCACTCGAGTCCTATGCAAACTCTCTCAGGACAAGGCACAATGCATTCTGATTGCATCAGACTAGCCCAGGCAGTTCTGGTCACATATCATTTTCCAGTCAATGTCAGCCGATAATCTCTGTCTTCCTCTAATTCTGGACCTTCTCCACCAACAGAACTCCAAAATCCTGTATCTGAACCTGCTTCCTACAGTCATTACATTTAATGGGTTGGCTGATATTGCATTTGACACCTCAAGATTTGCTGGACTTGCATGACGAGGTAGTGCACATCTTTAAAAGTGCTTGAAAGGACTCCACCAATAAACCTATGAATTTAATTGGAAAAGGTTTGTCAATTGGTCTACCTCACAGAACTTTTAGCCCCAAGTGGCAACAGTTAAACAAATCCTGACTTACCTGGTTCACCTGAAGTCATAGGGCCTTGGTCCCTCCCTCCTTAAAGTACACCTTGGAGCATCTATCTTCCGCCAGTTGATGGTTCTTCAGTATTCTCGCACCCAATCCTTAAATGGTTCCTAAAAGGCATATTCAACATAACCCCACTTGTTAGAGGCCCTCTTTGGAACTTAAACTTAATACTGGGCAGACTCATCTCACCCCACGCCCCCTTCAGACCTCTTGCCAGCCACCTGCTCCCTTCATATGTTATCCCTGAAGGATAACATGCTAGTAGCCTTAACATCAGCTAGGAGAGTAGGGGAAGTCACAGCTCTGTCCATGCTGCCTTTATTTCTTTCCTTTCACAATGACAAAGTTACCTTCTGGTTACCTCCATTGTTTAAGCCTAAGGTGGTCACCGGTTTTCACGTGTCCCAACAAATCACCTTCCTTTTGTTCTTTCCTAAACCCCACTCTTCCAAGACTTGCATACTTTGGATGCCAAAAGAGCACTTTCCTTTTACATTGACAGGACTAAATCATTGCTCAAGTCCACTTCTCTTTTTATAGAACAGAGGGCTTTCTCCAGGTAACAAAGTATCAAACCATTTCTACCTGGCTCATGGAATGTATTTCTCTCTGATATACTTTGTCAGACAGACAACCACCAGCAGGCCGTAAAGGTCACTGTACAAGGGCCATGGCAACCTCAGCAGCATGGGCTCGTAGTTTTCCCCTTGAGGAAATCCGCAAGGCAGCCATGTGCACCTCTGTACGCTCTCTGGACATGTCAGCCCATGCAGATGCTGGGTTTGGGAGAGCAGTCCTTCATCCCTCTTTAAGTAACTTTCTCCTCGCTGTTGGAAAGATTTCTTTTTTATTCTCCCACAGGTGTGAGTCATGGAGCCCCACTCGAAGAAGAAACCAGAGTTACTTACCTGTCACCTTGAGTCTTCGATATGGGCTCCATCACTCACACCTCCCACACACCTTCCCCTCTACATCTGGTACTTAAAGAGAAATTTCGGATGTGGAGGTTGGAAGGAACAGAGGTAATACGCAGCTGCCCCTCCCTTATATACCAACACCAAAAGCCTGCCACAGGACTCCCTTATATATCAATGCTGAAAGCCTGCCAATCACGGAAGGGCACTTTGGTGCATGGAGAACTGGTTGGAGAAGCTTCTGAGGCCCATCTACACAAGTGCAGAACCCACAGGTGTGAGTCACGGAACCCATCTCGAAGAACCAAGGTTAAATGTAGTTCAGTTCAGTTCATTTATTTATGGCTGTTTAGTCAGAAACAAAGATAAAAAGGAAGATGTCAGTTACATCACATGTATCAAATCAAATACAATAAAACCATGCATATTTAACTCTAAAAAATATCAGTTCCAGAAGGGATCCCAAATAACCGTTACACAATATCAGATCAACCTCTTTTCTTCCTAAGACGCTGTGCATTATAAATAAAAGAGGCCACAGCATTCAGAACTTCGAGAGTCATATTCTGGAGACCAAAAATTATCCATGTGTCCATTTTCAAACAAATATTTCAGCTTTTCATAAAAGGGGCAACTCCAGAGAACATGTGGGATGTCTTCAACTTCCTTAAGATGACAAAAACGTAACCTTTGGGCATATGGGACACCTGCTCATCTGCCCTCCTGGACAGCTGTCACCAGCTGCTCAAAGCGGCGCCTGGTAAGTATTTCTCTAGGACCCTTTTTACATGGAGGCCCCCACCCACTGCTGGGTGTTCAGGTGGGTGTGTGGTGGTGGGTGTCCGTGTAAACGGGTCAGTGGTGGGTGAGGGGATGGGTGTGCTCTGGGTGTCTGCCCATGTGAACACGTTCCCTCCCGACACAAACCCATCACCCACCCATCTCCACGCACAGAGCCATCCAGAAAAACAGAGGAGGCGCTGTGCATGGAGATGGGTATGTGTCCGTGTAAAGGGACACTCACCCACCTCCACCCACCCTTCAGCACACCCATCCCTTCATCCGTGTAAAAAGGGCCTATGTCTAAAATAAGTAACTAAACCCAAATATGGAGACCCCAACCTGTGTGGATAAATCCAAACAATCTGGAGCACTTCAGTGATCCCAAAGCAGCTACATCCTGCTGTCATGAAATATCAAGAAACCTTTGTATGACCATTGGTTTATCATTTGGAAAAGCTAACAAGTCATTACAATCCAGTTTATCTCCTAACCCTGCTTTGAAAAGACCCTCCTTTATTTTGCATAACCAAGAAAAGGAAGGATCTGCTTCTCCCCTTGCATCCAGCAATACCTGTTTGGGAGTCGCTTTGGGGAGTAACCCCTGATCTTTATCCAGTATGCAATCGGTCATGTCCCAGCTATCGCTTGAATATTATCTGTGCCGGTTTCTGCCCTAAGCAGAGAAGCTGGGGTTCCCTTTTGAACCAAAAGAAGTCTTTTAAGGAAGGAGTTTTGAGCTTGCCCTACTATATCTGCCACCTTACCATCTAGACCCCAGATATCTTCTCTGTAGAGTAAGGTTGCCTCAAGTTTCAATTTCCCTGTCTCCAGGGCTTCAGCCCAAGGTTTCCTTTGAAATTTGTTGTAGAATGACCATATTCTTCCTGCTGCTTGCACTGCCTTAGTTAACAGTTTCTTAGCATGGGGCACCCAGATCAAAGTGTTGGAAAAAGTGAGGCCTAAATAACAAAAGCTATTCACCAGTTCAAGAGGACGTTTGTCAGTAAACCATTTGTTTCTCTTCCCGGTCCCAAATGCCATAACCTTGGCTTTCTCCGCATTTACAACCAGGTTATTGACCTGACAGTAATTACTAAATTCATTCAGCAGCTGTTGAAGGCCAATCTTAGAAAAAGGCAAAAGTACCACACTGTCTGCATACAGTAAGCATGGAGTCTGGTAACCTATTAATGTTGGAAAATTACAATTTCGTTTCTCTAGATGCATCCACAAGTCATTAAGGAACATATTAAACAGGACTGGCACCACAACACACCCCTGTCTCACTCCTTTCATAGTTGGAAAATGTGGGGAAACTTCCCCTCTAGGCCTATATCCGATACAAGCTGCACTGTCTTTATAATATTCAATGATTAATTTGGTCAAATTAGGGTCCATACCCAGGGCTCCCAATTTGTTCCATAATTTTGTCCTATTAACTGATAGTACAAATGCGGTTCAGATGTTCGGAGTTCGGGTCGAACTTGGCCTGTTTAGATGACTGAACCGAACGTCCGAACTTAACGTTCGAACGGCTGAACAGTTTGGAAAAGTTCGGATGAGTTTGGGGGTGGGAAAAATGTGACTTTGGGTGGGAAAAACGTGACTGGAAGGCGGAGGTAGCTGAGGAGCAGACTTCCTGGCACCAGGGGTGGTTTCAGGGCCAAATAATACCGATACCGGGGGGAAAAATTGATTTTGGTATCGATAGCGCTATTTTCAGAAGTTCGGCCGAATTCATCCGAACCGAACTCTGTCGAACTGAACTCGGGTTTGGAACCGAACGACTGAACATCTGAACCGCGTTCTGTTCGCACATCCCTATTAACTGAATCAAAAGCTGCTTTAGGTCTATAAATGAAGCAAAAATTTTCAGCTTCCTATTCACGTATTTCTCCAAAATATAGTACATTGAAAAGCAGTGATCTAGACAATATTAGGAGTGTACATGTCATTTTTGTTATTGCAAAAATGAAAATGATTAATAATAATGAAAATAGAAAGAAAAACAACTTTTTGTTTTTGAATTAAAGGGAAAATACTGAAAAATATATTTCTGGCTATAATGCTTTTGATTTCAATTCTGATGAAACTTGGGGAGATTTTACCCTCAATGGAGAGAACTAGGTGTACCAAAATTTGAAAAGAATAGGTAAAGGGAACCGATTTTAGAAGCAATTTAATGTTGTGATTTTAAGAAAAGTTCCATACACATTCATGATTACAACGCCTTTATCTTCCATCCAATTTACATGAAACCTACAAATATTACGTCCCTCCACAAGCTTAACATGCCTGCCAATTTTCAGAATGATTGGATAAACTGATGCTATGAGATATTAACTTGAAAATACATTTCCAGCTGTAACATTTTTATATTCCATCCTGTTTACAAGACATTTGGCAGGAATTTATCACCTCTGCCTGTCATCTCTGCCAAACTACAGATAAATTTGATAAAGGGACACAATTTTATAAGCAACTGAAGTTGTCCCCTTGAATTTTTTTATTTATTTATTTTTTAAAACTTATTACCACGCCCCTCCTGCCACAGGCAGCTTGGGGCGGCTTACAACAATTAAAACAATTGAAGCCCATTATTCAGATAAATAGCAGCACATGCAGTGCCAGTCAGAGGCAGGCACCTGGTATGGCAGGACGAGGGAGGCTGTAGGAGGGAGGATGTGAAGCAACCCAAAAGACTAACATATTCACTGGCCAATTACTGCATGCTTCCAGCTTTACAGGACCAATCAGTAGTGGCTTCGAGGTGGGCATAGGAGACGGCCCTCAGGCGGGCATAGAAGGGACATAACTAGGACTTTGGGGATAGCATCCCAGCAATCACGAGACATAGGGTGATTTCAGACGTGACGTGGTTAAATTCACCACAGTGAATCCCACCCCGGTGTGAATGCCATCACCGCAGGCCGTGGTGAGACACGTGGCCCCAACAGATGTGACAGGGGCGGAACCACCGCCCGGGGGCAACCGGAGAGAACACGGGCCAGGGGAACCCAACAGACGTGATGCGGTGGTGAGGACCGGAGCCCACAAGGCTCCTACCATCATGGGGATGCAAACATGGCCGCCTGAGGGCAAATGAAGCCAAAGACGGCGGAGGGCCCCACCCAGGGAAGGGAAACATGAAGGGAGGGGGTGGAGGGATCAGCAGCGAGAGCAACACGGGAAAACAGCGGCTGCATGGAACGTGCGCGGACTTCAAAACTGGAAGTGTGCACATACAAACGAAGCAGCACACCCACACAACCAAGGGAAGCGGAGCACAGGGGCAGAGGGAGGCACACACCAGGGGGGACAGAGAACCCCCCGGCTAGTCAGACACATGGGAGGAGGGGGGGCGAGGGGCCGGCACAGGCAGCCCACCAGGAGGGGGAGGGGGTAGGAGCCCAGCAGGCAAGGGGAAGGGGGACAGAGCAGCATTACTAGACAGGCGGCAACACAAGGCACAGTGAAGCACAACAGGTGTTTATTTTTATTTTTTATTTATTTATTTTTCACTTCTTTTNGAGCCCAGCAGGCAAGGGGAAGGGGGACCCAGCAGCCCAAGGAGACAGGAGGCAGCACAAGGCACAGTGAAGCACAACAGGCATTTATTGAGGACACAAGCGGCACCGGCCAGGCGCAGAGGTAGACAGTGCGGGAGCATGCGGAGACAGGGCACGGGAGAAGGGGCAAAAGCAAGGGGGGCACGGGACCCAGTCCAGGGGGGGAACCCGCACAATGGCCCGCCATGGAGCCAGGGTCCGATGGAGAAGCACACCCAGTGTGCGAGGGGAGGCACCAGACGGAGGCATGGAAAGACCCCCCCCAACCCGCATGGGAGAGGAAGGGCATGGGGGGCCCCCAGTCACACTCTCCAAGGCAGCCAGGGGGACAGTTGACAGGCCAGGCCACAGTTGAGGGCCACTAAGGCAGGGGAGCAGCCCCAGCCCCATGGAACAGGGGCCCCCAGGCCAGGTGTAGGAGAACGGGGCGCAGGGGTGAAGGAGGTAGCTCATGGAGACAGAGGGCTGTCAGCGACATGACCACAGGAAGCCACATGGAGGGTTCAGGGGTGGCGGCTTCAGGTCCCAGGTGAGAGGGCGACAGGCAGGCGGAGGCGGGTCACAGGGGGTCCCGCAGTCCCAAGGAGGCAGCAGGCATTGCCATGAACACTCAGGCCACAGGCAGAAGGAAGGCGCTGAGGAGGCAGCCAGATGTTGGATGGGCCCGGCGCACCCTACACCCAGCTGCAGGGGCTCCCATTGGGTGGAGGGGAGGTAACAACAGCAGGTGCACATAGCAGGGTCATTGCCACAGTCCCCGGCAGAAGCCTCAGTCGGCCATATGGAAGCAGATCAGGCAGAAGGCCTCGAAGGGATCTGTAGAGCCCATCCCGATTTGCACATCAGAGTGGCTGCACAACTCTGACAGGGCCGCCAGCTCCAGCCCAGGAGGGGGGAGACAATCCATAATCATCCGCAGGGGGTCAGGGCAGGTGGGACAGCTCCAGAAGACAGTATTAGGCAGCCCCGCGGGAGCGTGGATACCCACGGGCCCCCTGCACACCGATGAAGTAGGACACGGCCAGGGCAGGGCCACCCTCACACAGGCAGGTCACATATCCCAGGAAGGCGCACGCGCACACACAGAGCAGAGGCCATCTCAGCAGTACTCCACGCCGCAAGACCCCCCATCGTGTCTGGTACCTGCCCCTCAGGGAAGGGGGAGAGCCCCAGCTCCTCACAGTGCATGTGGCAGTTGCCACATAGCCAAAGCGCAGCATTCCAAAGCTCAGACAACGATAGGCATCCGGCCGGGTGGGCAGGGAGCACAGGCAGCACTGAACGATGGGCGAACACCACAGGTCGCAAAGGGCCATGCTCTCCTGGGCGGTCCAGGCTCAGACAAAGCCCCTGGAGCCTCCGAGCGGGACCTCGGGCTGAGATACAGCTGCCATGGTACAGCTCTTGAAGGGTCTGAACTGCAGCAACCGTGGGGGCAGCATGGGATGCACGACTGGGGGGCCGGACAGGCAGATGGGCTGCCAAGGCCAATGAATAACGGCAAGATGGGAACAATGGGGCTGCTGTGGAGGGATGCGAAGGGAGTGGGCAGCGCACAGCTGCCAGCATGCAAGGCCAGACAGCCCCACGCATACACACCTGCAAGAGGAGATAGAAACGACAACATGCGCTCACACAGGGAGAAGCTGCAGCCAGGGGGCCAAGGCCCCAGACCCGGGGGTGGGGTTGCACAGGGTTCCCCCTATGAGGGAACGAAGCCAGCACTGAAGGGAGCACAGTGGGGCCCCAGGGCGCACACACCCCTCGCCACCACCACCGGCCGACACCCCGTGCTGGTGATGGTGCCCCCGGCCTGATAGCCCAATGGACAGGGGGTGTGCGGCCACCGGTGTTCACCCGTAGGCCAGTGCGGGAGGGGAAGCACGCATATATGTGACACAGGTGCATGTTCAGGGTCAGAAGCGAGCGCACGTTTCCACAGCCTTGACCCCGACCAATGGAGCGGCCACACCCACAGGGATGGATCGTGTTCCACGGGGAGCTTGCATAGGCAGTTGCGGAGTGGTTCCGGGAGCATGTGACGCTGCTGAGGCTCATCACAGAGGAGCTCGACGGGATGCAAGCGGAGCAGTGGTACATGGCCAGGGTGGGGGCGCACACCCGTCATGCAGTTAGCAGGACCCAATGGCTCCTAACCCTGGGGACAGCGGCTCAGACTGGCCTACAGCAGGCCGCTGCTACAAGCCAACAACCTACCAGCCGACATCAGGGGTCTGCTGTCCAGGAGCATGTGGGAGAGGGCTGCCAGGTACCTAGTGCTGCAGCTTGCCATGCCCATCCAGAGGCGCACGTGGGCTGTGATGAGGGCTCATCAGTGGTGGCAGAGGGTGCTGGCATGGTGGGACAATGTCACCTGGGTCAGACACTTCTGAATGGACAGGCGTACCCTCATGCACCTGGCAGAGCGGCTGCGGGAGTGGCTCGAGCCCCTGAGGACCGATATGAGGGAACCCATCCCCGTGCCACCTCGTTTCGCCATCGCTGTGTGGGCCTTGGCCATTCTGGACTCTTGCCGGTATGTTGCCCAGCACTTTGGTGTGGGGCTCACTACTGTGGCGTGCCTGGTGTGGGACTTCTGTGAGGCAGTGGAGGGGGTGCTCATGGACTGCGTTATCCAGCTGGTTGATCAGGACACTGTTGCTTCCCCAATTGCCTGGGGGCGATAGATGGCACCCATATAGCGATCCTGCGGCCCCCAGACAGTGATGCAGCCAAGTACATAAACCGGCATGGGTACCACTCGCTGCAGCTCCAGGGCCTGGTGGACCATTGGGGCCGCTTCACGGACATATTCACCGGGCACTTGGGCCGCAGCCACGATGCATGCATCCTCATCTCCCCACTGTTTGCTTGCATGTACAGGGGGGACTTCGCAGACATGTGAATGACCCGGATAGAGGGGGTGATGATGCCCCCATGCATCATTGGCGACTCGGCATATCCCTTGAAGTGATGACTGATGAAGGCATTCCCAGTGCCCATCACCCCAGCTCAGCAGCGGTACAACACCTGCCTCAGCACAGCTCGCACCATGGTCGAGAGGTCCTTTGGTGCCCTCAAGCAGCGTTGGTGATGTCTAGCCAGCCGGCTGGAGTATATGGTAGAGACCTTCTCCCTTGTCATTGGATCCTGCTGTGTCTTCCACAACATATGTGAGTTAGACGGGGCCGCTCTGGAGAACCCCCCCTCCCGCCGCCTGCTTGGCCCAGTACCGCTGTATGCTGACGTGCCCAACCCCCACGAGTACCGCTATGCCAAGCGCATCAGGGCAGCACTGGTTCGTCACGTTGAGCACCTGACCCATCCCTGAGGCCTCTGCCGACCAGACCCTCCCAACTGGACCTGCAACGCAACCACAGCCACAATGATGCTGCTGTAGCTCTGTACCTGCATGAAATAAACCACGCGGACAGATTGAGGTGTGCCAATGACGTTTTATTGTGATCCCCCACTCCTGCCCATTCCCTGGTACACCCATGTGCCCATGTGCCCATCCCCCCTCCCACCCCCCTTGGCGGTGCCAGGTGCTCCCTCCCTTCCCCATGCCCTAGGTTGCCTTGCCCCTGCCCGTTCCCCTGGTGCCCTTTGGCCAGCCCCTCCCCCAGGCAACCGGGATGATCGAGGCTACCGACCCCCCCTCGTCCAAGGTGGAGTCTGGAGGGGGAGGTGCTGTCAGCCACCTGGGCTGGGAGGCCTGCCCCTATCCCCTGTCCAGTGCCCCTGGGGGGCCCCTGCCCATCCCCCCTGTGCTGCCTGCTGCTGTGTTGGGGCCTGGCAGACCGGCTGCTGCCCCCGCAGATGTGGGGAAACGGGTCCCCGGATCCACGGTCACTGATGCTGTTGGGGTGGCAGGGGTTGTGGTGCTGGCAGGGCCTGTGGTGCGCCCGGTGGGGGTGGAGGGAGCACGTGTCCGGGCGCTGGCACGGCACCCGCTGGGGCTGCTGCCATTATGAAGGCACTCATGGCCCCTGTCTGCAGGAGGAGGGATGTGCCCTGCTCGAGCAAGCAGTCCAGCTTCCGCCTGAGCTCCACGGCCCGGCAGTCCTGCCGGTCCAAGTGGGCCTGGAGAGCCTCCAGTTGCCAGTTCATGTCCCGCCTCAATGGCCACCGGTCCTTCCTCATCTCCGCCACCAGTGCCCGGTTCCTCCCCTCCACTTGTTTCAGCACCCTCGTTGTTCCTTCCTCCAGCCGGTTGACAGCCACCAGCATCTCCTCCGTCTGGCGCATGCTGGTTGTCACTAGCACCTGTGCAAGGTCCTCCCTGCGCCTGCGTGCCTGCGCTCGGTGCTCCCTCATCCTCTGGGCCAGCAGGACTAGCGGCCATGGCCACGTCCCTCCCGTGCTCGATGTGGCTCTGTGGAGTGATATAGGGACTGATTAATCATGTGGGGTGCTGTTCCCCAGCCCCCCTCCTGTCTCTGTGCTCTGCGCACTCCTCCCCCCCGGGATGGGCACCACCCGCTTCCTGTACCGCTCCTTCTGCTTGTGTCCCATCCCTGCTTCTGGGGCTGTGGGGGACAGATGGCTCCCATCCCCTTCCATCACTATGGCCCCCCCTCCCCTTGGGGTCCATGCATGTGCCCTGCCCTTACCTTCTCCCTCGGTGTCCGTTCCCGCCGAGGCTGGGCGGTCACTGGGGCTTCTGTCTGCCCGGTCACCGGGTTGTCAGACTGTGAGGTTCAGGGTGACAGTCTCCTCCTCCCCCTCCGCTGGGGCGTGTGTGCTCTCGCTGGATGTAGGTCTGGGGGTGCGTCGGCCGCGTGTGCCCGAGGTCCCTGGCATCTCCTCCATGGTGTTGGTGCCCTGTGCCAGGGCTTGCTCAGTGATCTCTGGATGCAAGAGGGGGTCCTCCTCTGTGGGCTGCTCCTCCCAGGTGCTAGGCCACTATGGAGCCCTTGTGGTGCAGCACCTGGCTCAGTGCGTCCATGTAGGGGGAGGGCTGTGTTGCCCGCCCAGCGCACCAGTTGTTTTCCACTATTTCCTTGAACCCCATTTTCAGTTCCTTTATATTTGTCTGGCACTGTATGGGTGTTCTGTCATATCTGGCCTCCCCCATCTCTGTGGCTATCTGGGCAAATCCCTGTTCATTCCTGGTGTTGACTGCCAGCTCGCCCTGTGTCTCAGGTGTCACCCAGATGGCAATGAGGTCATGGGTCTCCTGGATGCCCCACTGACACCCCCCTTTGGTACTGGGTGCTGGCCCCTCCACTGCCTCTTCTTCCTCCATGGCCACCACCGCCTGGTCCTGGCTCCCTCTGGTCTCAGCTTCCTCCAGGGCACATGCCCTCTTGCTGGTCTGTTTGGGGGACATATGGGGGCTTTGGACTTCTGGTGGCTGTGGTCCCTCCCTCACACCTTCACATGTCCCTCCTCTCCCTTGCTCCGACCCACCCGCACCTGACTGTACCCCCTACCTTCTTCCGTGGTGGCCCCGGGTGCTTCTGGGTGTCCGCTGCTGGGCCAGGTTCCCCCTCCTACTGCTGATGCACCTCCTCCTCGCCCTCTCACTCCATCCTCCACTCTGTTTCCTCCACCCTCCTCTCTATTGACTGCTCCACCATGTTCCCCTATTGCTGTCTGCCCTTTAAATCTCCCTCCGTGTGCCGCTTTTTGTCAGTTGCCTAGCAGTGACGCTGCATGCCTTCACTGTGGCCTGTGGTCATTTCCTTCCACCGTGGCCGGGGTTTTCCCTTCAGACACTACTTTTCATTCACCCCTGTCATGGTGAGCATTCAGCACACTTCTTGACCTCCTCCCGCCCCAACCTCATGAAGCGTGGTTAGGTTCACCCCAGCCCGTGTTTGACTGTGGTGAACATTTGGATGCAGGCCAACAGATGTGCATGGCTCTTTCACCACTGCCCGCATTTGACTGAGGTTGACTGTGGTGAATGCCAACAACGTAACGTCTGAAATAGAGCTGTAGCGGAATGTTGCAGCGGCAGCTATTTCCACCTGAAACAGCGTTTCCGCAATTAGTGGTATGGCGTGGCAGAGGCTTTCATTCCGCTAGCTTCCTTCCGCTACTTCTGCAGTTCCACTAATTTCATTCCGCTACTTCCACAGGCCTCGCAAAATAGCGGAAACATGACATTTTCGCTACTTCTGCCATTATACCAGCACCACAAAATAGCGGAACAGCAGTTTTCCAACAGTTTCTGCAATTTCTCCACAATTCCACAATTTTCAGAATGCCGGCGGAATTAACGGAATGTCCGCAGAAAAGCTGCGGTGTGGCGCAGGCAATTCCGAAATGGCGGAATGGAATCACAGCATGGTAACAGCTGCTGCCGCATCAGCCCTGGTCTGAAATCACCCATAGTTTACACATCCAGTCTGGCCAGTTATCATCACAATCACATTCTGCAGCACTGTGACAAAAGATATAAGAGAATCTCTATCGGCTCTTTCCTAAACAGATGCTTCTGATTTCTCAGTAACAAGTGGGGGAGAGATATTGGGATGGTCACAGCACAGAATGAGGATATTTGGTTGACATTTCTGCTGGCCAATTGGCATCACAAACTGATCTTATACCACAGTGACACATAAGAGAATCCCTGGCATAGGCTCCTTCTCTGCATATGCTGTGCAGGCATATAGAACTGGGACCCTTTATCATATATTTCTGATATTTAGCAGAGATGATCATGAAAGTGTTATATACAGCCATGCAGAATTTCATTTATATTGGTTGGACTACAAAGATGTTACAGTCAGACATACATTTATGAGTTAATTGATTATACCACCAGGACCCTTTATCCAATCTTCTTAAAGTTGGCAGAGATAGTAAATATGGGAAGGGGTATAAATCTTCCAAGTTTCATCTACATTAAATGTGAGGCAAAGAAGTTACAGCTAAGAATGCATATGAAGATGTTTGCAAAATAATATAATTCAACTACTTCTCAAATTGGATTCCTATATCCAATCATTTTGTAATTTGGTACACATAATGCCTTCCATTATAGGCACATTCTCTCCCAATTTCATCAAAATATAATGAAACACAAAAATTATATGATTGAAAATGTGTTTTCCATTGAAACCAATGGAAAATGAAAACGAAAGCAAAAGCAAAAACCAAAATTTTATATTTTTGAAAATGAAATTGACAGATTTAAATAACAAAAACTAAAAATGAAAAAAAAGGACATGGGCCCCTGGTGCACACCTCTATTAGAATAGCCTGGATGAAAACCAGCATGTTCTTCACTGAGAATTTTATTTTCTTCTATCCAACTCAAGACTTCTATCCAACTTCCAGATATCATCCCTGTCTCTCCACTCCTACACTCTGCCCCTCCATCCAGACTCATATTGTTGTCTTGTGGACATCTTTGCCTGGATGCCTCATCACCAACTCAAGCTTAATATGGCCAAGACTGAACTCTTCATCTTTCCCCTGAAATGCTCCCCTCTTACTTCCCTCTCAATTTCGATCGAGGGAGTCACCATCCAGCTGGTCTGTCAGGCCCATATCCTGGGATTCATCTTGAATTCCTTCCTCTCCTTTAAGCCTCAGATCCAGGCTGTTGCTAAATACTGTTGCTTTGCTCTGTACAATATTGCTAAAATCTAGTCTTGCCTTACTGTTGCTGTTGCAAAACCCTAGTCCATGCTCTAGTCATCTCTCTCCGCCCTACACTGGCTCCCTCTATGGGAACGCATTCAGCACAAGCTCCTGGTCTTCACCTTCAAGGCTCTTCATGACCTTGCTCCCTCATATCTCTCCGCTCTTGTATCCTGACATGCTCCTGCCCGGGAACTTCACTCCTCCTCTGCCCCACCCTTGCCTGCTTGCAAACCCCTTGCTCCTCTAAATGTCTTCTTCCTTGCTGCCCCTCATGCCTGAAACTCCCTCCCTGGATACATTCGCTCCGCTCCTTCCCCACTTTCAAATCTCTCGGGAAAACCCACCTCTTCCATCAGGCCTTCCCTAACTTGTCATGAGTGATACTGCATCCTCTCCCCATCACTCAGATTCTAATTCCCTGTAACTAAGCAAAGCATGTGAGCCTGCAACTTCTCAACTTCATGAATGTACTCTTGTCTTTTCTGATATTTACGTCTCCCTTGTATCCCCCTCCCTTGTCTCTCAGATTGTAAGTTCCTTAGGGGTAGGGACCTGTCTCTGACTGTGGATTGTGCAGTGCCAGGTACATTGCAGGTGCAATAATAATAATAATAATACATGATTTAACAGATGTCAATCATTAGGGATGGGCGAACAGAACCGAGTTCGGAAATTCAGTTCGGTTTGGTTTGAAAGTTCAGTTCGGTCGCCGAATTATTCAAGTTCGGTCCGAACTCCGACCTTCCGAAGAAAGTTCGAAAATTCAAACCCCATTGAACTAAATGGAATATTATCTTTTAGGGATGGGCGAACAGAGCCGAGTTTGGAAATTCGGTTCGGTTCGAAAATCGAGTTCGGTTCGGAAGTTCGGTTTGGTCGACCAAACTGGTCGAGTTCAGTCTGAACTCCGAACCAAATTCGCCTATCCCTATCGGCCATAAATGTTCGCTGGTTTACTAATCAAGCTTATCTGCCTATAACAATCTGGATTAGACCTCATTGCTTTTTTAAAAATAGGTATGATAATGTTCTGCTTCCAGCTATCAGGAAAAGGGCCTTTTTACATGAAAAGAGGTGGGTGGGGGGATGGGTGTTTTGCTGCGGGGGGTGGAGGTGTGTGTGTGTCTGTTTACACAGACAGCCCACCCCACCTTCATCCATCTCCAGCCACAGAGCCTCCTCCGGTTTTTCGGAGGGCTCCATGTTGGAGGTGGCTGGAGATGGGTAGAGGTGGGTGTTGCATGGGAGGATGCGTGCGCAAGTGAGGCCAATTTTGTTAAGGGCAAATTCCCAGTTTGACTCAAGTTCCAGGATATTTTAAATTGACAGTCTGTCCAACGCATTAAGGTGCCGATAGGCTAAGGCACCAATAAGTTAAGGACACAAGCAATATGGCTGGCAACATCTCTATTGACAGTCTGAGTGGGAATATCTCAGAAATACCCTATCCTCTGAGGATGATCAGTCCCCAGGGATCTTATTGAGGGAGCTTGTTTTAAAATACCATGCAAGAACTCAAACCACACAAAGCTAACCAATAAGACAAATTTTATTAAACAGATTTCAATAAAGTTATAAATTTATCAGTCTAAAATATGTTCCCAATTAGTACACCTTTCATACAAAACAGGCATACTTCTGAGTTGACCAGACTCAGAGTAGCTTGGTGCTTTGAGGTGGGAGTGTGGCTTCGTCAAGCTGCCTCTGAAGGTGTGCAGGTTAGCTTATCTCCCCAAAAGGGGGGGGTTGTAATTGTCTTTTATATCCTGATTTTTGCTGATCACTCTGTCTTGGTAAAACATGATCTTTTGTCTTGCTTCTTTGGCAAAGCATTTCAGCAGTTCCTTGACAGTTTCCCCTCTTCTTAAACTTGCTATTTCCAAGGCTGTTTGTTGCAAACTTCCTCACTTTCCCAGCAGCTTCTGTTTCACAGTCAGCAGTTTCTTTTGGGCCTTGTGAAAGTTTTGCAACTCTCTTTATTTTTGCTTGCCTCCTTGTTTTTCAGTTCAATCCAAAGTCTTGCTTCAAAGTCCCAGAAGCCTCTGCTTCAGCCAATGTTGACCTAAAAACCAGTTACTCAAAACAGTCACAACACATCCCCACCCATCACACAGATGAACACTGAGTGGACACCCTTCACCACCGGCCATATACATGGATGTCCCCCCCCCCCCCACGCCCAAACACTGAGGAGGGGGGGAAGGGGGTCCGTGCAAAAACAGCCATATTGTACAAAATAATGTAATTGATTATCCCCTCCAATATTGGAATCCAAGCCTGAATTTCCTTAACAGCATCAGGAGGGATTAAATCTAGGCCTGCCTGCTGCCTTTCTTGATTTGATAGTTGCAATAATCTTAACCAACTGCTCTTGAGCTATTAAGTAATCTTTCAATGGGGCTCTTCCATTCTCCCCAACAGAAAAATGTGAGGGTGTAGAATTCGGGTCACTTTCCTCCTCTTATTTAAACTTAGTTGAATAATAATGTACCCATTCTTCTGCACCAATGTAGGCGTCAACAAATACATTTCTATCTTTCAAGTGCCCTGAAATTAAATACTAAAAGGTCCTAGAATCCTTTTGTTTCACTGTGGTAATTAGTTTGTCCTAACTAAGCTTTTAGAATTCCTTTCTTTACTTAGCAAGTATCTGCTTGTAAGTTTTCTTTGCACTTCAAATCTGGGGTAGATATACATCCCCATCCCCCTCCTTCCATTGCCTCAGTTTGCCTAACAGCTGTTTTTTGCTAGGATGCATCCTGTGTCAAACCATAGCTTATGCCATGACCTTCTTTCCTGCCTGTTCTCAGGTTTTGTTAACATGCTTTGCAACTCTCTAATAAGTAAGTTGTATCTATCCATTCTGTAACCAGGTTCAGTTTTCACCTTCCCTGGAACACCCCTTAACAACAAGCAGTTTTCCTCAACCTTTTCCTTGACCTCCACAGTCCAAGCCATTTCCCTCAATTCTGTGCTATTATCTGAATGGTGGCAACAACTTGCACCAGACAAACCTTGACCTCTAAAAAGGAGTGGAAAATATCACTTCCAGCCCTTGGGACCACCTAAAATAATAAATACTTGTGCCAATTATCAATTTCAACCAGCACATAATCTATAGTGCTTAATCCATTAATAGTACAACAGGTGAACACCTCTGGGCAGTCAGAAACAAAATTTTCATTAAGCATTTGGAAATGTTGAGCATACATACATTCCAGAAGTCTTTGTCCTCTAAAATTAGTTACTTGGTCTAGCATATTGAGTGGGGGGAGGGGGGATAAGGGAGTTGTCCTCACTATAATGTTGCAGGTTTAGATGAGCTTGACCAACCTGAGCATTAAAATCCCCTGCCAGGATGATTTCAGCTGAGCTATATTGATCTCTCAAAAGGGAAATAAGTTCTGTTAAATAGATAAAACATTGTGCCTCCTGGGAGCCTTTCTTCCTAGGGGGAATATAAGCATTCAAAATAATAATAGAAATTCTATAATGAAACTGCAAAATTACGACTTGGATCCAACCTAAATATATTTCCAGTTGTTCAGCCTCACATGAATGGAGGCTTATATAAACACAGCAAGGCCTCCAGACCATCTACCTTTATCCTTCTCTCTCCGTGGAGCCCTAAAAAGGACCTATACCCATTCAAGAGATATTGATTTATCATCCAGGTTTCTTGTAACAATATAATCTGGGTGGTAGTCACAAACTCCTCCCAGTCTTTATCAGCTCTCCTACCACAAACCTGCAGTGTTCCAGCTTATCAAGCCAACTCTATCATCCTGACTAGAATAATCCAAATTCTGTTGACAGTCATTTTTCTTCCTTTCTGCTTTTCCTTCTCCACGGATCACTGAAATTCTCATACTCCCGTCTCTTCACAAAAGGCCTTCTCCTGCTGACATCACTAAAATTTTCATGCTCCTCCCTCTTCACAAAAGATCCTCTTCTACTGACATCTGATCTCAGTCCATATCTACCATCCCTGTTGCCTCTAGGACAGAACCTAATAGGGAGTGAGTCCTCGCCTACCTCCAGTCCTAATAGTGTCTTTTCAGCCTTGGATAATATGTTATGTCTCAGGGACAGATCCTGGAAGCCAACTCTTACTCGTGGAGATTGAATGGCTCCCTGATAGGCCCACAATATCTTCACATATCTCTCAAGGTTCAATGTACTTAGAGGAAATCTCCTTACCAGAAAACTACAAATCCTCTTTTTTTCCTTCAATACAGTATTTTTCATAACATTTATCTATATATCCAAATACATTATCCTTCCTAAGATTTTGATTAGATGTATCTTTAAAGGCAAGTTTGCCAATTACAAAATTGCTCTTCTTAACCACAAAATTTGTTGTTTCTAATTGAGTCAACAATGTTTTCACCACATTATACTGCCCTGGAGCAGTTGAATTCTTATCCATAGTTCCTAAGAAAGTGAACCTCTTCAGGCTTAACCCATGTACGATAGTTATCTTTATAAATAATTACAAATAATCAGTAGCATGCCTTACTCTTTCAAAGCATACCGAAGTAAAGTTTAACTCCTGAATAGCAATAGCCTTAAGGGGTGTGTGCTGGAAATGAGCTGACCTCACCCGTCACTCAAAGTCTCCCGGGGCAACAGGAGGGCTTCCTTTGGGCACGGGGGAATCTCACGGCAATCTGGAGACTCTCTTTGCAGCAGCTTCAGCAGGGAGGATGGCAGTCGCATCCCAGGAGGGCCCAGAACTGGGCAGCGATCCCGGCCAAGTCCTGCCACCCGGTGATGCTCTCCCAAGAGCCCACCCTTACAAAAAATCCAGCTGCCCAGCACTGATTTCCCCTCTGCTTTATTCCCCAGGGCTCCGATGTTCTTGCAGTGGCAAAGTGGCCTGGTCAAATTTCTGGCTGCCACAGCCACGTCCACCCATGAACGGCCCCACAAATGGCTGACACTCTTTGGGTGTTTCCCTTCGGGCTGGCGCCCCCAGGGGCCGACCCCTGAGTAAATATCTGTAGGAGAGGCAAAGGCCAGGTGTTAGGGATTTCTGCAGACAAACACAGCTCCCAACTACTACAACCCCCCAAGCAAGCCTGCCAGCAAGTAAAGTCTTCCCACAGGGCCACCAAGGTTACAGGTAAGTAACACAGGTTTTTTTATTTGGTCCCTTTCCAGTTGCTAGATCTGGTCCATGCAGTCCCTGTCCTCAAACAATGAAGGAGTGAGATCAGGGGAAGGATGAGGGCATGCACTCAAGGAAGAGGGGAAAGATCCATGGCATACAACCATGATTTGGGCCCTTTCCTTTTCCCCTTCATCTTGAGCACCCAGTTCTTATTTGGCCTGTAAAGTGGCCCACAGAGGGAAAAGTTCCCTCTCCCTGCCAAAAAATATGCTTCTGCATTGAAACTGTATTTTAAATAAATTAATCCTTTTCAATTGCTATCTTAGTATCCTAAGAATATTACCATGGTTTTTAGTTTCATTGTTATTATCCAAGTATATATTTGCAATAATATTTATTTATTTATTTATTATACAATTTTATACCCTGCCCCTTCTGCAAAGCAGCTCGGGACGGCCTACAATTTAAGTGTACAATAATAAGTGTAATGTTTACCAGAATTCAAGTTTGCTATCTATTTTAATTGGCCTAAACTGTAGGAGATTAATTAGCACCTCAGTTTCTCTTTTTCATAGGCACAAAATCATATTGAACTCCCTAACATAGATGTTTTGATGCTTTAAAAAAGTTGTAATGTCCATGGAGCTAAACTAGTAAAGCAAAAAGTATCATTATTAATAGCCACATTTCCCCTTAAAGAATTCTAGCTAAACTTCTCCTTTTTATTTGTTTCTGGGTGCCTGTGCTTAACACCTAATTCTATGAAATGTTTTGAGTGGTGGCAAGAACTACACATATTAAAAAGGTGGAAAAGGGGAAAGAGGCCTGATGTGTTTCAGAGCCCACTATATTTTATCCATTAGGAAAGATACTCGCATTATCCTACTTTTGTGGACTAAAATTTGATAAAATATAGGACAAAGACTTAAAATTCTGTATCTTACAGCTGAACAATAGAATGTTAACAATAGTCTTTGCTACAATTGTTCAGCTGCTTCCTCATGCTATTATTCTATTTAACATTTATATTGTGGTTGTCCTTTTAAGGATTTGGTCAGGTTGAGGGCCCCTTTTCTCTGTACAAATGTATAGTAAATTACAGTTCATGCTTCAGTGAAAAAGACAAGACAGAGTAAAAACAGATGTGATTTTGGCCCTCTGTGGCCTGGGAGCTGCTGGCACATGTAAACGCACCACCAGATGCTGGCCTGTGATTGCCCTGGGGAGTGTTGGTTGTTAGCCTGGACTACGACCTCGGGAAATGTCTGAGGTTACAGTCCAGGTTAAGGGCTGCTGCAGGCCACAGTAGGCTAGTAAGTCTGTTGCAGAGCACCATCACCGGCTACCGTTGGCCTTATTGGTCACCATGGCTGTCCATTATGGGGGTATGTTATTTTTATTATTTTTTTATTATTTCAAAGCATTTATATCCCGCCCCTCCTGCAAAGCAGCCCGGGGCGGCTCACAACATAAAAACAATAAAATACATTAAAATTCAATAAAAACAACATATATTTCATATAAAAATATAAATATAAACAGGGCTTAGCAAAAAAAGGGGTAGGGGATTAAAAAGACCCTCCCTACCCTCCCCCAAAGGCCTGGGCAAACAGCCAGGTCTTACAGTTCCGCCGAAATGTCAAAAGGCTTGGGGCCAGGCGAGCTTCCTCCGGAAGGGAGTTCCACAGCCGCGGCCCTACCACCGAGAATGCCCGCTCCATCGTGGCCCCCCGCTTAACACGGGGGACCTCCAGGAGGGCACCCCCGGCAGACCGCAGGAGTCGTTCCGGGGCGCGAAGGGCGAGGCGGTCCCTAAGGTAAGAGGGGCCAAGGCCGTATAGGGCTTTATAGATCATTACTAGGACCTTGAACTTGGCCCGGCACACTATCGGCAGCCAGTGCAGCGCTCGGAGCACCGGTGTAATGTGCTCCCGGCGACCCGTCCCCGTAAGAAGACGGGCCGCCGCATTCTGCACCAGCTGCAGCCTCCGGGCCAAGAACAAGGGAAGCCCCACGTAGAGCGCGTTACAGTAGTCGAGCCGCGAGGTGACGAAGGCATGGATGAGGGAGGCCAGGTCCGGGCCAGAGACATACGGACGCAGCCTACGTACCAGATAAAGCTGGCGGAAGGCAGCCTTAGCGACTGCCTCCACCTGCCGCTCCAGCCGCAGGTCTGCGTCCAATATGACCCCCAGACTCCGGACCTGCTGAGCTACAGGGGGGCAAACCCCCCCAATCAGGGGGGCCACCACCCCCTTCGCCCTCCCCACCACCATCACCTCCGTCTTATCTGGGTTGAGCTTCAGTCTGCTCCGCCGCATCCAATCCGCCACGGCCTCCAAACATTGGGATAGCACCGAGACAGCAGGGTCTGGGTCGGTAGAAAACGAGAGGTACAGCTGAGTATCATCAGCATACTGGTGACATCGCACCCCGAACCCTCTCACGACCTCCCCCAAGGGCTGCATATAGATGTTAAATAATAATGGAGACAAGATCGATCCCTGCGGAACGCCACACGGTAAGGCGCGGGGGCTCGATGTTTCTTCCCCCAACACCACCCGTTGGCTCCTCCCCGAGAGGAATGAACGGAACCATTCAAGAACAGTCCCGTCCAGACCCCCCCGGTCACGCAGTCGTCTCAACAGCAGCCCATGGTCCACGGTGTCAAAAGCGGCCGAGAGATCGAGCAGGATGAGAAATGTCGAACATCCCGCATCCATCTCCCGGCGGAGGTCGTCCACCAAGGCCACCAACGCCGTCTCGGTGCCATAGCCGGGGCGAAACCCAGATTGAAAAGGGTCAAGGAGCCCGATGTTGTCCAGATGAACCTGGAGCTGGAGCGCCACTGCCCGTTCAATAACCTTCCCTAAAAAGGGAAGGTTAGAGACAGGTCGGTAGCTGGCGAGCGCATCCACGTCCAATGATGGTTTTTTCAGCAGGGGGCGCACCACAGCCTCTTTAAGGCAGGACAGCAACCCCTGCCGAAAGGACGCATTCACTACCCTCGCCAGCACCGTCCCCAACGTCTCCCTGGAAGCTTTTACTAACCAGGACGGGCACGGATCCAGTGTTTGTGGAGAGCTTGGAGCAAGGCATGGGTGGGGCTGGCTGCTTGCACGCTTGTTGTGCTCCTGGCCCTAACCAGGCTGTACAGGTGGCAGGACAGCTCCCCAGCCATGGGCATATCAGTTCGGTGCCCCGACCTGACCTGGGCTGTGTCGCCCACGATTTTCCACTCCCAGGTGGCTCAGGAAGCAGTCCCGCTGGCCGCGCATCTGTTTTTACCCTTAATGAGCGGATAAGGCAAATCCTCATCGGACTACTTTTACAGGGAACTTGGGATTCTCTTACAGGGAAGTGGGATTAACTCCTGCTGTTTTACCTCAGATTTGTAGCTGATGTGTGTGTGTGAAAGGAAAAACTCTCTTTTCTTAATTGCTGCTGAAATTATCTTGTCAAAACCCTTAATTGTGGTGTACTTTGTTATTAGAACCCAGGAAGTGGCTCACAATAATGATTAGATTTGCTACCCTCTTTAACATTCTGAGGCTTGGTCTGGAACTTTGGAATCCTAGGTTCAATTCCTGACTTTGTGATCTTGGGCAAATGAATGGACCAGTCTGTGCCTCAGTTTCTTCATGTAAAATGAGGAATAATACTGATTACAAAATTACAATTACTATAGGGCTTTTCAGAACCCTAATCTATAAATAGTTTTCAGTGAGACACAATTAATTGTCCTGATGTCCTCTCTTATACTGGATAACTGAACATAAGTTTAAGGGTTTGTACAAAGGCACATATATCTTATTAATCTTTCACATGAAGATGTGGGTTGCTCCTGTGCATGAGTTGAAAAATTCACTTGTTAGTCTGACTCATAATAGTGACATTTCCATTCCCTGGTGAGACCCAAGAGCATAGGGTATAGTGTCTGAAGGAGGCATGTTTTTGAAGTTGACAGTACAGTAAAGCTGGGAAGATCATGTCCCAATGCAACTTAAACAGCAGAATGAAAGGCTGTGTTTATTTTTAAACTGCAGTAAAGCATCAAAATTTTGGGAGAACAGAAAAATACTTAGTTGTTAGTGAAGAGGCCAGCCAAGACAGAGAAACAAACACAACACCGGTAGCTAAGATCAAGCTACCCAAATAAACTGTCCCAACATATGAATTTGAATTTGAACATTTAAGAAAAAAGTAAATAATATAATTAATTATATTATAATATAATATAATATAATTAATTATGACAGTAAATATTATCTGGGGATGGTGATTTGATATTGTGTGCTTCTTTATCAGTGTATGCTATCAAAATGTTCCAGGAACAAATTATAAAATTCTAAAGCCTAATGTGAAAACTGCTTACAATGCTGTATGGTGTAGGGAATTGGGGTTGTTGAACACCCTCAGCTAAATGGAATTTCTGTGTGACTGAAGGTACTTACCTTGCAATACAAAGATTATAATTGTTTCATCGTACATAAACTTTAGGCCGCTTTTGGACATGTGCAGTGAACACGCTGCATACAATCACGCTGCGTGTAAATATGCTGCATGTGAGATTTAGATGTGCATGTGACACTTCATGCACTAAAGCCAGTCGCGCATTCTTTTAAAGCCACAAATTAAATACCTCGACATTGAGGTATTTAATTTGCGACTTTAAAAGGACGCACAACTAGCTTTAATGCACAAAATGCCATGTCTAAGGCCGCTTTTAGATGAGTGGGTCGCCATTGCGTGACCCGCTTGCGCAGTGTTTCAAAATTCCGCGACGCAGGATTACACGAAACGCCGGGCAGGGATCAAGCGCATGAAAGGCGGTCACGCATTCTTTGCCAACCACAAATTAAATACCTCGATTGTGAGCTATTGAATTCACAGTCGGCAAACAATGCACAACCGCCTTTCATGCACTTGATCCCTGCCCGGCGTCTCATGTAATCCCATGTCGCGGGATTTTGAAACATCGTGTGACAGCAACCCGCTCGTCTAAAAGCGGCCTAAATCTCTCACACAGAATATTTGCATGCAGCGTGATTTTATGCAGCATGTTCACTGCGCATGTCTAAAAGTGGCCTTAGAGCCACCCTGTGTAAAATTTTATGTTAGTATAATCTGGACTTTCAACTAATATAAGGCAAGACTTCTAATTTCACTTGGTGAATTTATACAGATATATCTGTTTGAGGGATTAATATAGCATATCTGAACATAAGAATGGGTGGTTTAAATTATCCTCATTTTGGGTGTTTTCAGACATGACGGTGGCAAGGTTTAATCTGCTGTAGCGTAGGGCTGAAATGAGAATAGATTTTGTTATGAAAATCTTGTGAGAATCGGGGTTGACATCTCACAGAGATCTTGACCCTGATTCAGATTCTCATGTGATTTCTCAGTCTCCCCTCCCCTCCCCACTCCCAAGCAGTAGAGGGTGGGGACAGTGGTGGAGTGAAGCTCCTGGGCAGGAGTGTGGCAAGAAACAAGAGCAGAGAGATATGGGACAGCAAGGCCATGAAGAATCTTGAAGGTGAAGAACAGGAGCTTCTGCTGAATGTGTTCCTGTAGAGGGAACAGGGCCAGCCTTAGGATTAGTGGGGTCTAAGGCAAAGATAAAATGCAGGGACCTTGGTGGCCCCTCCCCCTTGGTGGCAACCTCTGTGGTGCTCTGAAGGTGGCCATGTTTGGGGCCTCACTGAGAGGGTGTGGTGCCCCCACAATCTGTGCTGGTGAAAGCAGAGGCCACTGTGGGACCCTCAGAAAGAGCAGGGTCCGGGGTGGCTGCCCCAGGTTGCCGTGTGATACGGATGGCCCTGAGAGGGAGCCATTGTAGGGTGGAGAGGAGGTGCTGAATGTGGTCAAAATGACAGGCAAGGTGGATGACGTTTGCAGCATGGCATTGAATGGAGATGAGGGGGGAGAGGTCAGAGCAAAGGAGATCAGTAAGGAGGAAGTTACAGTAGTCAAGGTGAGAGATGACTAGAGCATGGACTAGGGTTTTGTGGTGGAAACAATAAGGCAGGACCAGATTTTAGCAATATTATACTGAGTGAAGCAAAAGGATTTAGTAACAGCCTGGATCTGAGGCATAAAGGAGAGGGAAGAGTCGAAAATTAATCCCAAGCTATGGACCTGAGAGACAGGCTGGATGGTGACACTCCCAATGGAAATTGAGACAAGGGGAAGTAGGAGGAGAATGTTTTGGAGGGGGGGAAGATGAGGAGTTTGATCTTGGCCATATGAAGTTTGAGTTAGTGACAAGACATCCGTGCAGAGATGTCGGAGAGACAGTCAATGATACAAGACTGAATGGAGTGGGGAAATGGAAGTGCAGGAGTGGAGAGAGAGAGAGTTGCATGTCATCAGTATACAGGTGATACTGGAAGCTGTGAAATTCAATGCATTTACCCAGAGAAAGTGTGTAAAGAGAGAAGAGAAGAGGGTCCAGGACAGAACCTTGGGGAAACAACGTAGAGGAGGTACGAAAAAGAGAAACACTGAAAGAGCGGTTCGAGAGATACCTAGAGAACCAGTTGAGAACAGAGTCCCAGAAACCAAGGGAGCATAGCAAATCCAGGAGGAGGCCAACAGTGTCAAAGGCTGCAGAGAGATCGAGGAGAACAAGAATGGAGTAGAGGACCTTAGACTTAGGTAAGAGAAGATCATTGGTGATTTTGGCGAGGGCAGTCTCAGCCAAATGGAGAGGACAGAAACCCCATTGAAGGAGGTCAAGGGAGGAATTTGAAGAGAGGAAATCAAATACCATAGACTTGAAGGCACTCCCCTGACACTCTAGTTTGGTGCTCACAACTTCATGGTACTGAATGGGACAACAGACAGCTGGGCATGGAGCTGCACCATGGGTCTGCTCAACAGATGGGCAGCAGTTCCACTTTTGGCTGTTGCTCCAGGGTTGGCCGGCTTGCTCAGTGTGGTGTACGCCAGGAACTTTTGGAGCACCACCAGCAGGGATGCCCTGGAGCAGGTGCAGCTTGCCCCAGGTGAACATCTAGTGGGCACCCTTTAGATGGACTGGTTAACCAGTGGATGACAGGAGCACCCTTGGAGATGCCATCGGTCTCTTTACATCCACTGTCATTGGCTAATAGGCACTAATGGACCTATCCTTTAGCACAGACTTTTGTCCATGATTTGCTAAGAATATGGATTCTGAGAGTGATATTTTTACACCATTTATGGGAAACAAACAATGGGCGAAAACAGTCATGTGGGTGGCATGGAACAAATGTATTGACCCTGGGAGAGCCGTCCCACCGCCTACTCAACTTGGGCAGGAGTGGGGCCACAACAGACGTGTAGCTGGCCAGCTCCATCCCGTCCCACACGCAGCGCCTCACCCCCCAATGATGGGCCACCTTGGCGGCCCCTGGGCTGTGGTGGGGATGGCAGAGCCCATTGGATGTGTTTGCCCACTGTGGCCTGCATTGGCCTGCGTGGGCAGCCCCTGGCCCAGTATGAGCACCCAGGATCTTCCGGGGGGGTGCATTCTGGGCCAGCCGCCTACCAGTCCTGGACCAACATCTGGTGGCTGAGGAACAGATGTACAGGTGGTTCCTGCCTGCCGCGCCGTGCCCTTGCCACTTCTGCTGCTCTAGACCCACGACAGCCACCTGTGGGAGGAAAGCGGAATGTCAGTGCAGGGGATTGGGGGTGCTTTGAACTAAAACATTTCCCCCCTCCCCCCTGCGCCGGCTGCCGGAAGCCACCCGGGAGGCATTTAAGGGCGACACCTGCAGGAAACCGTTGAGTGATATCTTCCTCCTGCCGGCCACTCCTGACACTCCTGCCGCGCCGGGCCCCCACCGCTTCTGCTGCTCCAGGCCCCCTACAGCCACCTGTGGGAGGAAAGCCGAGTGTGAGTGCAGGGGTTTGGGAATGCGCTGAACTGAAACTTGCCCCCTCCTCCCCCCTGTGCCTGCTAATGGAAGCCACCCGGGGGGCATTTAAGGGTGACACCTGCGGCTGCGTTGCAGTCCGCGAACCAAAGGGCCACGGCCAAAGGGTGCGGACCTTTGGGGCCCATCGGGTTTTAGGGGTGGATTTTGTCGAACAAGACTTAATCAGTTAGGTGTGGAGAGGGCTTCTCTGCCCCCAGTGTTTTGATTTGCTCAAGGTATCCTGCCTTGGCTGCTGGCATGCCACGGGCTAGGAAACAGCAGGGATCTGTGCCTAGAACCCATGCACAGCTTAAACAACTCAGACTGGAGGCTTTCCTTGAGAACGGGCAATATACTTCGGCTTCAGTGACTGATTCCATCCTGTATCTCCCTGAAACGCCAAATGCTGTGGTCCATGTCAGTACCAACGACTCTCTTGTCAAAGCCCCCCGTTTACCAGCGTTTGAAAGCCCCCTTGGTACCCCCATTATCTGTGAACTGTGGGGGTCTATCTCCTCCGGGCTGCAGTGAGGCTTCTAACCTTGAGCTCATGGGCCAAGAGTGTTTTGTAGTTGGTGATTCAATCCAGAAATTGACCATTAAGCTCCAAGAAATAAATATACAGCTGCAGATGCAACAAATGCAGTTGGGAGTTATTAGAGACTCCATACAGTTATGTAGGGAAGAGACTGCATGCCCTGCTAAGTTTGGGGTCAGAATGAGGGCAACAGCAGCAACCCAAACAAGTGCACTGCCTCTCCAGAGTTCGAGGAGGCTTGTGTTGGGTATCTCTACAGCATCCCAAACTTCACCTTTGGTTGCTGTGCAGGCCCTGCCGGTGCCCTTGCCCCCCCTTTGCCCCCCCCCCATTTATAGGGTTGACCCTAAAGCCTTGGCATTTGGGATAGACCTGTGGCATCACAATCCTTCCATTAACTGGTATTCCAAGCATAATATTCAGTCATACCTTGTTAATATTTTAGGGTGCTCTCCAGCTGCTATTCCAGACAGTGTCCCACTTTTGTACCCTATCATCTTCCAGACAGAGTCAACGTTTGGTTGTTTATTTCCTTGCTTCCCAGACAGTACAGTATGTATCAGCTCATGCTGAGTTTCTCCATTCTTGAGGAATATATGTGACAAGAACATACGTCTCCCAACATTTGTGCCCTTTATTTCCGGCACTCCCACGGTCCAACTTTATTCGCGCTTCAGGATCGGCACCCCGAGTTGGGGGAGAAAATCCCAACAATACTCAACTTGGTAAAAGATCTTTTTATCCATACTCCAAAATCCCTACTGGAATAAGGCTACAAAGTTTTGCTACTGGCTTAAGCGATGAGCACAAGATCTCTGATTCCCTTACAAATTTGACATCGATGGTCAGGGCTCAATCTTCCTCCTCAATCTCTGATTCGGTCTGTGGATTGGTGCCACCTATCCCAATTACTCCCGACTCTCCCCAGAGTGAGTTGGGATGGAAGGTGTTGTCCCAATGGCAATTAACCGATCCCCCTGTGGAGAACAGTTGTAGTGATCCTGGCCCTGATCTTGTCTCTGTGTGTAGTTCATGACGGGCGTTGGCACCAGACCGAGATAAGCTAACGATTTGCTCTTGGAATGTTGCGGGCTGGGCCAGGCATGTGCATGATCCGGACTTTATCACCAACCTCAAATGCCATGCAATTATTCTTGTCCAGGAGACCTGGGCTTTGACCCTGCCATCCCTGGAAGGTTAGATGGCCTATGATTTACCGGCTGTCAGCTATCACTCTAGAGGCTGTCCTTGTGGTGGGTTGGCTTGTTTTATCTCACAGGAAATACCCGTTAAGGTTATTGAGGTTGGTTCAGTTCCTTCTCTTGCCCTGGGATTGGTTCTTCAAATTGGTCCTTCCATACTTTTGTTAGTCACTACTTATATACCGCCTGTCAATGTGGGTTCATACAAGAAAGATAAGTGGGACATGCCGGAACGGTTTCTCAAGGCTCTCGAAACCAAATACCCAGGAGGCCTACTCATAGTTACTGGAGATTTTAATGCCAGACTGGGGCCTGACAATCTTTTTCTCAAACCATATTGTGACCTGCTTCCCCCTGATCCTCTGGGATTACTGAAGCCCAGGAAATCTAAGGATGTCAGACTTAATTCATCGGGAATTAGGCTGGCTAAGCTGGCTTTGGACCTCAATTTACACTTGCTTAATGGGGCCAGATTTGGGGATTCTGAAGGTGAATTCACATTTCTTGGCTCCAATGGATCTAGTACTGTTGATTATATCCTGGTTTCCCCTCCTGTATTATCCCTTGTTCTGGCCGTTGAGGTAGGGATGGCTTTGGCCTCGGACCACCTCCCACTGATATGCTCCTTGGCATTGCCCACTTTTGCTTCACCACAGGCTTTACAGGATTCCTTGGAGTCCGTATTTACCAGATTAGACATCCATAGGGCCCCACATTGGGATGAATTGCTGTCTAAACAACTTTGCGATTTCATCACCAAAGACCGGTGCAGTGGTATCCGAGGGCAGCTACTCGTTTCCTCTCAGGATTCTGAGACAGTTGAACTCTTCAATTCACTTTCTGAGCAGCTTTCTCAGTATATTTGTTCCTGGACGAGGGCTCCCTCCCGGTGCTATGCGGGAAGCCATAAGCCTTGGTTTGATGGGGAATGTCGAGCGGCTAAAGCCTTATTACATTCTATTTATATAAGCTACAGGGAGGGCCATATTTCCCAGTTGCCGCCCAAATATTTTGATCTTCGATCTAACTATAGGAGACTCATTAAAGAAAAGAAGAGGCTTCATCATGAGTCACGGTGGATTAGGCTCTTGTAGGCGGCAGATCAAAATAATAATAAAGAATTCTGGTGCCTGGTTAATGGGTCCATTACCCAGGAACTTAGAAGCTCAATATTTCCTATATCTCCTCTAATCTGGACCGAACATTTTTCTAGTCTGTATAACCCGTCTGGCGGAGCTCCTCAGCAACTAGAGCTGCCTGAGATTATGGGGTGATGCCTTCCTGGCCTCCTATTCAGGAGGGTGAGGTTGAAGACCTTGTGGACTCTCTGAAAAATTCTAAAGCCTGAGGGCCAGATCTCATTCAGGTGGAATTTATCAAGACACATAGAGACTGGTGGCTCCCCCTCCTGGCAGCACTTTTCACGACTATAAATAGCTCTGGAACTATACCGAAGGATTGGCAGAAGGCCATAATTATTCTCATCTATAAAAAAGGCCCCTCCCAGGACCCTGGGAATTACAGGCCCATAAGTCTCCTCAGCGTGGTTGGCAAGTTATATGCCAAGTTCCTTCTGACCAAGTTCATTTGTTGGCTTGGGAAATCTAACTCAATAGCTCCAGAGCAAGCCGGGTTTCAGAAGGGGTGCTCCACTATCGATCATTGTGCCATTCTTCACCATCTTATCAGTAAATACAGGGAATGGAATGGATAATTGTATGTCGCCTTTCTTGATGTAAAGGCGGCATTTGAATCAATTGATAGATCTATACTTTGGGCCAAATTGTCTCACTCATAGATAGACAAAAGACTCTTTATGCTTATCCGCTCCCTGTACTCTTAACTCTGCCCTTTTGGTCAGGGTTGATTGACAGGTTCACATCACCTCTCCGGTGACCATTAGTGCAGGGGTCAAGCAGGGCTGTGTGCTGGCCCCTGCACTCTTCAATTATTATATTAACATGTAATTACAGTATTACCCTAATGGCTGACACGACATTTTTTCCCCCTAAACTGGCCTCCAGACCAATTGGATCTCTTCTTTATGCCGACGAAGTGACTTTATTATCGCAGACCCGTGTTGGCTTAGTCAGGCAGCTCTCAGCTTTTGCGATTTTCTGTGACACCCATAAATCAATGCCCAGAAGTCTAAAATTGTGGTCTTCTGTGGTAGGAGGAAGTCACACAATTGGTTTATAGCAGGGCAGCCCCTTCAGCAGGTCCCAGGCTTTTGTTACTTGAGGATGCTTTTTCACAAGTCAGGGAGCCGGAGAGACCATATCCGATGGGCCATATCTGCAGCCAAGGGCTCTTCCCGTTCCATATTTAGATTTTCCACACGTTCAGGCAGGAGCGCAGTGGAAATAGTCATCTAGGTCCATAACAGCAAGGCCAGGGCCCAGGCCCTATATGGTGCTGAGTTATGGGCACCCTTCCTCTCCAACTCCTTTAACTCTCTCCAGGCCAGATTCCTCCAGGAGCTCCTATGCATTCCTAAGGGCATGCCACACGCTGCCATTAGACAAGAAGCTGGCCAGTTTAGTTGGCAGCAGGTGGCTACTGAACGTGCCCTGAAGTTCTGGACAAAAATGGAAGTGAATAATACTCCCGGCTTGCTCATGGATCTTAGAGAAGACTCCTATGTTAGCCCTTGGATAGTGAAGGTAGGGTCTATTTTGAGGCACATGGGCGTCTCAAAGGAGTACTTAATGCACAAGCCCCCAGCTGAACTCATCAAGGAAAATGTTTCTAGATGGCGTGATATAGGGAGGCAGGGGGAGCTGGTTAGTATTAGGGTATCACCCCATATGCGGGCCTATCTGTCAAGGGTGCCTAAAACAGGACAGATGGCCCGCTATCTTCAAGTGGCAATCTCACCAAGAGGGAGGACCCTTATTGCATGCACCAGAGTAAATGCCCTCCCTATTTCCCTTTTAGAGGGGCGTATTAGGGGGGTTCCCTTTCATAACAGACCTTGTCCCTTTGATCACCTGGCAGTGGAAACTACTGGGCACTTAATTTCTGATTGCCATCTGTATGATTCACCCAGGAATTATTATTTAGCTGCAGTTATAGGGAAACTTCCGGGGCGATCCGAACATGTTTTGTTCGACCACCTACTGGATAACCTAAATCCAGAGGTCATTACAAACCTGTCTAAGTTCCTAATTGCGGCTCTCCAGATTAGGGACAAATTTATAAACTTCATGCCCATCCCCATTTTGTCACTGGGTGATTTCAGACGTTATGGGTGCCCGATTCACCACAGTGGATTCCCAGCGGTGGTGAGCTGGCTAATCACCCCCCATGGGCAAAAAAAAGAGGCCCCAAACAGATGTGATGGGAGCAGGACCACGGCAGGGAATCAGACCGGTAGACCATGGCCCGGGGCAGCACAACAGACATTATGCCGATCCTGGGCCATGGTCAAAGCACCGGGGAGGGGCGGGAGGCAGACATGGCCGGCTGAGGGCAAAGGAAGCCAAAGGGGCCCACAGGGAATGCCCACACAAGGGAAACAGGAAGGGAGGGGAAGAGGAAGAAGAGCTGCCGAGGCAGCGCACACAACAGGCACAGGGAAAACAAGGTCACAGTGGAACACACAGCACAAGCGCACACCCGGGCGTGCACACACCCGCACAGGAAAGGAAGGGAAGGGGGAACACAGCGGGACAGACAACACACATGGCACAACAGGCAAAGAGGGGAGGGGGAGGAGGGGTGCGGGGATAGGGAGGAGGGGGGGAACTGGCCCAGGTACCAGGGCAGGACACAGGGAATGGCACCCAGAACCCCCACAACAACACAGCCTGCATGGGCACCCCCACAGCTACACAGGCAGTCCTGGAATGGGGGGGACCCCCAGGGGCAGAGCACAGGCACAGGGGGAGGCCACATGGACCAGGGAGTGGCCCGGGAATGGCCCAGGAGGCTGTCAGGGAACCCATGTGCCAGCTAGGGTGCGATGGATGGGAGGGAGGCGAGCCAGGGTCGAATAGCAGAGCAGCCCTTCCACGAGCCAGCCTCCCCCCCCCCGGAGGACACTGGGAGGTGCAGTCAGGGGGCCCCAGAACCCCATGGTCACAGCGTCACCACAGGGGGGTGGGGTGGGGGCATGGGCACAGGCACAGGAGGGATTGAGGCCGGACCAGGAAGGACAGCAGCACCTGGGGCGCTGGGAGCAGGCTCAGCATTCAGGAGACAGCCACAGGAGATGGCAGCCATGGAGGGGAACACCAGTTGCAGAGGCGGACGGGGGGGCCCGCAGAGGGGGAACAGAGCTACAGGCAGGGGCAATGGGACCCCAGGAATCAGCCACCACAGCAGCGAGCCAGGGACATCATGGAGGGAGCGGGAAGTGACCCGCAGCAGCGGGGTGGAGGCGGGAGCTCTCAGCGGGGCCAGCATCCAGGGCCTGGAAGGAAAGGGGGGCCTCATAGCCAGCTGCAGGGGACCATGAAGGGGTCCGGGGCCAGGTGGCCTGCCAAGTGCACAAAGTGGGGCCACTGAAGCATGCCCCAATGGTACCCCAGCGCAGACATGTGGTGGGCAATGAGGTAGTATGCCTTGAAGGGATCCTGCATGGCGAGGCCCACCTACACTTCGGATCGGGAACACACCCTGGCTAGCACTGACACCTCCACTTCAGAGGGCTCCAACAAGCCGTAGTCAGCAGCTGGGGGCCATGGAAGGTGACCCAGCTCCAACAGGCGGTGATAGATCGCCCTGCAGGACTGCTGGTAACGTCAGGTCCTGTGAACACAGCCGAAGAAGGACACAGCCAGGGTAGGGCCCCCCTCTTCCAGACAGGCCTTGTACGCAGCCAGACTGCACACAGAGAGGGCAGACACGGTGTCCGCCGCCGACCACCCCACATGTGAGCACCTGATCTCTGGGATGCGCCCATCGGAAAAGGTACACAGGCCTAGCGTCTCCGCATGCAGCTGGCAGTCGCGGGCACTCACCACATAGCCATAGTACTGCAGCCCGGAGCTCATACTCTCGTAGGCACCTGTGAGGCTGTCCGGGCAGCTCAGGAGTAATTGCACGGCTGGGGAATGCCACAGATCACACAGGGCCATAGTCTCGAAGAAGGTCCAGCTATGGGGGGCCCTGGGGGCACTGCGACCTGGGAGCCTTGGGGAAGAGCGGCCAGCCATGGTCCAGCAAGCGGTGGATACTAAGTGCAAGGAACGGAGGGCCCCACAATCCCTGAAGGGACGGGAGGGAAAGCAGGGGAGCTCCAAGGCCAAGCGATAAGGGCACAGGCCACAACATTGTACAGCTACAGAGCGAGGTGTGGGGTGTGGACCCAACCCAGCTGCTGGAACAGAGCACACGGACAGGACAGCCTACACACTAAGCAGGGTGGTGAGGACAACAGGCAGCCGACACTGAGAGGTGGGAGGTGATGACAGCAGGAATGCAGCTGCTGCCCGCACACACCCGGGCGAAGGCAGGACCAATTGCCAGGCCCCCTGAAGGGAAGGCAGGTGCATGCATTGGGTCACCCGTGGCCTCCCCGGCCTGCCCGCCCTGCAGGAGCCGGGCCTGCTGGCCTGGGGGGCACCCAGGGCAACTTGGGGCTCTGAGCCCAGTTGACAGGGTGTGACCAGGGCTACACAGGCCCCATTCTATAACAGGTACGACTTCAATCCACCCGGGGCACCGGCCACCCTGGAGCTGCAACGGTTGGGTGCCTGTGGGATGCACCTAGCTATTTGCATGGAGTGATACCGTTTGCACACTGACCTCCTGCATATCCAGACCTCTTAGGTGCACCTGGCCACCTGGCTGCGGGTGTGCATGGCCAGGAGCGCTGACAGAGCCCGGAGAGCCCACCAAGGGCACAGGCACTTCCTGGCCCACCTCAGGGCCCAGCGGGTGTCTGGGGCGGCCCGACAGACCCTCCTCCATGCCCAGCGTCAGGCTGCTGCGCTCCGTGAGGCATCTGACCAGCTCCAGTGGTGGAGGGAGAACATGGGGCGCGCAGCCCTGATCACTATGCTCATTGACCGGCGGGTATGGGTCACAGAGTGGGCACAGGGGTGGTGGGGCAGGGCACTGGCCCAATGGGATGAGGCCGCCTGGAGAGCGCAATTTTGGATGGACAGGCGCGTCCTCCTGTGACTCTCTGAGCTGTTAACGTCCTGGCTGGAGAGACAGGACACCCCCATGTGGGCCCCCATTCCCATGGTCCAGCGGGTGGCCATCAGGGTCTGGGCCCTTGCGACACCCGACTCCAGGGATGGGCGAACGTGGTTCGGAAGTTTAGAGTTCAGACTGAACTCGGTCTGTTCGGTTGACTGAACCAAACTTCCGAACCGAACTCGAATTTCAAAACAAACCGAATTTCCGAACTCCATTCTGTTCGCCCATCCCTAGTGGCAACACACACCAAAAAAACTGCTTTTGAATGGCTGAGCTTGGTTTGGAAGTTCGGAATTTGACCGAACTTGGTCTGTTCGGCTGACCGAACCAAACTTCCGAACCGAACTTGAATTTCAAACCGAACCAAACCGAATTTTCGAACTTGAATTTCAAACCAAACCGAACTGCATTTCCAAACTCTGTTCTGTTCGCCCATCCCTACCCGACTCCTGCCGCTCCGTCCTGCAGTACTTTGGCGTTGGGGTGAGCACCGTCACCGGGATCCTGCGGGACGTCTGAGGCGGTGGAGGGCGTGCTCCTGAACCGAGCGATCCAGCTGGTGGACCAGGAGGCCGTGATGGCTGGATTCATGACTGGGGGGTTCCCCAACTGCATGGGTGCCGTGGACAGCACCCACATAGAGATCCTCCGCCCGTCCACTGGAGAGGCCTCAGAATATGTCAACCAACAGGGGTTCTACTCCCTGCAGCTGCAGGCAATCGTGGACCACTGGGGTTGGTTCATAGACATTTACATGGGCCACTCTGGTCACAGTCACGATGCCCGGATCATGACCATCTCTCCCTTCTATGCCTGGATGTACCACAGGGACTTCGCGGACATAGGGAGTACCCGGATCGAGGGGGTGCTGATGCCCCCCTGCATCCTGGGGGACCCGGCCTATCCACTCACCCGCTGGCTGATGAAGATGTACCCGGTCTCCAGGACCCCTGTGGAGGTGCTCTACAATATTTGCCTGTGTGCGAGCAGGACCATGGTTGAGAGAGCCTTCGGGGCTCTCAAGCAGCGCTGGAGGAGCGTTGTGGGCTGGCTGGACTTCACAGTGGAGACCTCTTCCCTCGTGATTGGAGTCTTCTGTTTGCTGCACAATGTGTGTGAGACCGATGGGGCTGCCCTTGACTATCCCATGCCCTGGCGCCCTCCCGGTCCCGTGCCCCTCTATGTGAACACGGAGAACCCGCAGGAGTACCGATACGCAAAGCACATCTGTGCTGCCCTGGCGAGGTGAATCAGCTGGGAGGCCGAGGGCTGAGGCTGCACACTCCCTCCCCACCATCCTGGGGCCCCCAGCAGCACCCTGGCTGTGCCCCTACACACCTTTGTGCCCCCGGACCCATTAACAGAAACATGGAGGCGACTTTGGTGCCCATGCATTTATTGTATCTCCCTTCTACATGTGCTCCCACCACCTTCCCCATGCCCCCCTCTCAGTGCCACCCCTCAGGCGGCCCTCCCCCTTCCCTCCTTTCCCCACGTCTCTGGGGCCTCCCTCTCGGCCTCCCAATGGGCACCGTGGAGCTCTGGGAGCTCCCCTCCCTCCCCGCTGTCCGTGTCCCCAACAGTGTCCTGGGAGGCCTCAGTGTCCTGAGGGTCGGGCGGTGGTAGTAGGATGGGCATCCCTGGGGCTGATGAGGCCCCCCTGGGTGGCTGCTCCCTCTGGAGGTACACAGAGACCTGTAGGCGGAAGCACGGGCACAGCGACTGTGCTGGCGGCTGGGGCGGGGGTGGTGGGGGCACCGAGGAGCCCAGTATTGGGGCTGGGGCAACCAGGTTTCCCGGTGGGGTGGCTGCCATCACATAAGCACTCATGGTACTTGTGTGTAGGAGCAGCGAGGTGTCAATGTCATGGGATGGTCCATCTTGTCTGAGTGCTCCTTTACCATCCGGTCTAGGGCCTGTTCCAGCCGCCCAAATGCCTCCACCTGCCTGCTGTGCTCCCGGCGCTCCCGCCTCTGTTCAAGGCGCACCTCTGCCTGCAACCTCTGGTCCCTGGCCTCCGCCTACTGCACGGCCCTTTCGGTGGCTGCCTCAATTCGATCGATGGCCGCGATCATCCACTCGCCCTGCTCAGTGGTGGAGTGGACTATGTCCTCTGCCTGATCCTCCCTGTGGCACTGTACCCATGCTTGGTGCTCCCTCATCTGCTGGGCTGGGGATACGGGGCCATCCTGCTGGGACCTGGCGGGTCGCCCTGTTAGGGTGCATGGTAGGGAATGGTTAGCCGCCTCAGCCACCCGCCCCCCATCCCGTGTCGCAGATGGAGGGCACTGCCCCCCCTCGGAAGTGTGGCGGGTGCCGTCCCCTGGCTTCCCCCTGTGCCCAACCCCACCCCAGGGTCCAGTCCCCCCGCCCTGCCTCCCCGGGCCCCCCTGCATGTCATGTTGCCTCACCTGGGCCCTCTGGTTGATCCTGGGACTGCTTGCCTCTGTCTCCCTTGCTAGGCTGTTGCAGGGGCTGGGGCATGCCATGGGTCCATGACCTGTGCGGGAATGCGGAGGGGTGGATGGGGTTCAGATGACCATGTCCCCTGGCGGGCCCTGGTTCCGTGGTCCATGGTGTTGGGGGGTTGCTGATGGTGGCCCCGTGGCCTGTGTGCCCCCTTCCCCCCTCGGTACTTCCCCCCGTTCTCTGTCCCGTCCCACCCGCTTGCTCACCCTCGATGTCAGTCTCAGAGCCCTCCGAAGCCAGCTCCTCGGTGTTGCTGAGGTCCCCCTGCATCCATTGGCTGAGGGTTTCCAGTGTGCTGGCCTCGGATCCTCCCATTACGGACATCAACTGGGAGCTATCTGGGCTGGTGCGCGAGGGGGGCCTGCTGGTCCCCGAGGTCCCAGGGCATTCCTCTTGGGGGCGGGGCTCCTGGAGCCAGTGCCTTCAATGGGGGCAGTGAGGGGAGGGGGTACCTCGTCCCATTCCCTGCCCTGGACCATGGTGCTCCCCACGAGGCATGGGGCGACTATGGAGCCCTTCATGTGTAGGTCAGGATGCAGTCCAGGGCATCATAGTAGAGGGCGGTCAGTGCCCGGACCGCCTGTTATCCTTTATGGCCTTGTACCCCCTCTTGAGCTCCTTGGCCTTTGATCGGCACTGTGCCACTGTCCTGTGGTGCCCCGCGCCTCTATGTCCCACACGATCTCCTTGTAGATGTTCTCGTTGCGCTGGTTCACGGCTAGCTCCAGCTGGTGCTCCAGGGTCCCCCAGATCCTAATGAATTCCTGGGTTTCCCTGTGCCCCCATTGCTCCCCTTGGTGGTACGTCCTTCTTCCGTGGGCACCCTCCAGGTCGCGGTCTTCCCGCTCCTCCTGGTCCTCCTCCTCCTCCGCATGCCCTCCGGCACTCTCCTCTGGGGGCTCAGGCTCCCAGGCCCATATCCGTGTCTGTGGGTCGTAAAAGGGGTGGCGGTTTGTTGCCAGGTTGCCACAGCCCCGTGTCACTCACCCCTTCCCTCAACCTGCTGGCCCGCCCACCCCCCTTGCTCCCCTTACCCGTTTCCATGGTGCCTTGTCCCCTGGGATGGTTGCAGGTGCCGGGGCAGCCTGTCCCGGCTGCTGCTGCTGCTCTCCCCCCGCCACCTCCATGTGCAGCACAACCACCTCCTCCACCTGCGTCTCCTCCATCTCCTCCTCCCTTGCTTGTTCGCCGTCCGCTCTCCTCTCCCTTCTGCCTCGCTCCATCCCGCCATGTCCCCCTGCTGCTGTGTGCCCTTTAAATCTCTCTCCCCGGCCTGTGTTGTTGCTCGTTGCCTGGCAGCGATGCTACATGCTTTGTCCCTGGCTGGGAATCATTTTGCTTGATTCTGGCTGGTGGTTGCCATTCAGACGTTGCCTTTTTGTTGTTTCCCGGTGGGAATCGCTTTGACCACGCTTTTGGAGATGGTCCGGTCCGGTGCTCCGGAAGGGTGGTTAATTTTGACCCCTGCTGGGGATTGACTGTGGTGAACATCTGGCGCCCGCGAAACAGACGTTCAGGATGCTTTGGCCCCACCGTGGGATTGACCGTGGTTCACTGTGGTTGACTGTGATCTCATAACGTCTGACAATACCCATCGTCTCCCCCTGCGACCACCAACCGATGTGTTTCCTATTGCTTCTTATCTGTATCTTGCTGTTTGTAATAGTTCCAGCCAGAAGGGAGTGGACTAATCCCTTGCATATTTACTGTCTAGCTGCCCAGGCCATGTTACAGGTCTGGATAAATTATTCCCCCTGGTCTCCCCATCCAGAGCCCCAACCTAGATGTGTGGATGGACCGTGTGTGCCCCATACGGATTGGGCTAAATAATATTAATTTATTTAGAATGTTGCCCTCCAATGCTCTTATTTATTTTTGATTATTTTATATTTTTGTTTATACCCATTTCATTGTTATGTTTTATTATTAATCTTATAATCAGTTTAGCTATGTGTATCAGGATGTTTTGCCTATTTTTGATTCATGTTGCTATGGCCTAAATGTATGTCTGTCTGTCTGTCTGTCTGTCTGTCTGTCTGTCAATCATCAGGTGGTTCCTACCCCAGGTGGGCCCTAGTGGACCCCTGTCATGTTTATTTTCACCCTATGTTCTTGGCTTTGTGAAATTTTGTGTATGATGGTGGATTTTCTCTTTGGCCTGTGAGAAAAATACAAAATTATTTACTCTTTGAGGGGCAGGTTGGGGGATTTGCCTGTAAGCATTTGCCTTGCTGAGCATACAGAATGAAAGATAGATTAGGTATTTTAAACTTGGCTGTTCTGCAGCAATTTAGCTTCTTAGTAGACTGATTCAGTGTTGTCAGCTAAAACATGACAGCCAAATAAGTTGATAAATTAATGCAAACACTTCAGGTGGCACAACAGACAGCTGCATGCGTTGGGTACTGGAAGTACTATCCTGATCAGGGGATTCCACCAATTTTTAAAAATAAGTGTTCATGACACAATTGGAGAAAAATGTTCATTTCCATCCTTTGTGCCTATTTTTGTATTTATGAAGAATTGTATCTTTTAGCATGTTTATGCGTATTTGTTTTAAGCCTTGGGGTGTTTTTAAATGAGACACATCCATGCATGGCCCCTCACCATTCACGCATCCAACTGCTCATCTGATGGTGTGGGGATGCATGTTCCTGTGACCCACGCAGCAGTCACTCATGGCCACCATAGAGCACGCCTGAAAATTCCGAGTGCACTGTGTGAACTGGGATGGCCACCTCCATGGACAGGGCAGCTATGCTTGGAGACACTAGTTTGAAGTGCCGTCGACACATACTGCAAGTGTGGGCACCCCACAGCTGCACCACTCAGCGGCCACATTCCTCCCCCTTCCACGGTGCTCCTTTTTAAAAACACCCACTGTCTGTTTTAAGTAGGAATGGGTGAACAGAACGCGGTTCGGATGTTCGGTCATTTGGTTCGAAACCTGAGTTCAGGTTCGATGGTTCGGTTCAGCCGAGTTCGGTTTGGCTGAACTTGGCCAAACATTCAAAAATAGCGGAAACGAAACGAAATCGAAACTGAAACCTAATTTTCGGCCCTGGAAAGACATTTTCCCTGCCCCCGAACTCATTCAAACTCATCCGAACATGAGCGAACTGTTCGGTCGTTCGAGAGTTTGGTCCGAACATTCGAACCGCATCCGCCCATCCCTAGTTTTAAGTCAAAAGCAGTGATGCAGTATTAGAACTGTATTAGAACTGTTTACATCAGCTTGCATACGTTTGGTTGTTTTTGGATGCACTCCCAACCCTTGTTATATAGTTTCATTCTATCAGTTTCTGAAGCATTTCAGTCCTACTTATTTATTCAAAGTTTTTAAAAAAGTAATATTAATGCAAGTAATAGGAGTAATTAAAGTAATATGAATGAGACTCTTGAGGAAATTTAAAAGGTAGGAGGTAGTGGGATAGGAGGTAGTGGATGGATCATCGTCTGCCCTTGCCGTGGATGGATTATCATCTCCTCTGGGCAGATGTTCTGGCACATGTCGGCCCCTGGGAGGGTGTGGAACCAGTTAGGCTGGCTCGCCCGCAAAGGCTTATGGAACCTGAAAGGTTCCAGATAGTCCTAGGGGATCTTTCCTCTGACCTCGATGGCTGCTCACTCGATGACTTGGTGTCCAGGTGGAATATTGTGCTAATGGAGGCCATCAACTGTGTGGCTCCCAGACGTCCACTCCCAAATTGCCGACAACGCAGCTCCCCGTGGTATACCAGGGAGCTGCTGTAGCGGATGAAGCAGGAAGGGCAGCGGTTAGAGCGATGGTGGTGTTATTCGCGTACTGAAGTTGACTAGTTGTGGCATAGAGTCTGGTTACATACCTATGCTGTTGCGGTGCGGACAGCAAAGAAGCTTTTCTTTGCTGCCCTCATTGCATCCACTAAGTCCCACCTGGCTGAGCTGTTCTGGGTGGTGAGGGGGCTGGTCAGTCCGGCTTCCCTCCGCTTGGACGTAGAACCATCAAATGCTCGCTGTGATTTGTTTGTGGACTCTTTTGCGGATAAAATAGCTCAAATTCACCACAGTTTTGATGCAACTTTTTCATCAGGGAATGGGTCAGAGGCAGTAGAAGTCCCGTCTTGTCCTGTTTTATGGGATGAGTTTTGGGCGATGTCATCCTCAGATGTGGGGGATGCTCTTGGGACTGTTCGAGCTATGTATTGTGAACTAGATCCATGACCGTCCTGGCTGGTTAAGGCTAGCTGGGAAACGTTGGGGCTGTTGCTGGCAGGGATAGTCAACGCCTTCCTCGGGGAGGGTGGGGACCAGACTGTCTCAAGGAGACGGTGGTGCGGCCCCTGCTCAAGAAATCATCTTTGGACGTTGACACCCGTGCCAGTTATTGGCCAGTCTCTAACATTCCCTTTTTAGGGAAGGTTATTGAATGAGTGGTGGCTCGGCAGCTTCGGGGGCATTTGGACCAGGTTAATTTTCTTGATCCCTTGCAGTCGGGATTTCGTCCGGGTTATGGCAGGGAGACTGCGCTTGTGGCCTTGAACAAAGTCCTCTCCTGTGAGTTGGACTGGGGTCATTCGACCCTGTTGATCCTATTAGATCTCTCAGCTGCATTTGATACCATTGATCATGAGTTGTTGGTGACTTGGCTGCGGGACCAGGCAGGGATTGGCAGGACTGTTCTTGAATGGTTCCGCTCTCTCCTGCCCGGGAGAACCCAGTGTGTGGTGCTGGGGCCTCATGTGTAGAGTACCGCAGGGTTCCATCTTATCCCCTCTCTTGTTCAATGTGTACATGCAGCCTCTGGGAGAGGTTGTTAGGGCATATGGAGTGAGATGTCATCAATATGCTGATGACACCCAGCTATATATCTCATTTTCCTCTGACTCAGGCCCGGCAGTCTTGGTGCTTACCTGGTGTTTGTCCGCTGTGGGGGATTGGATGAGGGTGAGCCACCTGAGGCTAAATCCTGACAAGACGGAGGTGATGGTTGTGGGGAAGGCCAAGGGAGTGGTGGCCCCCATCATTGATGGGGTCCGTCCTCCCCAGGTTTCTCAGGTCCGGAGTCTGGGGGTGCTCCTGGACCCACAGCTCTGCCTGGATGCCCAGGTGGCGGCTGTGGCAAAGGGAGCATTTCACCAGTTACAACTGGTGTGTCAGCTTAGACCATATGTCTCGAACTCGGATCTGGTCACAGTAATCCATGCTTTTATTACCTCAAGACTGGATTACTGCAATGTGCTCTACATGGGGCTATCCTTGGTGCTGGTTTGGAAGCTGCGACTGGTACAGAATGCGGCGGACTGTCTCTTGACTGAGACGGGCCGACGTGAGCATATTACACCAGTGCTTCATTCTCTGCACTGGCTGCCGGTAGGTTTCCAGGCCCAGTTCAAGGTGTTGACCTTTAAAACCCTAAATGGCTTGGACCCCACCTATCTGCAGGACTGCCTCACCCTCCAGGTCCTGGAACGACCCCTGCAGTCCACTATGAGGAGGACGTTCTTTGTGGCTGCGCCGTGGCTGTGGAACTCCCTTCTGTTGGAGATCTGCTTGGCTGCTGGACTCCCCTCTTTCAGCAAATGATGGAGATGGGTTGGGGTGTGTGTGGAGTTTTATATTGTTTTTAATTGTAATCATTATTTTTAATTTTAATATTTTGAAATGTTTTGGGGATGTTGTGAGCTGCCCCGAGATGCCTGAGGCAGGAGGGGGTGGCATATAGGCAGGAGGCAATGACAGCTGTTTGGGGGCTCCAGAAGTGGCACAGCAGCGATCCTGGCAGAGAAGATCTCCCCCCTCCCTCTCCCTGGAGATGCTGACTGGTAGAACTTGGTGTTGGGGGCGGGAGGTTGCTGTGTGGCTGGATAGGGGCCACGGGACTGCTCTCTCTTCCCCCCACCCTTGCAGGGGTGGGGCTTGGAGGAGCTTACTTCTGGGTCGCTCCCCATAACATCGGGGGCGGCCAAGGCGTGTGCCGAAGGCGTGTGTCAGGGGTGCGGCTCGAAGGGGCATGGTCAAAGGGATCTGCCCTTTGGCCATGCCCTTTGGTTGGGCCATGAGGTAGAGGCGGGGGAGTTTTGTGGATTTATGCTGGGGGGTTTGTTTACTTTTAAAGGTGGTTCAGACGACTCCCCCCGGTGAGAGAGGGGTGGAGACGTCTGATGTCCCCTGGTGGCAGCAGGGGATGGGAATGTTGGATTGTGGGACCAGCTATCTGGTGTGAGCAGGTGCTGGATTGAAGGAGGAATACCAGTGAGGAAATGGGGTATTATGATGAAGTTAGTTTGTAATTGCTGCTGTATTTTGTTGTGTACTGGGCTCCCCTGTGTGGGATAAAAAAACCCAGATATTTTTGTTGTTTATGTTGTGAGCCACCTCGAGTTGAATTGTTCGAGAGAGTGCGGGATATAAATAAATATGGTATGGTATAGAAATTTTAATATAAATAAATAAAATAAACAATGGACCTTTTGTGGACTGGTAACTGTTTAAAGAATAGGAAGCCAAGAGTAGGACTAAATGGTCAATTTTCACAATGGAGAGAAGTAAATAGTAGAGTGCCACAGGGATCTATACTGGGACTGGTGGTGGTTAATATATTTATTAATGATCTGGAAAAGGGAGTAAAAAGTGAGGTGATCAGATTTGCAGATTGCACAAAGTTATTCAAGGTAGTTAAAACCTGAGCAGACTGTGAAGAATTACAGGAGGATCTTGCGAGACGGGGTGCCTGGGCATCTAAATGGCATATGAAATTTAATGTGGACAAGTGCAAAGTGATGCACATAGGGAAAAATAATCCAAACTACATGTACACAATGCTGGGTTCTAAATTAGGGTTTTATATTACCACTCAGGAAAAGGATCTTCAAGTCATTGTAGACAATACATTGAAATCCTCAACTCAATGAAGTTTATAAAATCATGAGTGGTTTGGAATAAGTAAACCTTGAATGGTTACTTACTGAAATAGTACTAGAACTAGGGGACACTCCATGAAACTAACTGGTAACAGATTTAAAACAAATAATTTTTTTTCACTCAACTTGTGGAATTTGTTGCCAGAGTATGTGATCAAGTCCAGTAGTAAAGCTGGGTTTAAAAAGGATTGGATACATTCTTGGAGAATAGGTCCATTAACAGTTATTAGCCAAGTAGGTTTAAGAGATGTAACTTCTTACTGTCGGGAGCTGGGAATGAACAACAGGGAATGGATTGCCCATTGGGACTTGTTGGGTACTTCTCTCAAGCAACTGAGATTGGTCGCTGTTGGAGACAGGATGCTGGGTTCAAAGGACCATTGATCTGACCCAGTATGGCATTACTTATGTTCTTAATGATCTAACATTATTTATCTTGAGAAGTAGAATTAATGACGTGACTATAGAAATAACCCCTGATTGGGCCTAACACACTGCCAGCATGAATCTCAAACTGTTTTATGTCAGCTGTAGCCCTTAGCACTAACACAAATCCAATTTACTCTGATGGGACTTATATTGGTGTTATGGGATACCACCAGCATTGAATAGCTTGACAATTACACTGGTAAAATGATCTGTTGTAGACAAGGTAATATGAGAATTTACTCTATCTCAGACTGTTACAGTCACTTCCTTTGTATAGTTTTGACGATTTCTGTTATTTGTGAATAAGCATAGGCTAACCTTTGAATTAACAGTACCACTTAAGAAAGCAAATTTTCATCTCTGCTTGAAATTGGAAATGTTACATGATGTCAATATGATACATCTATTTAACTATGTTGTCTAGTGTTTGAATATTGAGAATTCAGATGCCTTCTGTGAACATATGGAAGTTTGGCAAGTTTTGTTTTTATCTTCAAGGTCAATTAACATCTGCCTTTGAACGCAGAAAATTACAATTTTCTACAAATCTTAGGCCTAATTTTTGAAAACGCACAATTGTTAAGCATGTGAACAGTGTCTCAATGGAGTTGATGGCACTACAATAATGTTTTAGTTAAACATGTGCATAATTGTTTTCAGGACTGGGATTAATTACCCCTTTTTCTGTCATTTCGTAATTCACTCCCACCAGAATTTTAGAGTCTACAGATGTGCAATGCATATTTTGTAGTTCTGTTAAGCAGTTAAATTTGTTAAATTTTTATTTTTTTGTTTGACAGACACTAATAATTAAAAAAAACAAAGTTATACAGAAATCTTGTAAAGTTACATGTTGTCAGTTCTTAAAAATCAGTGTTAATACAGAGTTTAAATATTTGCATCATATTTCCAATGGTGACTGCTACTGTCACCTACTGTATACCATTTCATATTCTTAGATCAACCTAAAAATTATACCTTTTAGCATAGTTAAGCTGTTCATCCCTTCCTTGTAATTATTCATATCTCAATTTTTAAAATTTGACTTTTTTTTGTATTTACACTATAAGTAGTTAATCACTGAACTTGCAGTAACTTAAAACACATCTTTAACTTATGAAGTGTCAATTGGACACTGTTCATCGTATGTTAAATCTGCAGTCCTGGAACAGTCTTACAGCTTAAGAAGGAATACAGGAGTTATGCTATTTTTTACATAATTGCTTTGTTCTCTCTGTTTACATTTAGTTGCAATTGGTAAACTAAAATGTCTGTACACTCCAGTTGGGAGCACTGTACACTCCTAACGTTTTTCTGAGAGGCATCTGCTTTCCCCCCACTTTTCTGCTTTCTTGTTTTTTTAACACATTATTTATTCAATGTGTTATGTCAGGTGTTAGAACCCAAAGTGTTTTTTGTCTACAAACATAGTAAGAACACGTGCCAGAGAAAAAGAATTATGGTAGTTCTTGCCAATCTAAGAGGAGGCAGGAATCATGTTTCTCCTCCCTTTCCATTATTATGGTCTGCAATTTTATTGCTGAACATTGTCATTCTGCAGATTTATTCAGTGCCAGTCTTGGTGCCAGGATATGTATCGGTAGTAACCACAGAAAATAAACATGCAAAAGAAAGATGCATGATATCTCTGGTGCATCCATATGAGCTGGGGAGGGCTCAATCCCTGCGTGGTCCCGTGGAGGGCAAGTGCAGCTGCCACAATGTGGGGGTCAGTGAGGGAAGCTGGGCAGATGGTCGATCCCCTATGGGACAGCTGGGTTGCTGACGGATCTCTTGCCACAGCGAGGGCAGGCTGAGGCGCTAGCCATATGAGCAGGGCAGAAGGGGCCTCGGAACACGGACTACCATGCCTTGGGCAGCTTTACCTCATTTTGGGTAAGGCTGCTATGTGACACAGGTGTGTAGCTAGGTTAGAATGGGTCCAGGGACAAGAAATGGACTTGGGCACCCCCCTGTCACCATCCTCTCCCCTGTTCTGCTCCTTCCCCTTTTTCTTCCCTTCAGTGTCCTTATTGCTGAAAACTAGAACTGAACCGAATAGTGTTTCTGGTTTCTTGGGCTGAATTTTGAAGTTTCGAAGTTCTGGGCCGGGTACCCGGCAACACTTTGCCAGTGAAGTGCCAGCTGTCAGAAATCCACGGAAATTTCAGAACTTTGAAATCTTCGGCACCAAGTTGGCACCTCAGGACATGTTGCCATGTGCAGCAGCTGCAGCCTTAATTGTCTAGCCAATCGGTGTGCAGAATGTGCACAACAACACATCCACCAACCCATCCTCCCTCCCCCCCTTAATTCCCTAGCCAGTCAGGGGGTACAACAGCACATGCAGCACAGACATATAGTTAGGATATCATAGAGTTATAGTTGAGGAATATAAATTACAATACCATCATATATAGTTATAGGAGTAGGGTAGACTATAGTTGGTTTAGCTAGCAGGCAACATGTCAGAGGAGCAGGCCAGGTCTGTGGAGGAGTCTTCTGACTCTGAGACAGAGTTCCAGGTGGTGGAGGAGGTGGACCTGCAGGCACCCTCTTGGCATGGGGGATTGGACGGTGTGGCACTGAGAGACCAGAGATAGGAACCAGGCAGAGAACCCTCTGGCTCATCATGATGCAGCTGTCTGACTGCCAAGTCAACCAAGCAGCAGAAGCCAGCAAGCAATGTGCCCCCTGGAACACAACTATTTATTTATTTATTTATTTATTTATTTAAAAAAAAACAGCATGACATGCAGGCCCCCCCCCCCCCCCCCCCCCCCCCCNGGCCCTATGCACAGGCAGGCCAGGCCAGGCCAAACCATGCCATGCCATACCATGAGCCCTCACCCGCCCAGCTCAGCCAGTTACTCACAGTTGTGTAGCAGCACACAGCCAAATTCAAGGGCTCCATGTGTGTATACAAGTTTTGTTTTTTGGCACTTCTCTTTCTATTGGCTGCAGCTTGTACCAATCAAATTGATTCAAAATCTACCTTACCCCAGGACTCAGCTGTCCCCTTCCACCCCACCCCACCCCCCCCAATATGGCACTGTTTCCAGTCAGGCCCAGGTGCGCAGGAGCTTCTGAAGTGTTACGAAGTTTCCCAAGGAATGGTCATGCTCCCTGGAACTTCGGAAACTACTGTCTCTGGGTCGAAGACCCCAAACTTCGGCGATTTTAAACAGACTTTGTTTCATCACTACCGAAAACTGTCAACTAACGTATTTATTAAATAAAATATTTTCTAAGCACCACTTAACCCCTTTGATTCTGAATGCATCTCTCTCTAGAATAGATACTCATCTAAAAAGAACCCAGATGGAGGGGTCAGAGCCATCAGCTATTCATTTTACCACTGTGTCCTCATTGAACAGGATACATGTACAAGATGTTTGTACAAAAAGCAAAACCAAAACATTTCTGCAGACATATTTCCAAATGTGAGACTGCGGGATTTACACATTAGCCAGCCCAGAAGGACTTGTGTACACATATATACACCCCTATACTTTTACATACAGCACAATTTATTATGCATTAGTTTAGCATTGGCAATGAGAATATTTAACACACATTCATGAACTTTAATTAGAACAAGACAACTCTGAAAATTAAATTCAGCTTCATATTTCAATAAAATAAAAAGGAACAGCAGCATGCATTTTTTGTAATGAGTCCCACAGTCAGCAGACAGATGTACAAGAATTTAAATATCAGCACAGACTTGCTCCTTGAGGGTGGGGGAGAGGAGGGAAACTTGGACAAGGGGGAGAGAGGGCGATGGGGAAAGGTGACACTACACTACAGACAGGAATAGACTGGCAGAATAGGGCGTTCTCGGTGGCTGTGCCACGCCTTTGGAATTCCCTCCTGGTGGGGGCCCATCTGGCCCCGGACGTCCCGGCCTTCTGTAGGAACAGTAAGACCTGGCTGTTCTGTCAGGCATTTGTTGAGGGAGAGGGGTAAGGGTGGGTGGGGATGGGGGTGGGTAGAGTGGGTTTTTTCCCTGTAATGATTATTATGTTTTAAAGCGTTTTACATTGTTTTATATTATATTTATATATTTTTATTGTTAGCCGCTCTGGGCTGTCTGTGGCGGGAGGGGGGGGGGTATACATTTTGTAAAATAAATAAATAAATAATCCTACCTCAGAGTCGCTTCTGAGGAGCTTGCACAAAAGCACCCAGTCCTGTCCATCACCTCACTGGGTCTAACTGGGACTGACAGGAGGAAAGGAGAGGAGAGCAGCACTGGGTGAGCACAGACCCTGCCCCGGGTAAGAGAGGTGAGGGGAACATGTCGGGTCAGCACCTCTAGGCTGCTGTGAGCCTGTGCTGAGTCAGACAGACATCCCTTCTCCCATTCACACCTTGCATATCTCTTTGATTGCTGTAGGCAACAGGACCCGGCCCTGACTACACCCAATCGGCCGAACTGATTAGTGAGTGAGTTAACAGAAGCAGCTGAGACTGAGGCTGTTGTCAGGAGACTCTGGCTGCAATCCCAGGGCCTATGGTGTTCAGGGCCCTGAAAACCAGCAGTGAAATCTTAAATTTAATCCATTGCTCTACAGGAAGCCAGTGTAGAGAATGCAGGGTGGGCATAGAATGATTATGGCTGACCAAACCAGTAAGCTGCCGCATTTTGAACAAGCTGTAAGCGAAGGATAAGCACTGCTGGCAGCCCATAGAAGAAGGAATTACAAAAATCAAGTCTTGTGATCACCAGGGCATGGGTCACTGGTGCAAGGTCAGCCTGGAATAAATAAGGGCATAGTTTATGCAAATTACGTAGCTGAAAGAAACATCTCTGAAACATGTCCAATAACAGAGTTTTCATTGACAGAGCATGGTCAAAAATGACACCCACATTCTTTACCTGGCCTATTACCTTTACCTGGACCCTGTCACCATGCAGGGGCCCAAGTGAGGCCAAGACATTATTATTATTAACAAACATTTATATAGTCTGGTATCAATTCTTACCTTAGTCTTCACTTTGCTAAGCTAAACCTGAGTGGTAGGAATTCTGGTATCAATTCTCCCCTTAGTCTACTCTTTGCTAAGCTAATCCTGAGTGGTAGAAATGTTGTGTGAGAAGGCAGCTCTGCATTAGCAGAAAGGGTGCATTCCTTCAAGGTTGTTCCTTAATTTTGTTCCAGTGCAGCATTACTACAGGTGCAAGGAATGATGCCTTAATATTCAATAATGTAGATATTGAGGGGGGAAGATAAGGAGTTCAGTTTTAGCCATGTTGAGTTTGAGTTGACATTGAGACATCCAGGTAGAGATGTCAGAGAGACGGTTGATGAGACGAGCTTGAACAGAGGGAGAGAGAGAAGGAGTAGAGAGAGAGAGTTGAGTGTCATCAGCATAGAGGTGGTATTGGAAGCCATGGGAGGCAATGAGTTTGCCTAAGGATGAGGTATAGATCGAGAAGAGGAGAGGGCCAAGAACAGAGCCTTGAGGAACACCAACTGAGAGGGGGAAGGAGGAGGAGGCGGAGTTGGAGAGAGACACATTAAAGGAGCGGTCAGAGAGGTAGGAGGAGAACCAGTTATGGACAGAGCCACAAAAGCCAAGGGAGTGAAGGGAATCCAGCAAGAGTGAGTGGTCAACAGTATCGAAGGCAGCAGAGAGATCAAGGAGGACAAGAATGGAATAGAGACGTTTAGATTTAGCCACCAGAAGATCGTTGGTGATCTTAGCGAGAGCAGTTTCAGTAGAATGAAGGGGGCGGAAGCCAGATTGGAGGGGGTCAAGGGAGGAGTTGGAGGATAGGAAGTCAAGGCAGCGGGAGTAGACAACACGTTCAAGCAGCTTGGAAGCAAAAGGAAGGAGTGAGACAGGACGATAGCTAGAAGGGTCAGAGGGGTCAAGAGTGGACTTTTTGAGAATAGGAGAGACTGTGGCATGTTTGAAGGCAGAAGGGAAAGAGCCAGTAGAGAGGGAGAGGTTGATGATGTGCAGGAAGGAAGGGGCGACAGTGGGAGTAATGGAGGTGAGGAGGCGGGAAGGAATGGGATCAAGGGGGCAAGTGGAAGGGTTGGAGGAGGAGAGCAGAGAGGAGATTTCCTCAAGGGAGGCAGGGGAGAAGGAGGACAGGAGAGAAGGAGGGGGAGGAGGGAGAGGGGTGGGAGTGGGAAGAGGAGAGGAGTGGGAAGCGATGTCGAGGCGGATCTTGTCTGTCTTGGAGGTGAAGAAGGAGGCAAGATCCTGAGCAGAAAGGGAAGAAGGAGGAGGACAGGGAGGCTTGAGGAGGGAGTCAAAGGTAGAGAACAGGTGGTGAGGGTCCCGAGAACAGGACTCAATGCGGGAGGCGTAGTAGTGTTGTCTAGCAAGGGAGTAGCAGAAGTAAGGGTGGAGAGACAGAATTTGAAGTGAAAGACATCCTCATAACGACTGCCCCTCCTCCCCCAGCATCATCCCAGTCTTCCCTGGGCTGAGCATAAGGTAGCTCCAATGCATCCAGCCGGCTATATCTTCCAAGGTAGAGGCAGAGATTGCAGGGCTCATGGGCAAGAGATATACACTTGTGTAACATCTCCACCCCATGCTTGATCATAACCTCCCTAGAATATCTACAAAAGTGCAGTATTAGTGTTGAACCCATTTCTCAGATTCATCTGGTGTCATCAATATGCTACAATAATTTAATTTGTAACTACACATTTAATATCACTGTGATTATAACTTGTTTCTCTTTCACTGTAACTGAAGAAAAGGTACAGTTGTAACTGAAGAAAAAAGATACAGTAAATGAAATGGTTGAGTCTTAGATTTATCTATTATATGTTTTATTGTCATGTCTCCTACCTTGTCTCACCCTGAGCTGTCATGAAACTCTCTTGAGACCCTTGTAATTTGTCATTTAAGTCCACTAATGAGTGTCAAACTATAGCATCTTTTTAATCCTCAGCTGGTAGGGAGAGGATTCTGTCTTCAATTGAAAAGAAAATGGAGTGTCAGAGTAATGGGTTCTTTTTTAATTTCATATTTATCCGAGGTCACTCACATTGCAAATGACCATGTTTCAATTTTTGAAATTTGATTTGTGAAATTAGGTGTCAAAATTGCAAATCTGTAAAAAAAAATGTTGTGACCACAGTGGAGAGCGGTCATCTTTGAACAGTAAAAGTCATATGTTCACAGTAGTGCTTAAAGTTGGTATTCAAAATTATTTGGTTTTTACCAAATATCTCATTATTCGACTTCGTTTTACTGAGTACTGAGTAACCGAAGAATTAGGTATTTGGTACTCGGTCCAGTACTCGGACCAACATCTAGGGCTTTTCCTGCCCCTATATAAGGTGAGTCGGTACTTGTTATTTGGAAAATACTCAGTACTCTGTTTTATTTTGCCGAGTACCAAATAGCGAGTATTCAGAACCAGTATTTGGAGCCAGTTCTTGGAAACTCAGAAATATTCTTGAATAAAATTTTTACTATTTGTTTCAGCCCTAGTTCATAGGTCACGAGCAGGGCTGCTAAACTCTGCTCATTGGCTTGCATTAAGTAAGCTGGCCAGAAGATTTTCACAGCCCTGAGATCCCTTTTCCCCTCCAAGTTAGGGGTGCCACCTTCAGTCATCAACATCAAGAGATGGTTTCTTGGGCAGGGGTGGATGACTGCAGTCTTGAGGCCATTGGGCACCCTGCCCTCCCTAAGGGAAGCATTGACAACCCCATCCAGCAACGTTTCTAGTGTCTCCTGGCTGGCTTTCACCAGCCAAGATGGGCATGGATGTAATTCACAACTGATTGCCCGCACCCCTCCAAGCACATACTCTGCATCGGTGGGCAAGATAAATTGAAGTGGATTCAAGTAAACCAGACAAGGCTGGGCCACCTCAACCTCAAACTCTGACTCTGTACTCAAACTAGCAGTGCCCAAGTCAAGCCAAATAAGCTATTCACCATCTGGAAAAGCTCCACTGGATGGCATTTTGCAGACACTGTGGTGGTTGCAAAGAAAACTTTTTCGCCACAGCCACAGCATAGTCCTTCAAGAACAGTCTATGCTGCAATTATTTGGCTTTGGCACGAGTTGAGTGTCACCTGCACACCAACCGCCTGCTCTCTTGCTTTAGCACCCTCAGGTCCTCTGTATTACCAGGGAGACCTGTGCCGCCATCGTGGAGGAAACGAACACCTGGGTTCCACTGTCTCAGTAGCCTGGGTTAAAACATCCGAACACAGATCAAACAAGGTATGAACAGGGAAGCCATCAAGGTTAGCGAGTAAATCCTCCAGGGAGTTCTGGAATCTTATTGGATCCATTAGTTTCTGGGGGTGGAGAGGTTGAAATGGAGGTGTTGAAATGATCCCTTCAGTATAATAGGTTATTTTTTTTCAACACAAGCTTGCAATTAAAAAAAAATCATTGAACCATCACACTATGAAAGGATTAACGCTGTGTAAAGAATCTAAAGAAAAGTTGGTAACCAGAGTGTTCCACTTGGAGTGTAATTTACCCCCTAATGCACTTGTAGTGAACATTTTTTGTACACACTGAAAATGGCATATTATGGAAATGACAAAATTCTACATTGTGTTTGGGGTGAATATGACCCCACAAGCCTGCATATCGTGCTTTCATTTCCCCATTTATTCCAATGGGGGGTCAATCATACCCCCAGACTGTGCTAGTATTCACTGAAGTTTTTGTAAAAAAACAACTGGGGGGCATGAACCAGCAGAACACAACAGACCCATTTATTTATTTTATTTATTTATTTCCCTCAAATTTCTACCCTGCTTCCTCTTGCTATCAGCAGCTTGGGATGGCTCACAACATTTTAACAGCATTAAAATACATATAAATATATAAAAATATAAATAAATATAAATAGAACAATAATAATCAGCAATATATAAAAATAAACACAAAAATGGAACTGAAAAACACCCCCCTTCCCTCCCAATCCCTCACCTATCACCCATCTCACTCACCAAAAGCCTGGTGGAACAGCCAGGTCTTACACCATCTTCAAAAAGAGGGAAGGCCTGGAGGCCAAGCGGACCTCCATCAGAAGGGAGTTCCACAGCTGTGGTGTGGCCATCAAGAATTCTTCTCTCATATTAACCACCCGAGAGACTTGGGGGACCTTGAGAAGGGTGCTTCCAGTTGACTGCAGGGGCTGATCCAGGGAGTGAGGCGGTCCTGTAGATAGGCAGGGCCAAGACCATGTAGGCTTTATAGGTCAAACCCAACACCTTCAATTGGGCCTGGAAGACTTATGGGCAGCCAGTGTAAAGAATGGAGCTCTGGTGTAATGTGCTCATGATGACCCATCCCCAAAAGGAGATGGGTCGTCGCGTTCTGCACCAGCTGCAGTCTCTGGACCATCACCAAGGGTAACGCCACGTAGAGTGCACTGCAGTAGTCCAGTCCTGAGGTGATAAAAGCATGGATGATAGTGGCCTTGTCAGAGTCTGAAATGTATGGCCGAAGCTGCCGCACCAGGTGCAATTGGCAGAATGGGCTCCTCGCCACAGCCACCAACCTGGACATTCAGGCGGAGCTACGAACTGAGGAGCAAGCCCAGACTCCGAACATGAGGGACCAACAGAGGGAGGACCCCATCAATTACAGGGGCTACCGCTCCCTCAGCCCCTCCCACAAGCATTACCTCTGTCTTGCCAGGATTCAGCCTCAAGCGGCTCGCCCTCATCCAGTCCCCCACAGCTGCCAGACACCACATGAGCACCAAGACTGCTGGGTTTGGGTCAGCTGAAAATGAGAGATAAAGTTGGGTGTCGTCAGCATACTGATGACATGGCACACCAAATCCTCTGACAATCTCGCCCAGAAGCTGCATGTACACATTGAACAGGAGACAGGACAGATTAGAACCTTGCGGGATTCCACAAGGTTAATAGAACCTTGTGAGACTGCACTCCTCATTATCCTTGAGGAATACATGGACTATGAAGTGGTATGGGTTTGCTAAAAAAGTTTTATGGATTTTTTGGGTACAATTTTCAGGATACTGTGCAACCCACCTGGTAACAACCAGATAAATTTTAAACATTTTAGTGTTTTTACTATTCACACATATAATGTGCTTGTGTACTGACTAGTGCTGTAACTCAGTCATTGGTTTTCTTCAAAATTTACTAAGGACTAGGACATTCAGCCTCAGTTTGTTGAATCCCGAATTTCTGGGGACCTGCTCCAAAAATTTGAGACTCAGTCAAACTGCAGCCAAGTGCAGGAAGGGGGCCCAGAGGGCAGCAGGTGGAGGGAATAGTGCAGTGGGGACTGGAGAAGGGAGGAAATAGACGAGTGTGGGCCTGGGAAGGGTAGGGGCCTAGCGGAGGTGTCAGAGTTGGGAGCCTAGCGGGGTGCAGTACTTATCTCCTTAGGGGGTTCTGCACAGCGTGGCTTCTTCCTGGGCTGGTAAGTTTAACCCCCCCCAACTGAGCATGCTTAGAAGGGCCTGAATGGCCCCTTCTGAGCATGTTTAGACCTTTCCAAGATGGTGCTAGCACATTGCAGGGGCCATCTTGGATGTGGCCAGCCCATTCTGGGCATGCTTAGAAAAAACGGCTAGCCACATTCAAGATGGCACCTGCAGTGTGTTGACGCTGCCAGCGCCATCTTGGAAAGGTCTGATCATGCCCCCTGATAGACCCCCCACCTGCTCTTCCCTGGCCCCCGCTGGTCTATTCCCTCATCTCCGAATTCCAAGGATTCTCTGAGGGTCCAAGGACCAGCCCAAATACTTGAGACCCATCCTTGGATCCGCAAAAATACTTGTGAGGTTTTTTTTAAAAAAAATTGGAACAGTCCTCGTACTGACACAATAGAGGACGTAGTACCCAGAGAATGATCATCCCATTTTACTGTTGAAATATCATAAATATATATTTTTTGCAGAATGGCTAGATTAAACTGATTTTTTTCTTGCAGAATTTTGCAATGTGGAAGACATTAGTGAAAATAACTTTTTATTTTGTTTTATTTCGCAATCTGTCTTCAAATGTGCTTCCCCCCCTACTTTTTAACCACTCTTCTTCATTTTGAGGTAGCCAGGAATCCACTCACAGTGTTCTACAGTGATTTTTTAAAGTGAAAAAGCATATCTTGGATCCACATTCAGATTATGCACATAAAACACTACACTACCACTTCCTTTGGTATGTCATCTTGCCCCGTGACAATTCCAGTTGCTTCCCAGTTAGATAAATCCCAGACCATAGAACTAAATCTGAGACCACACATGTTCTACTTCTTCTATCCAAAAGCGGGAATAAGCTAGCCCCAAGCTCAAATGTGTATCTTTTTGACATGGAGAACACTGATCTTCAGCTCTTGTTAAAGATCCAACCAAAAGGCGTGTTTAGTTCCAGCCTGCTGGATTCTTGGTTGGTTTGCTTGTTTTGATTTGAGCCCACCTGAAGGCTCAGGGTGGGCAACAACATTAAAAACCCCTCCCACCCCCCCAAATATATGCACACACATGAATAGAAATACAAATTAGGGATGTGCGAACAGAACGCAGTTCAGACGTTCGGTTGGAAACCCGAGTTCGCGTTCGGTTGTTCGGTTCGTCAGAGTTCGGTTTGGCTGAACTCGGCTGAACCTCCGAAAATAGCACTATGGATACTGATACCAAAATCAATTTTTTTCCCCGGTATCGGTATCATTTGGCCCTGAAACCACCCCTGGTGCCAGGAAGTCTGCTTCTCAGCTGCCTCCCCTTCCAGTCATGTTTTTCCCACCCAAAGTCACGTTTTTCCTGCCTCCAAACTCATCCAAACTTTTCCGAACTGTTCGGACGTTTGGTTCGGTCGTTTGAACAGGCCGAGTTCGGCCTGAATTCCGAACATCCGAATTGCGTTTGCACATCCCTAATACAGATACAAACTGTATAAAAATATAAAACATTCCCATTACAAAACATCTTTCCAGCTTCCTACAAAATGCCTGGCCAAATAAATAGGTCTTACATTGACTGACTCCAGAAAATGCTTAGGCAAACAGGAGCACATAACACCAGTGCTTCGGGATCTGCACTGGTTGCCTATTGTCTTCTGGGCACAATTCAAGGTGCTGGTTTTGACCTTTAAAGCCCTAAATGGCTTCGAACCCATTTCTCTGGCAGATCACCTGGCCTACTGTGTCCCTTTGTGGCCTTTGTGGTCAGCCGGGGACACCTATTTGGAGTTACCAGTCTTTAACTTGGTCTCCACAATGAGGAGGGCATTCTTGGCTGCTGCTCCACAGCTGTAGAACTCCCTCCCCAGGGATGTTTGTTTCAGTCTGGGCTTGAGCGCCTTTAGGAGGCAGTGCAAATCAGGTTTGTATAAAAGGGTATTTGGCAGTGGGGAGTAATCGGGGGGGGGGGGGGGGGTTGGGGGGGGTTAGGGGTAAGCTAGGGAATTGGGAACTGGGATGAAGAGAGGGTTGGGGGGGATGGTGTAGGGTTAGGGGCCATCTGATTATGTAGTTTTATATTATGTTTTATACTTTGTATTTTTAATATTGTAAGCTGACCTGAGCCACCTTTGGTGGGAAGGGTGGGCTAAAAGATTAAAATAAAATAAATAATAATAATAAATAATAATAATACCCTTGTCTGCAGGGGTGTGCAGGAGAGTGTTCTCGGTTGCTGCCCCCATGTTGTGAATTCCCTTCCCCCAGGACGTTTGCATGAGCCCCAGGCTGACTACGTTTGGAGGCTGTACAAATCTTTTTTATTTGGAAAAGCATTTGGCAGGCAGGGATAGGTGGGGTTTGGTTGGGTTTCTGGGTGGGTTTATGAAGAAGGATGGGGATTTGAGGGGAGGGTGTTTTTATTGTGTTTATTTCAAATGTTTTTAACTTTTTTGTGTGTGAATTGTGAGCCGCCCTGAGGCTTATGGGAAGGCGGCATAAAAATGCAATAAATAAATAAATAAATTTATACAGGATGGCTGAAACTGGAAAGGAAGTAGGAGTGTGCTAACTCCAAGTGTTGCTTTTTTGATTGCCTTGACGTCTCAGAAAATCATGCCATGGTCCCAAGGGCAGGGGTGGATGACCGCCATGCCATGGTCCCAAGAGAAATTAACAATGTTTCCTAGTTCCATATCTCTAATCATCATTCTCATAGGAATCCTAAATGCTTGTTGAGTTCCCGAGTTCCTGATGACGTCCTTCTTCATTACACAGAAAATTAAATTGCTCATAAAAAGAAGTGTATAAATATCTGCTTTGTCCCCTGGGGTGTCCAAAACTTGCATTTGTTTGGTGACTATTTTATTTTGTAAATTATTAATTGAATTCTGAACTGCTATCAAAACGTACCTGTATTTTTCAGACTGCAATGCGTTTTAAACCCAGCACTCCAGCTCACAATCCCCTGTAACTTAAGATCCATAAAACTTTACAGTTCTGTCTGTTCTAGCCATTTTATCCTATATGTAAAAGCTGAAGTGCAAAGCTTTTTTTCTATTTTACTCTCACATGAGGTTTTTTTTTTAAAATCCACTTTGTGTAGTTTACCATTACAAAATTTTGCAAGGAGAGTCTATCAATCATCTCATAGATAGCACTCCCCAGTTAGGGATGCAGTGCATTTAGCACATTGGAATTTTAATAAGAGAAGGTAGTACAAACAATATTGTTTAATCTATGATAATCTAATCTACATTCTGTTTAGATATCATTCTAAATATCGCTTGCCATTTTAACCCCACTTCATGCAGTGTTGTTTGATGTGGTTAATCCCACATGCAAAACGATGTTTAATTAATTACCTTCTTAGCCCCAAAGATTTAGGGTGTTAAGTTGCTGCTAAATACTGCTTAACAATGCGACAAAAACCAAAGGACTCTGAAACCCTCTGTAATTAAGAAAATAATATTTTAAAAAAGAAGTTTTGGTAAAGGCTGAGTTTGTGTAGTATTGTTGCATGTAGTTTCCTATTCAGCTATTTCAACAAACATTTTTGTAAATAGTGAATAACTGGTTTTCGTGTATCCATTCTATTATATTAATTTTATAATTTTTAGGCAAAAAATAAGCAACATTTAATTCTTAGGTAAAACTACTGGAATTTACACGTAAGTACTGTAGTAGAATATGAAGATATTGTGTATTCTTGAGAATAAATATATGGTATTTTGGGCTGTACCTGTTAGAGTGAAATACAAATACAACAGTTGCCTGAAGACTGCATGACTGATGGACTGGAGTGTATTGGGTACTGAGGTTTCTACTACATGTATACCTGGCTCTGGTGTTAGACAGTTTTGCAAGGAGAGTCTATTATGGACTTTGAGTGAAAAACCCCGAGAGAGACAGTAGCCCGTGAGTCACCTGCTTGTCAGTTCAGTGGCCACCAGATGTTCACCCACTTCCGCCTCGGGGTGGATGGGTACTACTGAATGTGTTTGGAGAAGGTCGGAAACATGATGCGATCTAAGGCTTGCCCAGCTGGGCTAGTCTGGGATAATGTGTGCTTTCCATTCTGTTAGGCCTGGTCGTGAGGTGAAGTCCAAGAATCAGGCCTGGAGGAGTGCACTCACCCCAGGAGCCAAACAGCTCATTGGGGGGGCTGGAGGAGTCCCCTCCCCATCAGCTGTTTGGCAGCCCATTTAAGTGTGCTCCTGTGGCCCCCAATCAGCTGTTTGGCAGCCTGGGTGAGTGGCTCCTCTGGCACCCCTGGTTCAGCTATTTGGTGGTAGCTCCTCCTGGGTGGCGGGGGCGATCTTGCTGCATGGCAGAAGTCTGGGAATTCAGTCCCATGTGGACAGCTTCTCAGACAAACTGTGGCATGGAGGGACTTGTGACAGTGGAGGGATATTCCCTGGGGGGGAGGGGGGCTGGNGTCCCATGTGGACAGCTTCTCAGACAAACTGTGGCATGGAGGGACTTGTGACAGTGGAGGGATATTCCCTGGGGGGGAGGGGGGCTGGTAGTTTGAACTGCCCTCCCCATTGGCCCAAAGTGTGGCAGCTGCAGTGGCCTCCCTGGGGCGGGTATCCGGCTTGCCCCATCCTGTTTGTTTTCACCCTTTGACTAGTGCAATAATAAATTAAGTCCTGCAGCAAGCAGTGTCTACCTCATTCTTATTCCAAGATACAGGCTGCTACCTAGCATAAACTGCATTATAGCTCTGGATTTTTGCAGAAGCTTTTTTTTTTCCTTGGAAAGGAATGGTGAAATCTCTGAATATTTTGTAGTTATTAGCACTAAAAAAGACAAAAATAAAGTGACTTTTAATTAATACTTTCTCAATGGGTAATTTCAGATGTTACGAGATCACAGTGAACCATGGACAATCCCACGGCGCGGCCAAAGAGCCGTGAATATCTGGTCAGTGGCATCCAGATGTTCACCACAGTCAATCACCTGTAGGGGCCAAATCCAACCATGGTTCCGGAGGTCAGGACAGGACCATCCCCGGAATTGTGGTCAAAGCGATTCCCACCAGGAAACCGCTGAACGTAACGACTGAACAGCAACCACCAGGCGGGATCAAAAAGAATGATTCCTAGCCATGGTGAGAGCATGCAGCGTTGCTGCCAGGCAACGAGCAACACACAGACCGGGTAGAGCTATTTAAAGAGAACACAGCAGCAGGGGACTGTGGCGGGATGGAGCAAGGTGGAAGGGAGAGGAAAGGGGAGGGGGAGGAGGAACCACAGGAGGAGGGCACACGTGGGAGACGCCAGTACCAGCGAGGAGGGCAATGGAGGCACAAGGAGACCCAGGACTTCATTCGGATCTGGGAGTCCCTGGAGCACCAGGTGGAGCTTGTCGTGAAGAAGAGGAATGAGCATGAGTTCACAGAGATTGTGCGGGACATGGAGGCGGCGGGGCAATGCAGGACCGCAGCTCAATGCCACTCCAAGGCCAAGGAGCTCAAGAGGGGGGTACAAGGCCATAAAAGACAACAACTGGTGGTTCGGACACAGAGCACGGACCGCCTCCTACCATGATGCCCTGGACCGCATACTACACATCAAGGGCTACATAGTTGCCCCATGGCTCATGGGGAGCGCCGTGGTCCAGGGCAGGGAACGGACCGATGTACCCCCACCCCTGGCAGCTCCGCATGCAGTCACTGACCCCAGGGACCTAGCCCCTCCAGAGGAATACCCTGGGACCTTGGGGAGCAGCAGGCCCCCCTCACGAACCAGCACCAGAAGCCCATGGCCGCAGTCTGACTTGGGCAGATTCGAGGCCAGCACACTGGTCACCCTGAGTCGGTGGACCCAGGGTGGGCACAGCCCCACGGAGGAGCTGGCCTCGGAGGACTCCAAGACGGACATAGAAGGTAGGCAAGTGGTTGGGAGGGCACATGGGCCATAGGGGATGCACCCAAGTCTTGGGCCTCGCGGTCCCCAGGAACCAGGGAACGCGGGAAGGGGGTCAGAGTGCAGGGGGGTCCCACCCGGGAACACAACAAGGGGGAGAGGCACAGCTGAATAGGGGGAACCGGACTCCGGTGCCAGCGAGTGGGGGCTATGATGGCATGGGGACCTGGATCGTGCAAGGGTCAAGCATCCCCCATCCATTCCCCAACAGGTGCACATATGCCCTGGCATGTGGGTCCGCCAGGCAAGGGGAACAGCTGCAGCTGCAGCAGGTGGACCAACGTGAGCTACCAGGGCAGGGGTGTGTGTCGCCCAATGGGGGTGCACCGAGGGTACGGCCGGCTGGGTGAGGCACCGTCCCCCCTCCCCAGTATGGCATGACCCATGACTCGGGGTGGGATGGGGGGGATGGGCAGGGCACAGGGGGCCTTCAAGGGGGAGGACCGTGCCAGCTCACGTCCCAAGGGGGTACTATGGCCACCCCTAGCACTGCTCCGGGACAGGTGGTATGTGACCGAGGCAGATGCCGATTAACCGTCACCAATCGTTTCCTTAACAGGCAGCGCCCCCACCATCCAAGCCCATGCCCTTGGGTATGGCGCCAGAGGGAGGATCTGGTGAAGGAGATCGCCTGGACCAGCATGGATCAGGGGGAGCAGATGATCACTGCCATCAACCACATGGAGGCGGCCATGGACAGGGCCCTGCAGCACGTGGAGGCCAAGGACTGGCAACTGGTGGTGGAAATGCGCCAGGAATGGATGCAGGAGCGAAGGGAGCACACGAGGCAGATGCAGGCGTTGGAGTGGCTAAACCAGACTATTGAGCGGCTGGGCAAGGAGCACTCCCGAATGATGGACAGGTCCCTGGACATTGGCACCTTGCTGCTGCTGCTGCTGTATGCAGGCACCATGAGTGCCTACATCATGGTATTCACTCTACCTGGCACCATACTGGCTCCAGCAGCTCAGTAGCTTCCTGCGGCACATCCACTGCCACCACCACCGCCCCAGCTGCCGGCACAGCCTCTGGGCCCATGCATCCACCTCCTGGTCCCACCAGGCCCCTGGAGACAGCAGCCACCCATTGAGGTCCCTCCAGTACCGTCCCCGTCCCCAGCCCTACCGCACAGAGCAGTCCAGACCTGGAGGGTGGCCAGGGCACGATCACAGTGGGGGTGAGGAGAGCTCTCAGAGCTCCATGGCGCCTGCTATATGGCCGAGGGGGTGGCCCAGGAAGCAGCAGGGTTGTGGGGGCAGGGGAGGGGGTAGGGCACAGGGCGCACTGTATGGGTAATAAACAAATGGGTGTGCAACTACAACAGCGTTATTCTGTTGTATGGTAACAGGAAAGGGGCAGGGGATTGCCTCGGCTGAGGCTCGATGATAGGTGGGATCTGCCGTGAGGAGGCCCTCACACGGCTGTGGGTGAGCACAGGTGCCAGGACGGCTGCTGCTGTGACCCGCCTGTGCGGATGGGGTGGAGGACCTGGGGGTGTCCTGTGGCAGCCCACGGGGGGCCCCAGGACTGACCCAGCACACTCAGGCCCCAGGCTGACTGGCTATACGCCCCGCCAGGGCAGCATGGATCCACTTGGCATAGCGGTATTCTTGTGAGTTCTCAGTGTTCACATAGAGTGGCACGGGTCCTCGTGGCCACTGGGACATGGGGAACACCAAGGCGGCCCCATCAGTCTCGCATATGTTGTCCAGGACACAGCAGGCACCGATCACGAGGTCCGAGGTCTCCACAGCAAAGTCCAGGTGACCTGCAAGGCACCCCCAGTGCTGCTTGAGGGCACCGAAGGCCCTCTTGACCATGGTCCTCGAGGCGCATAGCCGGGAGTTGAACAGTGCCTCCATAGGGGTCCTGGGAACCGGGTATGCCTTCATGAGCCAGTGGAGGAGTGGGTAGGCTGGGTCCCCCAGGATGAAGGGGAGCATTAACACCCTCTCGATCCTGGTCATCCCCATGTCAGCAAAGTTCCTCCCGGTACATCCGGGGATAGAGGGGTGAGATGGCGAGGATCTGGGCATCGTGGCTGCAGCTGTAGTGGCTGGTGATGTCCGTGAACTGGTCCACAACCACCTGGAGCTGCAAGGAATGGTAACCGTGTCTGTTGATGTACTCGGAGGCATCCTTGTTGGTGGCCGGACGATCGCGATGTGGGTACCATTCACAGCACCCAGACAGTTGGGGAACCCCCAAGTCTCGAAGCCGGCCACCACAGCCTCCTGGTCCACCAGCTGGATCACTCAATCCAGTAGCATGCCCTCCACGACCTCGGCAGAAGTCCCAGAGGATGCCCGTGACAGTGCTCAGTCCCACACCAAGGTGCTGTGCCATGGACTGGCAGAAATCCAGTGTTGCCAGTGCCCAGACCACTATAGCCACGTGCTGGACCACGGGTATGGGGGAGCGCATGGGGTGCGCAGCTGCTCCAGCCAGGATGCCAACAGCTCAGCGAGTCGCAGAAGGGACCTCCTGTCCATGCTGCATTGTCCCACCATGCCAGGGCCCCGGCCCACCATTCCTGTGCCTGGTCCGTGACCCAGAGCTGCCTGTACATGGGCATGGCGAGCATCGTCGCGCTCTCCATGGCCGCCTGGCACCAGTCATGTCGGCCGGCTGCCTCTTGGAGGACAGCAGGGTGCCCTCAGGTGAGTCACAGGGTCCATTGTTATGCCCCAGATGCCCGCAGGGCCCCGAGCCTGGCCTGGGAGTGCCTGCGCCCATGGTGGGCACGCCGGGCGGCCACAGCGGTCCTTGCAAGGCACCCCCGGATGTGGGCGTTCTAGTGGCGCAGCTCCGTGGCGAACCGCTGGAGGTTGGTGTGCTGCTGGTGGCACTCCGCAGTTAGGTCCAGGAACAGGCAACATGCGGTCCTCTGGCCTGCGTCCATGATGGTGGGTGCCCGTGGTGCGGTCTGGTGCACGGCTTTCCTGCCCGTGTCCCGGAGCCGCCCCAGCTCTGTGCCTCACCTGTGGGGCAGGCCCCGGTGCACCCTTATTGGCCACCCTCCCCCGGCCACCCTGCCGCCAGCTGGCCGGGGGCTGCTCAACTGCGCCGGTGGGGCCTTCCCTGGGCTCCTCATGCCGGTTATGCTTGCCTGCCAGCCGGTGTGTACACACAAACAACATCCCTTCCCTGGGTGCACCTGCGCTCCCGTTATGGGGGCTCGTGCCCCGGGCCCGCAAGCGCCCATCAGTGTGGTCCGCAGCTGGTTGCCTGTTGTCATCCCCTCCCTGCTATCAGTGCTTGCTGGACATCCTGTGTATTCGGTTCCTGCAGCTGTGCTGGGTCTCCTCCCCACCCACGCATCACTCACTAGCCGTCCATTGTTGTGGCCTGCGGGCTTATCGCATGTCCTTGGAGCTCCCCTGCTTCCCTCCCCAGCCCACATGGGATTGTGGGGCTCCTCTTACCTTGCTGGTCAGACCCTCTGCACCATGGCCGGCAGTGCTGCCTTGGGGTCCCGAGCCTCAGATCGCCTGGCGTCCCCCATAGCTGGACCTTTCGGGAGACCGTGGCCCTATGTGACCTGTGGCATTCCCTGCCCATGCAACTGCTCATGTGCTGCCTGGATAACCTCTCTGGTGCCTATGTGAGTCTGAGGTCCGGCCTTCGCTACTTTGGCTATGGGGTCAGCGTTAGTGAGTGCTGGCTCCATGTGGAGGCGCTGGGACGCCATCCCTTTCCTGATGGGCGCGTTCCGGAGATGAGGTGCTCGCATGTGGTGTGGTCCACAGCGCATATCGTGTCCGCCCTCTCGGTCTGTGGCCTGGCTGGGTTCACTACCTGTCTGGAGGAGGGGGGCCCTGCCCTGGCTGTTTCCTTCTTCTGCTTCATCCACGGGGCCCGTGGCTACCAGCGGTCGCATGGGGCAGCATATTACCGCCTGTTGGAGCTTGGGCACCTGGCTTGGCCCCCTGCTGCTGACTATTCCTTGTTGGAGTCCACCAGACCGGAGCTGGCGGCGCTGGCTGCTGTGTGGACCTGCGCTGATGTCCAGGTGGGGCTGACTGGCCCGGATCCGTTTGAGGCCTACTACCTCGTTGCCCACCACATGGCACAGTTGGGCTACCACCGGGGCATGCTTCAGTGGCCCCACTACATGCATCTGGCGGGCCAACCCATCCCAGCCCCCTTCGTGACCGTGTAGCAGGATGTGAGGCTCCCTGTGTCTTCAGTGTCATGGATGAGAGCCCCACTGTGTGCTCCCTGCACCTCACTGCCAGCTCGGGGCACTGGCCACTCAGTCCCTGCTGTTCTGGCCTCAGACCTATTCTGGTTGGATCGGTTGCCTCCGTTCCGCTTGCATGTGTCGCTGTGCCCCCTCCATGGGCACCCTCTGTCCTTCACTGCCTGTGGTGTTCCTCTCTGTGCCCGCCCCCCCCCCCCCCTAGGGCCTGATGCCTGTGACCTCTATCAGCTCTCCCTGTGATGTAGTCGTCCCTTGCATGGCCACCCGGTCACCTGTGTCCGTGCCCTGCCCCCCTGACCCCTGGGTGCCTCCATGACTCTGTGGGCCGTGGGGCCCCTGGACAGTGCCTCCTGGCTTTCTCGGGGGGGGGAAGGGGGGACTGTATGTGCTGCACGCAGGATCCAGCTGGCATATGTCCCCACCCGTGCTTCTGCATCCACGAGGGGGATCCTTGCCATTTGGACCTGTCTTGGAGTGCTCCGGTGCCTTCTTCTGCCTGTGTTGCTGTTGGTTGGCCCATGCCACCTGTGATGTCAGTGGGGTTCTGGGTGTTTTTCCCGGTGTCCCGGCCTGTTCCCGGGCCGGTCCCCTCCCCTCCCATGGCCTGTGGCTCCCACCCCCCCTGTGTCTGTGGTGCTGTGTGTGTTGGCCTTCCCGGGGTGCTGACCCCTGTCCCCTCCCTCCGTGCCGCTGCTCCTGGCTGTGCGCGGTGCCTGGTGTGCGTGTCCCTTTCTGGGTGTCTGTCCATTCCCTGTCCTGTGGTGTTGTTTCCCGCCCAGCCATGTGTGTGTGCTTTGTATTCTGATGTGACCTTGGCATTCCTGTTGCGTGTGCCGCCTCTGCAGCTCTTTTTCCTCCTCCCTCTCCCTTCCAGTTTCCCTCGTGTGGGCATTGTCTTTTGGCGCTTTTGGCTTCGTTTGCCCTCAGTCGGCCATGGCTGCCGCCTGCCCCGCCCCAGTGGCTTCTGGGTGTTCTAACCATGGTCCGGAATTGGCATAACATCTGTTGTGCTGCCCCGGGTCATGGTCTGGCCGCCATTTCCTTGCTATGGTCCCGCTCCCATCACGTCTGTTCAGGGCTGTCCTGGACCACGGGAGGGGGTTAGCTGGCTCACCATGGTTGGGAATCCACTGTGGTGACCTGGGAGCACGTAAAGTGTGAAATTACCCATAGTCACAAAAACTCTAGCATGTTTCCAGATTTCGTGCATGGTGCAGTTTCTGAACCTAGCAGCATAATGCTTATTCTAGAAGGCACATATTCTGGGATTGTGCTCAGTAATGTTAGCCACTAGCCAGCCCCTGTTGCCCAGGTGACAGTGAAATGACTCACAGCATTACTATGAAGGTAATACTAACACTGCCAGTAACATGCACACATCACTGGGAGATGGGGCCCCTGTGAGACTAGCAACAAGGTTAATAGCTTGATCATCATGTTATGTGGTATAGTGTGTTTGAGGCCCTACATTAAATGAGTACTGGGAATACTCATGTAGAAACTTGTTTTCCTAATGGTTCTTCAGTAATTCATTTAAGATGTAAAAAAATGGCATTTTCTCTCTTAAAGATACTCTTGTCATCTTTCTTTTCCATGGCTCATTGTGTGCATCTAAAAAGTTTAAATAATTTGCTAATAGTTTGTAATATACTATGTCTTCTAGTTTGAATTGAATACAGGTATAGTAATGACAGACTCACAGACAAAGGTCAATGCAGATTAGCAACAGTTAAAGGAAAGACTTTAAAGTTTTAGCAACCCTTTTTTGAGTTGCACATCTTTCATTTTCAAGAGATGTGGAATGAACGTTTTTCTGTTTAATCCTTCTTGTCTATTATGCTTAGAATTTGTTTAGAAAGGAATATTTGTCAGCTGCATTTTAAGTACAGATTTTAAAACTGGGCTTCTAAAAAGTGAATAGTCTGATATACAATTCTGGCATTACAACAGAGCAGTAGAGGTCACCAGCAGTTTTTGTAAACCTAGACACAACACATCCTAGACTGCAATATTCTTTTCTGTGGCTGTTCTTGTTTAAGTTGATCTGAGATGTAAATCTGAGTTTACAGATGATTGAAATCACAATCAGAAACAAAGACTTGCTTAGTAAAAAATAGCATGTGGGACTATATTGAATGCAACACAATATCAGTGCATATGAACATGCGTGTGTTACTTGAAGACTTCATAAATGCAGCTTCATTTTAGATTTTTAAAAAATCTATTCCAGTTCCACCTCATCTTTTTCATTGATCAGCAAAGATAAAATTCCCTGATCAGTGATCCTAGGAGTTTTGTTTTTTTTTAAAAAAAAATAGCTTCCATTTTGGTGCAGTGCAGTGCAGACTTTTGGTTTAACTGGCTGAATTGATATTCTGAGCAGCAAGTAAGCAAGGATGACAGAGCATCCATACAGCAACTCCCATTAGTGCTCAGGGAGGTGTGCTTGGTTGCAATTGCCTGCTCTGTCCAAGATGCAGCCCAGTCACGAAGCACTGCTGTCCCAAGGATACTCTAGAAAAGCTTCCAACTTTGATGCATAGGGTTTTATATGCATTTTTAAAGAAACAGATTGCTCCCTGTATTCAGCCAGTTTAAATACAGAATGCATTATTTTAAGTGTAGGATGTGAACATAAACAATGGTGTTAAGACAATCTGAAAACTGCATGTTTAAAATAAATTTGTATATATGCTCACACTGTATGTATTCCAGCCCTTTTGGCAAATGTTGGCAGTGATTTACTTTTCAATATTATCTCTGCTATTAATAAATGAAATATATATTGAATGGGAATTGTGGTTTATAATGACATCCATCTCTGTTACACAGAAAATTAAATTGCTGCTAAAAAGAAGTGTATAAATATCTGCTTTGTCCCCTGGGATGTCCAAAACTTGCATTTGTTTGGTGACTATTTTATTTTGTAAATTATTAATTGAATTCTGAACTGCTATCAAAACGTACCTGTATTTTTCAGAGGACATTTTAAATCCAGCACTCCAGTTCACAATCCCCTGTATCTTAAGATCCACAAAACTTTAAAGTTCAAAAAGATTATTTGTATTCATCTTTAAATGCTCACTGCACAACTACATACTGTAGCATAATAGGGGCGAAGAGTGAATCAAACTACAACTGCTTCTCCACAGCCTACTTGCATGCGTGTTAAATTCAGGTGTCAGACAAGGTATTTGGCAAAAATACGTAGAAAGAATAATTCTTTAACAAGAAAAAGTTTACAATTAACATTTTACATGCTGCACTCTGTCACACCGAAAAGGACAGTGCCTTCAATAACAAAAATAAAATTGTTTGAGCATGAAGTATTAAAATGTTCCCTAAAAGTATTAGAGCACTTCAGTTTTATGTGCATTTGATTTTACAGTATATGTTAATGTGATCAATTTGAATTCAATTTAAGGCTAGACTTTATATGCTTTTACAATATGCATGTTAAAGAATACTTTAGAACATAACACTGTGAATACACCACACTCACAAGCACCAAACATTTGGGTGTATGGGAATGTACAGTATATATGACTTTTATTTTTATAACTTGTACAGTGATATCCTTGTAAACACATTTTATTACTTACTCAAATGAGGGATACACCTAAGATAATTTGAAACAAATACAGGAATTCTTATCTCGTTTGCTTCTGGATTTGTAATGAGGAAAAGCACTTGGTTGGCATTGGCACTCTACATTGAAATCCAGGAAAAAGGCTGTGCAGACTGAGGCTGACTTCTGTGCAGATGCAGTGAATTTGCTGCTCTTTCTCCTTCACCCCCTCTGACCACCCGCTCCACGCAGAACGGTTTCCCTCCCCGCCCCCCCTAAATGATACTGATAGAACTTGACAGTCCTTGTCCTTGAAGGTTTCTCCCATTTCTGAGTAAGTGGCATATTCCTGGTAGTTTGCCATCTTCCGTTTTTGTCATTATCCCAAGGGAAGCATTAAAACCACAAACAACAACATGGTGGTTCAGCCCATTTTCTTCATAGAGAAAGATTTTCTTTCCTTACCAGAGCTGCTGTTCGCTTTCCTACTACAATTGTCTTCAGCTGCAGACAATAAACACCCCCCATGCTTGCTCTCTGCTAGCAAGATGCTCTGACACAAATATCAGCTTCCCCCCCACCTGCTTGGTCCGGATGGTATAGTCTGCAGAGGGACTCCTGTAATGTAGCTCAGTTTATCAATCCCTTACAGATGCCGAACATTGATTACTCCGCTGTGTAATTGAAATCATTTTGGATTTGTGATGATATCTTAGCCAAGTAAGTAGCGACATCCACAGCATGGAGAGAGAAAAAAAAAGCATTCCCCTTTCTGTTCTGAGCTTGTTTATTTGGTAATTTGCTTCTCTTGGATGCTGGAAGCTTATGAGAAAATGGTGTGGAGATTTGGGCTGAGCGATCCATTAGATTTTAGTTCATGTTCTGTGAATCTCTGGAAAGGTAATGCAACTTCTGCGGAATATTAGGAGAAACAGAAACTGAATAGCTAAAGGGTAACATTAGTTCAGAAATAATCCAATTTGACTTTGGAGACTGAAAATACAGTACATGCTTTCCAATACTGTCTTTTTAAAAAGTCAGAGTGATTTAACATAAACCAATTAAGTAATGATGAGAGAACATGTGTATAGGATTTTGTTTTTATTTTTTAGTAAAATCATATGTAGTGTGCTTTTATTTAACAGACTGCAAAGACGGCACTGCAATGTAAGAAGTAGATAGTCTTTCCTTAATAACTTTAAAATACCTGACCAAGATATGTGTATCATAAGTTAGGTAAAAAAAGTATAAACCTAATTTGATTAGAAAAAAAATGTAGGTGTATTGTTCACTGGTTGATATAGCTTTTCAGTGTATATTTTCACTCAAGAGCAATATTGACACAGAAACATAGTACCTTTGTGTTAAGGTGGGATGGTTATACTGTTGTGTGTATGTAGGTAGAGAATTTCATGTTCATTTTTTCCCCTCAGTGGTATGTTTTCTGAAAAAAGATTTTTCTCTGGCATACTATATCATAGCGGATAATTGTATATATAGGTTGGAGAAGAAGAAATAATAAATACTGCATGATAAAGCTTGGTAAATTTTATACATGGTGTACTGCTTTAAGAGGTAAAAAAAGATTACTGGAGTATTTTCCCATTATGTAAAGAGAGAGCCTGGCCATTTGATCTCTGGTTTTGGAACTGACAGGTCATCTGTCTGATTTGTACAAGGCAGCAGTCAATCTGTTCTCCAGCCTTTGATTTACTGACTTTAAGTTGTCCTATGCAAGCGTAGCCAGTTGCTTTTACATTGCACATTGTTGCCTTTGACTAATGAGATGATTACTCTAGGCGGTCTTGGAACCGTTGAACAGTCAGAAGCAGATGCTAAGCCCAGTGTTTTATCTTATGGAAGGTAAGTAATGAAGTTGCTTAAAAGGAATGTATATTCCTTCCTAATAAAACTGTTCATTTCACCATGCATAATATGCATATGCATGAAAAAAATATTGCATAATCATTAGGGCTTATGATAATATGACCGTTTGATATATCCCTTTACTGATTATATTAAAGGATAAAGAAGATATTATGTGATTAGGATATCTGGAAAATATTCCATGCTTAACATGGAAAAACCGTCTTTCTACTTTTGGGATATGTGGATAATAGTGGGCCGATGCAGGACTGATTGATGGAAGGTACTTAAAATAGGCATATTCCCCTACCCCTTTTGTTTAGTGAATAGAAAGCTTACAGACTTGCTTCATAATGTGCCCATTTTACATTGCAAGATGTTTCTGTGACTACCTAGCATTTAATTTGCAAAGGTTCATCCATATGCATGATTAGCTCTCTGACCTTGCTCACAAATAACTGCTTGACTTAGGTACCCAGCAGGTCTTTGATCGCATATCGCTTTTACTTGGTTCACTTTACTCACATTTTGGTTCGAATTGCTACCTGCGAAGAAACTGTTTTATATTTGCTCTTTAGTACTGGTAAAACGAATAGGTTTGCAAATAACTCAGAAGCATGGGGCTTCTGAGAAGTTATACATAGTTATGCAGCATTATGTTTGAGCATGTATTCCTGTGGAGAATCGATTTTGGCCCAGCACATTACAGTTAAATACACTTACATTTCCACAGGAAAGGTCAGTTTTTGCCTATTCCAAATTGAAAGTGGCTGGCATCGTCCATATTTTATATACATATAGAAAGGTTTCATGTGTGCATATTGATGTAGCATCTAAGGAGAATTTCATATTTTCCATTAGAATTAATAGCAGCAGAGAGAAACATGGTAATACTGAACTAAGTCTCATGCTGCTCTTTTAAGTTCTTGTACTGAAGTGATTTTGTAGTTGCATTTTTCTTTTAATTCCACACCATGTATGTAGAAAACCATCTCAGGGCTTTATATTTTTTCTTTTCTTTATGTAAAGTATTCAGCAGACCATTTCAGATACTGTAGAATTTTCTGCCAAATTTTATGTTAGAGGTCTTCCTATGTAATTCTCCCCCACCCTAAAATAAGCTTCTTTTATGATTTTATCATTGAAAATGTGATATGTTCTGCTATGATAGTTATAAAAAGTTGAAATCGCATTTTCACATTTCTTTCAGATGTAGTCTTATATTTATAGATCTAGGTAACTGTAGTTGCTCCTTCTCCAAGAAGGGTGTATAATTATTTCAAAGTCTAGTGGGAAATCATTAAAAAGACATGACCTTGCAAGTACGTCCTATCCTTGCTACAAGGCTCACTATACTGCAGGACCTGAGATTTATGTATTCAGTCAAATTGAACCTAGTTTCTTTTAATAAACCTGAATAAGCTTGCCCAAGTCTAGCCTTACAAAAAGGCTCAGAGAGTAGATAGAAGATTGTTGATTTATCCTGCAGTGAGATCTTGTGGTGAAGTATATAAATTGTGCCATGATCATTCATTGGCAAGCAACGTTTTTCCATCGCAGTCATACTTATCAAATAAGACTGATTCCTAGATTCTATTTAAAGGGTTAAAAAATGTTAATACATATGGTATCTTGAATCCACAAGTTATTTTAAAAAGAATATGGATAGAAATGACTATGGTTTTTTACATTATTTAAAAAACCAATAACCCTTGCTTGAGAAAGCAAAAGAAAATCGGTAAGGCAATAATTTAGAAAACCACATTATCCAAGACAGATGGATCTGGTTAGTTCATAGTTAATAGTTTGATGGTAAAGTTAAATAGAGCATCTTTTGTGCTTTCAGTGGGATTCTCTTCTCCTAAAATGAAAAGTTAGCAATAAATCAACTGTCAATGGAGACTTCCATTCAGCATGGTCTGGTTGTAAATCAAGAAACTGAAATCTATCAGTTTAGTGTAGCTGTGGAGCCTCTGCAGCACCTGCATTTTAGATACTGTGCTAGCAATTAACAAAAACCATACCTTCGATTCAGCTGCCAGTGCCTTGAAATGATCAACAGTGGGGGTCTGTACTATGAAATGCAATGCAAAGATACCGTGTGAGCTTGTTGTGTACATATAGTGTAGTGTTGTGTACATATTGTTGTGTACATATGTGTGTGTACATATAGGTATGGATGATATTGTATATCTCTGTTTTACTTAAAGTATTGCCCTTAATGTATAACTATTTTGTGAAAGGTAGTACTGTGTGTATATATACTACATGAAATATGTGTTTATTGAAATCAAATACATGCATATTTCAGTTAGTATCTAATTTGATAATGTACTAATAAATTGTTTGTTAATTATTTATTCCAATTTTACCCCACCCTTCCCATTTGGTTCAGGGCAGCGGAACAAACCAAATATGTAATGAAGGTAGAATTTCTCAATATTGAACAGGGAATAGTCTATTGGATATCGGGAGGGGGAGGGATGGCTATGCTTTTATGCGTAGTCTCTGCAATAACAATAATGCTTTGCACGCACATAATTTAATACATTTTTAAACTATTTGAGTCACAGGTAAAAGAAAAATATATACATGCATAATTACTAAGAGACAGGCAATGAGCAAATGCATGATACTGTTTTAATATCGCCCAGTGACAGGAAAATAGTTACAAGTGGGTTGCATTGGCAGAAAAAACCAGAATGAACTTCATGATGAAAAACTGGGTTAAAGTTTAAACAGAACTAAAGTTTATATGGTTGAACTGAATATGTATTCTAATAATCTATCAAGGCTGGGCAAAGTTCCCAGCCCCAAGAGCTGGGTACCGCTACCAAAATCTTTATATGACTGAGAGCCACAAGACACATGTGCATACACACAGACCTTTCCAGCTTTGTGATTGGCTGGTGATGGAACTGGTGCTGTGCAGTAGTCCTGGCTGCTGAGATTCTGAGGACCAGCTATAATTCAGCTGATGAGACTCAGGTGCAATGACATTACATACAGGACTACTAAGGCAGTGTGGGGCAGTACTTAAACTGTTCAAGAGCCTCATGTAGCTCCTGAGCCGCATGTAGCTCCATCTCTGTCATATTGAGAAACTGTAAAATGCATGGCCTATTTTATTATTCTTCAGGTAGGCAAGTTTTACGATGATGATGATGATTTATTATTTATTATGTATTGTGTTAGGCACTGTGCAAACTCTTAAGAAAAATACTTCCTGCCCAAGTGCTAGGTATGCCTCCTACTTTAAAGTAGTTAACCATGAACATACCAGGAATTTTTTTGCCATTGTTCTGCAGTAAAACTAACTTCAGTTAGAGCCCTTAGTGATGCGGAAATATTAATATCACTGCATCCGGGGAAGTAAATGTTATTTCAATTTGGAAAATAATGTGAAAACTGCCACCACAGTGAAGCTAAGTGATTTGCAAAGGCAAAACACATAGCAAGTTGCAGAGCCAGGATTACAAATGTGGCATTACTGGCTGCCAGAACCATAAGTTATCACCAGTTACCATAGCTGTTGGAATACTGATGTGTTAAAACAAATAACTTCCAAACTCTTAGATAAAACTGCTTGAATTAAAGTTTTGGTTGAATGAAGACATTACAAGTTCAGGCCCATGGCAAAGAACTTTCTAACAAAATGAATTGCTATGTTTTATTGTAATATTTTTCAAGGAGAAGAAATGTTTTAATACTCTGTATAGATTTTCACCAGGTAGTATACAAACTACAATATCAGAACTTCTCCTTATAGCTTTCCATTTGATTGACATAGTACAAAGTAATAGATACATAGGGGGAAAACTTCAGTCTATATTATTATTATTATTATTTATTTATTATTATCAAGCATTTATATAGCACCAGCAATGTACCTGATGCTTTACAAAGTAATTGCATAGACACGGTCCCTGCCCTAGGGCTTACAATCTGAGAGACGGTGGTTGGGGGAGAGACGAAGGAAGCGGAACAGAGGGAGAGACAAGGAGTTTAACATTAACGAGGATGCGAGGTCCCAGGTGCACGTGCTTGGCTTGATTACATTCAGGATGATGGCTGGTTGGTCCATGTGCTGAGGATATGAGTACACAGACCTTAGGTAACAGAGTGTACTGGATGGAGGGTATAAGCAGGAGTTAGGTGAGGGGAGCGAGGAGTCGGGGAGGGCAGAGCGGAAGAGGTGGGTCTTGAGGAGGGATTTGAAGGTACGAAGGGAGGGGGCGAGGTGGATGTGGGCAGGGAGGGAGTTCCAGGCATGGGGGGCATCTAGGGAGAAGGGACGAAGGCGGTTAGGGGAGCAGGGGAGTCGTGGGAGGGCGAGAGAGGGACAGAGGAGGAGCGGAGTTCACGGACTGGAGTACGGAGGGAAATTAGTGCAGAGAGGTAGGGGGAGCGAGGTTGTGAAGAACTTTATAGGTGAAGACTAGGAACTTGTGCAGGATTTGTTCAGGAAAGGGGAGCCAGTAAAGAGAGGAGAGGAGGGGCTGCACATGGTCGAAGCGACAGGCGAGGTGGATGACCCTGGCAGCAGAGTTTTGGACAGAGATAAGGGGAGAAAGGTGAGAGCGGGGGAGGCCAGTGAGAAGGAGGTTACAGTAATAGAGGCGAGAGATGACCAGGGCATGAACAAGGGTTTTGGCAAAGGAGACAGAGAGAAAAGGGCGAATCTTAGCAACGTTATGGAGGGAAAAGTGACAGGATTTGGCAACAGAGTCAATGTAGGGTTTAAAGGAAAGGGGTGAGTCAAAGATGAAGCCTAAGCTACGGGCTTGGGGGACAGGAAGGATGGTGACCCCATCCATGAGGATCGACAGGGAAAAGGAAGGATGAGGGGCGACGATAAGGAGTTCAGTTTTAGCCATGTTGAGTTTGAATTGACATTGAGAAATCCAGGTAGATATTAGAGAGACAGCTGGTGAGGTGAGCTTGAACAAATGGAGAGAGAGAGGAGTGTCATCAGCGTAGAGGTGATATTGGAAGCCATGGGAGGCAATGAGTACCTAGGGACAGGGTATAGATAGAGAAGAGGAGAGGGCCAAGGACAGAGCCATGGGGAATACCAACCGAGAGTGGAAGGAAGGAGGAGGTGGAGTTGGCAAGAGACACGTTGAAGGAGCAGTCAGAGAGGTAGGAGGAGAGCCAGTCGAGGATGGAGCCACAGAAGCCAAGGGAGTGACGTGAATCCAGCAAGAGTGAGTGGTCAACAGTATCGAAGGCAGCAGAACGGGCAAGGAGGACAAGAATGGAATAGAGGCGGTTAGATTTAGCCACAAGAAGATTGTTGGTGATCTTAACGAGAGCAGTTTCAGTAGAGTGAAGCGGGGTCAAGGGAGGAGTTGGCGGAGAGGAAGTCAAGGCAGCGGGAGTAGACAACACGTTCAAGAAACTTGGAAGCAAAAGGAAGGAGTGAGACAGGACGGTAGCTAGAAGGGTCAGGGTGGTGGTGGTCAAGAGTGGACTTTTTGAGGCTAGGAGAGACAGTGGTGTGATTGAAGATGGATGGGAAGGAGCCAGTAGAGAGGGAGAGGTCGATGATGTGCAGGAGGGAAGGGGCAACAGTGGGAACAATGGAGGTCAGGAGGCAGGAGCAGATGGGATCAAAGGGGCAAGTGGAAGGGTTGGAGGAGGAGAGCAGGGAGGAGATTTCCTCAAGGGAGGTGGGAGGGAAGGAGGACAGGAGAGAAGGAGGGAGAGGGGAAGTAGTAGGAAGAGGAGAGGAGTGGAAAGTGATGTCAAGGCGGATCTTGTCTATCTTGAAGGTGAAGAAGGAAGCAAGATCCTGAGCAGAAAGGGAAGAGGGAGGAGGAGGACTTTATGATAAAATGGTGCATATTAGTCAAAGGTCAAAATGATGATTACAATCTAATTTCAAATATAATGCAAATATTTCCTAAGCATACATTCAAATTGTGTTGTTTTTTTTTAAAGTACCTTTTTAATGGTAGTATTAGCATTGTTTTTCTATTAGCAATTAAATTGCCACTGTAGAGTGAAAACAGACATAATGCTAACTCCACTTGAACACCACTGTAACATTTCTTTTGCATGTTGCAGGGCTGTATTGGTGCCCTATGCAGCCCTACAAAATGCAGACGAAATGTTAAAGCGGTGTTCAAGTGGAGTTAGCATTATGCCTGTTTTCACCCTGTGAAAACCAATTGAAGAAGGAAACTTCTTTGTCCATTGCTCACCAGCAAAATGATTCAGTCCAATATAATCACTCTTTGTTGTATTCATTTTTATTTTTTTTGCTTTGATTCACCAGAACCAGTATAATTCCTGAAGCAAAGGCTTGTAAGAGGATTTGTACAAAAACACAAGACGTCTTCACTAAACTTACTGCCTAACTAGTACTATTCCTCAAGACTATGCTGGAATAAGACAAGAACAGTTATATTATCAGTGAAAACCTTCAGTCTTCTTGCTTAACATAGGGTGAAAACTAGGGCTGCGCTGAATATTTTAAAAATTATTCATGAATATTAACCGAGTATCTGAGGACTGGTCCCGAGTGCTTGGAAAGATCCAAGGGCCCGTGGCCAATACTCAAGAATGCCAAGAGCAGGGGCCAAGGTGGGGGCCAGAGGGAGCGTGGGGAGGGGAGGGTATGGGCCAGGAAAGAGGGGGTTGGCGCTTAGGGGTAGACAACTGGCTCTCCGGAGGGGCTCTGGCGATGCGTGGCTTACTGTGTGCTGGGTAAGTTTAAATAAATAAATTTTTAAAAGCTGGGCATGCTCAGAAGGGCCAAATGGCTCTTTCTGAGCATGCTCAGACCTTTCTAAGATGGCACCCGCAGTGCGCTGACACTGACACCGCCTTCTTGAAAGGTCCATGGACCGGCAATTTGTCCCTTCTGAGCATGCCCAGCTCCCCCCCTCCCCTTCTTCATTTTTTAAAACTTACCCGTCTGGTCTGGAGGAAGCCACGCCTTACTGGAGCCCCTCTGGAGAGCGAGTACTCTACCTCTTAGCCCCAGCTAGGCTCCTACCTCTTAAGCACCCCACCCCTGAGCCCCCGCTAGGCCGCAGGCCCCCCTTTCCTGGCCTGTTCTCTCCCTGGCCAGGGAAGGGGGAGTAAGGCCCTTTGCTGGCCTCTGGCCCCCTTCCCTACACTTGGCCGAGGATCTTTCAAGTTCCAAAGTTTCGGGGGCCGTTCCTCGAAACTTCAGAACTCAGAGATTTGAGTACCTTGGTCCTCGGTGTTTTCGTGGAAAAACTGAGGACCGAGTTTCAGCACTAGTGGGAAAACAGGCAGGTACCATAACACTGCTTTAACACTGCTCCACTTTAAAATTTCTTATGCATGTTGCAGGGCTGCATAGGGCGCCAACACAGCCCTGAAAAATGCATAAGAAATATTACAGACGAGTTACGTACATGTCTGTTTTCACCCATAGTGTTAAGAATCAAACAGTCATCCTACCTAGTATTTAAGAGTGAAAACTGATAATGTTGGAGATAGTCGGCCTTACCCTTGCTTGTGGAAATTGGTAGTAGCTCTTGGCATGCTAGGAGACCTGCAACTGAAACTTCCACAAAAGCATGGCTATAAACCTTCTTCAATTTACAGAAGCAAAATGAATTAATAAGAAAAGACACTGATTTTTTTTCCATGCTGATTTGGTTATCAACACTCCTGTTACCCTTGCCAACAGAATTTATGTCTTGAGCAGGGTGAGGTGTTGCTGACAGATGGGACTTCAAACTGTTTCTCTAGGAAGGTCTAATGGGCATCTTAAATATAATTGCTTCCTTCATAGTCCACACTTAATTTCCTGAAAGCATGGAATTCATAATCTTCCTAGCTAAAGATTTTTTTAATGCACTAATGATCATGGATTTTGAGAGAAAAAGTTCCAGTATACTGGAAGTACTTTCATCCTACAGGGTGGATGAATTGATCATAATCACATTCAGGCGCTTACGGTCCTTTGCACCAATGTACATTAAATGACAATATGCTGTGGTCATCATTGCACATCATGTCTGCTGTTTTGGAATATAGCCTTCCTGTACCATACGTAATTAGAAATGTGTGATGTCCCAATTTGCTGAGGAAGTTTGCAATCCAAAACGTCAGGAAAAAACATTGATTTTTCAGATTTCTAAGCCAGCCTTGGAAGATCTTGGTCTCCTGAGTGAAGAGAAGATTTTAATTTTACACTGCATGTTTTCTTAAATTTCTTTTCTCTGCTTGAATGATAAGATGATAAATGGTTCTGCACATTTTCTAAAAATAGCCCTATTGATGTTTGATGGTAAAGCACCGTCATACTTTTGCAATGAGATGATGATTTCATGTTAGCATGTGCAATGAAGTGAAATTGTCACTCTTTTTTCTTTAACGTTTGGAAGGAATTTTTGAACAGCTCACAAAATACAGTCTGAGTAATGACAATTGCCCTCCGCTGTAGTCACAGCGGCGGGGCCATTGTCGCGCCCCCCCGCCCCCCACCGTGCAGGAATGAGACAGGATCCCAGGCACCGGGGCTTGCAAGAATTTGCAGCGCCCGACTTGTGGCTGTACTGTTGTTGTCAGTGAGGGTTGCCCTCGGCAACCCTCACCAGCAGCGCGAAAAAGGAAGTGCCCTGATTGGTGCTCTGCTGCCCACATGGACGGAGCAGCAACCAGTTCCTCATTCCCTGTTCACTCCAGGAGGAGCAGGGAATGGAGCAGCACCCACCCTCCCTCCCTTTATACTGTGGTTTCAACTGGTTGCATTAGAATGGACCAGGAAGGAATTTTTGGCAATGAAGTTTGGCCAGAGGGCCTTCTTTTTTTTCCGCCTTCCTTACAGTATTGGGCAATTCGGCTGGCCCCCAGAATGGGTGTGGTCTCTGCTTGAAATTGATGTTTTCATTGATTCATTGTGTTAAAATTGTCGCACCCTTTGGTGGGGGTCCAGTATCAGTTCAGATTAGGATAAGCCAACATAGGAGTCATCTCCTTAAGAGATGGGGAAGCTACGCCTACCGCAATTGCAGGGTATGGCAAGCGAGGTGCGGGTTCCCTGGGAAGGGTGACCTGGGACGGTGGTAGGGCATTGTATGGCCCTCCACCGGTGGGCACCTTATTCCTTACTCAAATCTAGTTGGACTATGTCCCCTTTGGCCGCACACCCAGCGCTGGATGAAGGGGATATGTTGTTGTTTTGGGGAGGTTATTGATGGTATATCGAGACCTCCCCTGATGAAGTTAATGGTTAATGAGTTACTGTTGATACTGGACCCTTATCGCAATAGACGATGTCACCCCTCACCTATTCTGTTTGGTTGTAATCTGGATTAATAAAGGGTGTGGCCACGTCTAAATCCATATGATGGTGTCCTGTCTCATTTGGGGTGCATCGACAAAGGGATCTGTGCTCATATCCATTAACTATTGTTAAGTTTCGAATTCCAGCTACATTTCAGTGGAAGCAAATAGTACAGGTTGAGAGAGATTGATAAGTCAGCACTATTTGATGAGAGGAGTGAGAATGTAAAGAGAATGACTTAAATCAAGATGTGTTAGTTAATGTGGACATTTAAAAGTTAGCATTTTAGGAAGGGCTTTTGTCTCTTTTTAAACTTTTTTAACACATTAGCATGGTTTAAATGAGGGTCATCATCACGTTGAAAGGCGCTTGGCAGATATTTCCCCAGACTGGATCCCCATCGTAATGGGGGCTAGCCTGGACTGTAACACAGCTAGCCCCCACCACGGTTGGAATCCAGCTGCCAGGCTTGGAGTAAAGCGGACTTTCTGTTTGAAAGTCTGCTTTGCTCACTATGGCCTGGAGTGACTGGGGCTGGTTGGGTGGGGAGTGGCACTGTCAAGGAAGGGGAGTGGGCTGCTGCACGGTGCATGTGGTCCGGGTTTTGCTGAGACTGCGCTTGTGGCTTTGGTCAACTTCTGCTGAGAATTGGATCAGGGTTGATCAACCCTGTTGATTTTATTAGATCTGTCGGCTGCTTTTGATACCGTTGACCACGAGAGGTTGGTGACTTGCCTGTGGGACCAGACCAGGGTGGGAGGAGTTTTCTTGACTGGTTCTGCTCATTTCTGACTGGAAGAACTCAGCAGGTGGTGCTTGGGGATTGTTCTTTATCTCCTCGGGACCTTGCGAGTGGGGTCCCGCAAGGTTCTATTTTGTCCCCTCTCCTGTTCAATGTGTATATGCGCAGTCACTGGGCGAGGTTGTGAGAAGATTTGATGTTCGGTGTCATCAACGTGCTGATGACACCCAGCTCTGCCTCTCATTCTCATCTGACCCAGACCCCACAGTCTTGGTGCTTACCTGATGCTTGGCAGCTGTGGAGGACTGGATGAGGGTGAGCCGACTGAAACTGAATCCTGACAAGACAGAGGTGATACTAGTGGGTAAGGCGATGGGTGTGATGTCCCCTGTTATTGATGAGGTTTGTCCCCATTGGTTTCCCAGGTTCGCAGCCTGGGAGTGCTCCTCGATACCCAACTCTGTCTGGATGCCGAGGTGCATGTTGTGACAAGGAGTACATTCCGCCAACTCTATCTGGTGTGGCGGCTTTGGCCATATATCTCAGACTCCGACCTGGCTACTCTCATCCATGCTTTCATTACCTCGAGATTGGACTATTGTAACATGCTCTACGTGGGGCTATCCATGGTGGTAGTCTGGAAGCTGCAGCTGGTGCAGAATGCGGCGGCATGTCTCCTTATGGGGATGGGTCGCCATGAGTGCATTACACTGGTGCTCCATTTGCTGCACTGGGTGCCTATAGTTTTCCTGGCCCAATTCAAGGTGTTGGTTTTGACCTATAAAGCCCTAAATGACTTGGGGCCTGCCTACCTGCGGGAACAGCCTCATTCCCCGGGCCCTGGAGCAGCCCCTGCTGTCGGCTGGGGGTGCCTTCTTGGAGGTCCTCCAGGTATCCAGGTGTTCTCGGTGGCTGTGTTTAGGCTCCGGACCTCCCTTCCTTTTTTTGAACATGCAAGACCTGGCTGTTCCCCAGGCATTTGGTGAGGGAGATTGGTGGTGGGTAGGTGGAATGGGTTAGGGTGGTGGGTGCTGATTATTCCCCCCCAGTTTTAGTTGAATTTTAATGTAGTGTTTTAATCTATTTTTACTGGTGTATTATTGTATTCTGTGTTTTTTAGTGTTGGCTGCCTCAAGCTGCTGGGAGCAGAAGAGGCGGGATATAAATATTAAATAAACAATAAATAAATGAATGCTGGTAGCTAATCCAAAATAAATACTTCTTCTTGTTTCATTTTTGTAGCTTAGCTCAGTACCATTCATATTCATGCTGTCCATGGTCCACTTTAACTTGTTCAGCTACCAGATGATATTGTTTAGCTTAGTCACATTATATAGAGGAGAGTTAAGATCGTTTTATCTTATTGCTCTGCTCTCTTAGAGAGTATGTACAATTTATTTATTTATTTAGATTTCTACCCCGCCGTTCCCAAATGGCTCAGTTTGGGAATGAATCTAGTTCAAGGTTTCCACCCTTCCAAAGTCTTCCATCCGACTTGTCTACTAAAGAAAGCTTTTCACTTTCTTTTTACTATAGCCTCCCACAACTCTAATGTTCCCCCTAATTATACAAGCAAAAATACACAAAGAAACCCCTGTAGTATGATCAAGTTGTTTCTCCTAATGCTTTAAAAAAACAAGAATGGTGTAGCCGTGAGGGTGGAGAGGAGAATAACAAATATTACTGTTGGCTTTAAAGACTTGGGAAGTGCTCAGAAACTAATGATATTGGAGCAATGATATAAGTAGCTGTCTAAAACGTAGTAGTCCTGTGCAGCAAGAACCCAAACTATTGAAGCCTTGTTTCCTAAGTGAGAGACAATGCTCAATTTAAGTCAGTGGTATTTTTCAGCTACACAAGGGGCCACATCTTGCTCCAGGGTACAATTATTATGAAATTGTATGTCCCTAATTAAATTTGGGCCTTCTGTCTTTCCCTTAAGTTTGGGTGAAATTAGCCTGTGGCACCAACAGTGATTCAGAGGGGACACACACACAGGCAGGAACTGGGGCAGGCCCAATCCTCTTCATTCCCTGTGGCAAACAAGTGCTGCTGCCACACTTGTGCCAACGTGAAGAGCTGGCCACATGGTCCACTACCTGGCGGCCATCACCAGCTCCTCCATGCCCTGAGGCGGGCTGAAGAGCCAGCCACACCGACTCCTGCTGCTCTGCAGGATTGAGACTGCTACTGCTGCTCCTACTGCTGCTTATCATTTCTAATGATAATGAAGGCGTGCACTCTTCTCAGGTCCCCCTCCCCTGCTGTTAGGTGGTGGGGAAGAGGTCGTGTGCTCTTCCCAGACTCAGCTCTCCCACAATTAGCTGTTAGTCAGGGAGGTGCTCTTCTGTTAATGTGCTCCTCTGGATCTGATTCACAGACCTCGCCTCACAGCAGGGTTTCATGGCCCAGCCACATGGGAGATGGGTCCTTTAACTCACTTTGGGCAGCCTTATCTCACTTTGGGCAACTTTACTACGCATTGTGTCCCTGGCCTTTTATCTGAGGATGCATTGCGTAGTAGCTGGCTTCACACTCCATCATGGGGCGAGGTGAACATCTGGCACTCGCTGGGCATACGAGCCACTGCATCATCTGGTAAGACTGTCCAGAGTGGGATAATGTCTCTCGTAGCTGCAGCCCTTACCCTCCTTTTCGAATTCCCATGCATATTATTTTTTGAGCCTTAAAGCCAATTGGAAGTCTAGATACAGGAATTCAGTTTATGTCCTTTTGCTTTAAAATGTAAGTTAACAGTGAAAGAAAAGAATGGTGGTCATCGTCATAAAATTTGATAAAAAGGTGAACTGATTAAATGCCCTTTATCTTTGATAAAAAAGCCTTCTCAAGAAATATGAACAGAGTACGGACTGAGACTTAATTTTCCTGCAGTTTTTGGCACCTTTCCAAAAAGTCCTCGCGTTGTAACTGGAATTCTTATCCTCATTGGAAGCCACAAGATCAAATCCCACCAGGATTGACACAGTGCTCCAGCATTCTGAAATACACACTCTGAGAACAATGTGACTTACTGTGTTTGAGTTTTTTAGATGTAGTCTGCAACACATCTTTACCTTCCCCTTTTAAATTGTTTTAAAGTTGATTTGTATTTTAAATGAATTTTATATTATGTTGTAAAGTTCTCTGACCACCATTTTGGTGGGCGGAGGTAAGCACTATGGAAATAAAAAATATTTGTAATTACTGAGTCCATGACTGCTGTTTGAACTGTGTGGTTCCAAGTCTCTTTTTAATAAAGCTAGGAATTTACCACAGCATCTTTGGCTAAAATTTTCACTTGTTCACAATGTTGTGTTGTACCATTCACACAAGTTGACTTTTGCCTTCTCCACATCAGTGGCTGCATTTGTTGTTGTCAACTCTGACCTTAGGCCGCTTTTAGACGTGCAGCTGGATCAGGCGCGGGAGTGGCGAAACAGCCGCGGCACTGTTTTAGACGAACCAAAAGCGGAAGTTGTGCGCGTGATCCGGCGCCGCGCATTATTTTCCGGCCGCGTATGTCACCCCAGAGAGATCAGAGTGGTTCACTCGCGGTCGGCAAAGAATGCGCGGCCCCGGATCACGCGCACAACTTCCGCTTCGGGTTCGTCTAAAACAGCGCTGCGGCTGTTTTGCCGGTCCCGCGCCTGATCCCAGCTGCACGTCTAAAAGCGGCCTTAGTCAGGATTATGTGTTGCTATTAGCATGCCTTAAGCAAAAGAGGGAAAGTTAGAGTATGTCACAGATGAACAGTAATGCAGAAAAAGATTATCATTTTTCAAAGCTGAGGTGTCCCAAAGGAGAAGAGTTCTTTATATTGAACAAATACAACATAAATAAGATAAATTAAAACATCTAATGTTATTTTTGAAACCAAGCAATTTTCCGTCTGCTCCTTTCTATATAAATTGTCCCAATGCTGCTCAACCTCTTAAGTGTTTTTACTCTATTTAGGTAACCAAATGTAAGCCAAGTAGAATGACAGTTACATCTGTAAAAAAAATACAAGATGATTTTTGTCTATGTCCAGGGACCTGTGTTCACTGTATTTTCCCCATTGCTGCTAATCCCTGGCTATATTATTTATGACCTTTTTACACAGACACTCCAACACTGATAAAATGGGTGTTACATTTTATTATACATGGTACAGGGCAACACTGCAGCCCTACAACATAGGCCCTTTTCACATGAGATGCCTCCCCCCAGTTTCGCTGGGTGAAGGCATCACTTGCGGTGGGTGGGATGCATTTCTCTGAGTGGAGATGGGTGGAGGCATCTGTGTCAACACCACTTGCGGTGGGTGTAGGTGCATGCATGCTCCCGCACAACACCCATCTCCACCCACCCACAGAGCAATCGGCAGTGGAGTCGGTTGCTCCGTGGGTGTGTGGTGAGTGGAGATGGGTGTTGTGCGGGAGCATGCACGTACCAACACCCACCAAAAGTGGCGTTTACACAGATGCTCCCACCCATCTCCACCCAGAGAAATGCACCCCACCCACCGCAAATGGTGTTTACACAGACACCTCCACCCAGCGAAACTGGGTGGAGGCATCTCATGTGAAAATGGCCCATGTTGCAGGGCTGCAGTGTTGCCCTGTACCATGTACCATGTATAATAGAATGTAACACCCATTTTATCAGCTATTAGGGATGGGCGAACGCGGTTCAGAAGTTCGGAGTTCGGCCCGAACTCAGCCTGTTCAGATGACCGAACCCGAACCCGAACATACCGAGCGGCGAAATGGCCCAACAGTTCGGTCAGTTTGAATCACGTTCGGGTGAGTTCGGGTGGCAAAAAAAGGTTCACTGGAAGGTCAAACATAACAGGGAGGTGTCAGTCACTGAGGAGCAGACTTCCAGCACCAGGGGTGGAGAGGCTTGCAAGAAACGAAACTAATTATCTGCCTCCCCCCTTCCCAACACCTTCTGAGCTAGTCACTGTTCCTGAACAGCAGGCATTGAGTAGGATTTTTAGATTGCTTTAAGTTTCATTTCAGTTTTGTACTGAAATGAAACTTAAACCTTAAACTGAAACCTTGTGTTGTTTGTGATTCCCCCCCATCTCATATATGTCTATATAGATAGAATAGATTAGAGATAGTAGATAGTTGTAGGAGTTAGCTTAGTGATAGAGATAGCGTTAGTGATTTAGTTTTAGTGTTTGTAGGAGTAGGCCTGTGTACTTATTAGATAATCCATTTAGTTCATAGCATTTAGAATAGTTAATAGCAGTTAGATTTAGTGTAGATAGATAGATATAATATTAGATTAAAAAATTAAATAAAAAAATATAAAAAAAAACAATATAAAAACATTATTTTGGAGGGAGAAATGGAGAAGGGAAGGAGAGGCCGGTCTGCTGCCCGTAGGGGAGGCAATGGGGCACGTGCCAGAGGCGGCAGGGGCCGTGCCAGGGGAGTGGCAGCAGGCAGAAGCAGTAGCCTGAGCACATCATCACACCCCAAACTCAGCAGGCCTGCTTTAGGGCAACAGGTTTCAGTGGCTCAGCATCGCCTCCTGGCAGTGCCCTGCTCCACTGGTACAGAGGGCACTGGAAGGCCTGCAGGACTTGAGGTTGCGTCTTTCTCTGCCACTGCTGGTGCTGAAGCAGGTGCTGGTGCTGCTTGCGATATTTCTCCAGGTCCACCAATGTCCCTAACTGTTGACGCGATCCCCAGCAGTCCAGAGCTGGTGGATTCCACCCCGGCTTCTAGAGGCAGAGCCCAATCCCCGGGCAATGTCAGTAGGGAGAGGGATAGAAGCATCAGCAACAGCAGCAGCAGCACTAGCAGCTATAGAGGAGGGCACAGGGAGAGTGCCAGCAGCATGACGGGCACGGGCAGGCTAGCCTCAGGGTCCCAGTACTCTCCTTTATGGGACATCACCGTCATCGGGGACAGTGAGGAAGAGGCAGACACTAGTGCCACAGGGGAGATGTCTTCAGCTGAGGTGATGGCTGAGCCTCCTCCCAGAGCTGTGTCACCAGAGCCACCAAGTTCTTCCCCTCCCAGTAGCGCTGGCAGCAGTGCGTCAGCTGGGGCGGGCAACAAGGCGGGGGGGGGAGGGAATCCTCAGTCTGGGATCATTTTAAACGTGTGGGCAGATGATCCCAGAGAGGTGCAGTGCACATTGTGCAATAAGGTGGTGAAGCGTGGACAGGTGCTCACCAATCTTGGGACAACTGCAATGGCGAGGCACCTGAAGTCATGCCACAGTGCTCTGCTGCTCAGCGGGAAGGCAGGGGAAGTGGATGCCAGCGGGTTCCCGACTGCAGCGTCCAGTCGCCCAGCTCCTTCAGCGGGCCAGCGTCCTGCACCAATTGCTGCTGCCTCTAGCAGCAGGAGCAGTATGGGGGCAGAGCAGCAGGAGCAGTATGGGGGCAGAACAGCAGCAGGAGCCTCGCCAGCAGTGCTGTCAGTCCACCATGGAGGAGCTGGGGTGGGGGGATCTGTCAAGGCCATCGGCAGGGCGCCGTGGCACTAGCTTCCAAGAGAAAGTGAAGCGCCGGTTGGTAGAACTGATAGCCCTGGATGGTCAGCCCTTGTCAATTGTGGAGGAGAAGGGCTTCCAGTGGCTGATTGGGTTCCTGGCCCCCAACTTTAAGCTGCCTTCCTGATCCACCCTGAGTCAGACTGTGGTGCTACAGCTCTACAGGGATTTGAAGGAGCTGGTGAGGGAGCAGGTGGCAGGGGCTGGGGGAGGCCACGGTCCACTTCACCACTATCTGTGCCAAGGGTTCTGTACCCTGGTAACCAATGTCTGCTGCTTCTGTGAATGCTGCCCATGCTGTCTGCGCCACGGGTTCTGGGGCCATCATTCCTCGCACGGAGGCGATGTCATTCCACCGCATCAAGAAACAGCCACTCCAGCCGCAGGACCCACCATCAGGGTTCTGGTGCCATTTACCAGCAGGGAGGGCTGTGGCCAATATCTTTAAGCTGCCACCTTAGCCCCAGAACCCACCGTCATGGTTCTGTGGCCATCATTCCTCACATGGAGGCGATGTCTTTCCACTGCATCAAGAAAGAAACAGCCACTCCAGCCCCAGGACCTACCGTCAGGGTTCTGGGGCCAAGTTACAGGCAAGGAGGGCTGTAGCCAATGCCTAGAAGCTGCCACTCTAGCCCCAGAACCCACCGTCATGGGTCTGGGGCCATCATTCCTCACACAGAGAGCCAATTTTCCAAAGCATCAAGAAACAGTCACTCCAGCCCCAGGACCCGCCACCAGGGTTCTGGGGCCAAGTTACAGGCAGGGAGGGCTGTGGCCAAAATGTATCTAGAAGCTGCCGCTCTAGCTCCAGGACCCACCATCATGGGTCTGGGGCCATCATTCCTTGCACAGAGAGCCGATTTTCCAAAGCATCAAGAAACAGCCACTCCAGCCCCAGGACCCACCACCAGGGTTCTGGGGCCAAGTTACAGGCAGGGAGGGCTGTAGCCAATACCTAGAAGCTGCCACTCTAGCCCCAGGACCCACCGTCATGGGTCTGGGGCCATCATTCCTCGCACGGAGGCGATGTCTTTCCACCACATCAAGAAACAGCCACTCCAGCCCCAGGACCTACTGTCAGGGTTCTGGGGCCACGTTACAGGCAGGGAAGGCTGTGGCCAATACCTAGAAGCTGCCACTTTAGCCCCAGGACCCACCGTCCTGGGGCTGGGGCCATCATTCGTCGCACGGAGATGATGTCTTTCCACCGCATCAAGGAACAGCCACTCCATCCCCAGGACCCACTGTCAGGGTTCTGGGGCCAAGTTACTGGCTGGGAGGGCTGTGGCCAATACCTAGAAGCTGCCACTCTAGCCCCAGGACCCACCCTCACGGGTCTGGGGCCATCATTCCTCGCACAGAGAGCCTTTTTCCGAATGGCCGAACCCGAACGCGGCGAACAAACTGAACGCTGAACCGGGCCGAACCGGAACTGCGATCTTTTCACCCATCCCCAGGCTTCATCCTCTTGTTTTCACGCCTAAACCCTTAGAGAGCCGTATCTCTATTGCTACCCATCCTGCCCATTCTCCCGTCTTCCCCCATACGTCCCCATCACGTTTGCTGTGGAAAAGAGGAAGAGGGGAAGGTACTAAGATTCCTTGCCAGCACCCTCTGCAGGCTCGTATCTTTAAAGGTGGTGTGCACAATCACTGTCACCACACATTGCGTAGAGGTGGGGAGAGAAATTCTTTTTAATGTTTTCTGCAAGAAAACTGATAAGACCTGTAAAAGGGAATACACTTAATAGACTAAACATTAATTTAATGGTTGGAAGGCTCAGCACTGGAGACTGTAGCAACTAAGCAGAAGTTAAGTTATGCGCCTTTTGTTAACTATGAATTCATACTGAGATTTTTCAGGTATGCAGTATCTGAAACACTGTTTGGACTCGTGGTACATGGCTTAAGTCCTAACTTACACCAGAGTAGTCCTATTGACTTCAGTGAGGAATTCAGCCTGTGTCGAGAAACCCTACTTGGAACCTCATAGAAAAATAGTCTCAGATTCTGTTTCTACTAATTTGGGTAATTTTAACAAAATCTTTGTGTCATCTGAAAAGCAAACTATGCAACTGAAAACTGTTGTCAAAGCACAACTCTGCTTAGTGCTTACCTCAAAATAACCATATTTAGCAACTAATTCAAGCACAGTTAGATACACCCATGAAGGCAGAAATTAAGTTTGTCAAGTCGCTTTGGTGTCGCTGACAAGCAACAATAAATGCTAGAAAAAACCTAGGTAAGACTAATTCACGAATTTATTGGCATCCTTACACCGGATACCATTCTTTACTATTAACCACACTTAAGCAGTGAGAAACACAGGCATACTTGTCAGTGGTATGGCTGTATTTTAAAATATTTTTAAAATTTCATTAAATTTCATTAATTAAGTAGCTCATAGTAAATTATATTTATATTTACAAATTAACTATGTAAACTGTTACTTAGATTGCTTTCACAGGAACTGGTGTCTTCCATGATTTTTTTGCTCCTGTGAACTTCCCGCGATATTCAAATCACACAATTTATTTTCTGGACACCGTTCTCATGAGACGTGTCTCCTGTAATTTTGTTCTTTGTGCATTTTCACCAATCGTGAGATCTACCATTCTCATGAGCGCAAATTTCACGGAGATTTTGCCCTACCACTTTTTTCCTGTGTCTGCTGCCCAACTGACCTCAGAGTGGTGTTGAAATCCACAAGCCAGCAGGGGACTGAAATTAACAAACTCATGTCACAGCTGGGTGAAATTAACAAGATGGCAGCAGAGCGAAGTGAAATCAACAAGCCAGCTGAAATTAACTGGCTGGGAACAAACCACAGCTTCATGCTGCTGGTTTCCATGCCTGCTATCCTGCAATTGTAATACTGATATATATTCCCATGTTCCCTATTTTGTGCAACCGTAACACCCTGATCATCGTAAGAGTAGGATTTTGGAGCCTGGTAATCCGCGAGCCCTCAAGACATAACTCATGGGACAAACATGGAATAATGCACTTACATATGCAGTTAATTTGCTTCACGTTTTGTGTGAGCTTTAGTGTTTTGATTGGTAGGCTAGCAAATTTAACTTCTTTCATTAGCTGAGATCTGCTCAAATTAATAATTAATCTGGTGTAATTAATAATATAGGTAGAAACTTGCTAATCCATACTAATGACTTCAAGACATTAAATTGGTACATTTTGTGGATTTACACGGAGGAAAAACACAAAGTATGCTGCTCACGGCAGGAGTTTGAAATTTGTTCACTTGGTTGACTAAAATAGCTTTTAATTTGATCATTTAAGATGATACTTCTTAACAAATGCTCTGTGGCATATTTTTTGTAAAGGTAATGAAGCTTTAACAATACAAGGCAGTGCTCACTGCAGCATGCTGGCCCAAATTCAGCAAGTTCCTTAAAGTACCTCATTGAATCAGACCTCCGAAAACTTTTTAGAGCAGTATGAATATTTATTACTGTTCACTCCATTGAATATGAATCACTGGCATGCATATTAATTCTCACTGTACATTTCATTTACATAACATGCTTTATTTAAAAGTAGAAACACTTTATGTAAGTATTAATTAAGTCTTACAGTACTCCAGCTTGGTTAATAGGAAGTGTACCCAATTTATGGATGAGGAAAACTGAGGCCCAACATTGCAGATTGAGTTACTAGTAGATTCAGGAACAGAATTCTGGAGACTTGACTCTACTACTTATAATTTCTATAGCACTACTGGGCATACACAGCGCTTTACTGTCACAGATTTTCAAAGAGGGGTTCCTTCCCAGTGGCCTTACAATCCTAGATGGATAAGGGGAATACAGGGGCAGACAAACCAACACATATTTCCATTTTACAGATCCTCATCTGAGGCTGAGAGTTTGACTTGCCAAAAGCCACCCAGTGAGTTTATGGCTAGGATGGGATTTGAACCCAGGCTTCCCAAGTCCAGCACCTTATCCACTACACGACACTGGCTCTCTTAGTGCTTGCTACACCACACTGACTGTCTACACCATGCTGACTCTGGGGCCAAGATCAGGTTTGTAAGTGTCAGGCCTCGCCCTCCAGGACCCTTAGGGCCCGCCGCAGGGCCGACCCCGAAACCCCGAATAGCGGGACCCCCCCCCGACGCACCAAGTACCTGGGCCTCCAGCGGGGCCGACGCCCGCAACGCCATCAGCGAGACCCGGAAGTGC
>QEPC01011255.1:4756800-4772285 GCA_003113815.1 Sphenodon punctatus | reverse complement strand
CCTGCTGTTCAGGAACAGTGACTAGCTCAGAAGGTGTTGGGAAGGGGGGAGGCAGATAATTAGTTTCGTTTCTTGCAAGCCTCTCCACCCCTGGTGCCTGGAAGTCTGCTCCTCAGTGACTGACACCTCCTTGTAATGTTTGACCTTCCAGTGAACCTTTTTTTGCCATCCGAACTCATCCAAACGCGATCCGAACTGACCGAAGTGTTAGGCCATTTCGCCGTTCGGTGTTCGGTATGTTCGCATTCGGGTTCGGGTTCGAGTTCGGTCGTTCGAACAGGCCGAGTTCGGGCCGAACTCTGAACTGCCGAACCGCGTTCGCCCATCCCTATAGATTTGTTCTCCAGGTTGTTATGCTTATCTTGACAAACTTCCATGCAGGTTTTTTTTTTTTTTTTTTTTTTAAATTCCATATATATGGTTCTATATAGTTTTTAGAACCCATGTTTGTTGTGTTTTCAACATTGGCAGCAATGGTGGTAAAGACACAAAACCAGTAAACATGAATACAAAAACCAAAAATACAAATACTTGACCCTATGCACAGCCCTACTTATGTCAGGCATGCAGTCTGCACGCCATGAAATAAGGAAACACTACTTTAAAACATTATTAAGGTGCCCTTGGATTTATTAGAAATGATAAGACAGGTGGTATTGGAGATAATTCCATTTGTAGAAGACAATTGAGCAGTTCAAGTGCTAGATGAAATATATTTCTCAAGGGAAACCCTTAATGGTTGTGCCTCTAAGGACCTTCTCAAACAGTCCATGGTGGGTGGAGGGATGGGTGCACACCAGTGGTGGGTGTGGGGGATGGGTGTGCACCCACCTCCACGCACGGAGCAACTGGCATTAGAGCCCATTGCTCCGTGCGTGGGTGATGGGTGGAGGTGGGTGGAAATTGATGGAGTGAGGGAGCACGCATGCACTCCCACCCACCGCAGGCGCTGTTCCTACAGGCGCCCACCCATCCCTCCCGCACCATGGGTGGTTTTTGCATGGGCGCCCCCCCCACACGTGTACGGTGGGGGGGCGCCCATGTGAAAAAAAGGCCCATAGACAAATATGTCACTAGTTCTGAAGTACCTGTTGATGAAGGATGCATTGTTAATACGAGTGTGATCTTCAGTGAAAGAACAATGGAAAGGTGGCAGGTGTATTTGTGTATGTTTTGAAAGAAAATTAAATCATTTTATTCATACTTTCTCTAATACTAGCTGAGACTTATGGCAATTCTTCCAGAGAGTTTATGATGCAGAAAATTAAGAATAATGTCATTGACATTTTCTAGGCTGTATAGTCTGTCTGCAAGGGAGAAATAAAAAAAAGAATTAAATGTATATCCATATCTTTAAATTTTAAATGTTGGCTGCTCTGTTTGGAGGCTGGCTGCTCTTCAGGCCATGAACTCCTGGTGATATTCCAAGTTCTTTTGAATTTCTGTCTGAAAGGAAATGATTGAAATTTGTCTTTTGCCTAGGACAGTGGTTTTCAGCCTGTGGTCCACAAACCCCTGCGGTCCACAGATTATGTCTAAGGGGTCCGCGAAAGAAGAGGGCTATGATGATGGTGCTTGTCAGTTGAAAAGGCTGTTTGCCCCGCACACCGCCTATTAGGTGATAGGTGCTGTTGGGGAGAAGTGCCCTGATGGACTATGAAAGTGACAAGCCCCGGCTGGGAGCGCTGATGGCACTTGTCGTTGCAAAGGTCACTTCTCCCTCACATGGCTTATCAGGACCTCCAAAGGGGTCTTCACCTACATTTGAATTTTTTTTTAGGGGTGTGCAAATGGAAATGTTGAAAACCACTGATATAGGGAATATGTACTCTCTGCTGTTTATAAACTGCATTTTTCTGTGTTTAGTTTATCTTTGTGTACTTATGTTTTTTAAATCTGCATCTTAACATTACAGAATAGCAGGTGTGGAGTACACTGCTGAAATGCACATGCTGGGAAAACAACAACAACAATAACAAAAGCAACAAAATTGTTGTTTTGCATGACCTGAAAAGAAATAGTTCAAAATAGAACTGATTGGATAACATATGATAAATCTGGCCAACTTTATCACTGCTCAACTTGCTGATTTTTAATTTTTTTTTTTAAAGTATTGCTTCTTGATGGTAATATGAGCATATACTTTTTCTGGCTTCATATCAGTCCTAATAGAATAGAGTTAAAATAATGTTCCATTATGATGCTAACGTATTGCATATATTATAAAGAGACATCCAAAAACTATCTTAAAAAGTCTAACTTTTAAGTGTATGGAGAGTTTGACATAATCATTCAGCAAGATGTAGCATGATAATTCAAACAAAGCCTCTCAATTCTGGTGAAGGGGTTTTTCTAATGAGTAGAGTAGCCAAGTGTTGTGCTGCCAGCATGTTGTGCTGTTAATGTACAATAGGAAAATGTGTAACTGTCTGTTGGCATGAGAAAGAGAAGTTGCTCTTTTAGTTAAGCTAACATAACATCCACCTGGGAATGCTGGGCACAGATATTAATCCTCTTCCTAACTATTTTCTGAATATTAATTGCTATACATGACATTAGATGGCAATTGGGCTATTGAATCAATGTCCAGAACGAACCCTTTTTGGACAGCTAGAGATTAGGTGTTATGGTGAGAATGTGCTCACAAGAGTGGACTGTGCCTTCTGATCATATGACTGCTGAAAGCCCAGTGGTGGATTGCTATAGGGAGATACATTAATTGCAACCCGACGGAGGTTGTCTAATATGCCTTGCCTGTTGGATATAGAAAGAGTTTCAAAAGCAGTCCAAAAAGGAGTTGTCAGATAAAAAAAACCCAATACCTTGAATCCCTAATACCCAGAAGACTATAAGCAGCCAGTGCAGAGCCCAGACTTCTGGTGTAATGTGCTCATGGCGACCCATTCCTGTAAGGAGACGGGCCGCAGCATTCTGCACTAGCTGCAGTCTCCAGACCGTCACCATAGGTAGCCCCATGTAGAGCATGTTGAGGTAGTCCAATCTCAAGGTAATGAAACATGAAAGCATGGATGATTGTTGCCAGGTCACTATCTGAAGCATACTGTCACGGGGGGAGGGGAAGAGACAAGAAAGGAGGGGGGTCCTTCACGCCGACCACACTCTCTTGAGACTGCTCTGTCTGCGGGAACGCTGGGAAAAATGCCCGTCAGGATAGTATGTGGGCCCTTCCACGTGCTGCTGCACCAGGAAGTCAGGCCCCTATCATCATAGGGCACAGAGCTATAAATTGGGGGGGGGGGGGAAGCGCCATGCACACCAGCATGTATACGGCAGGAGGGAGCGGAAGGCCTGGTGCGGGAGGTGCAAGGGGTACAGGGAAAGCAGGGCCCAAGGCAGGAGGGAGCGAGTAACAGGACTGTCACACCACAAGGGGGAGGGAGAAGGGGGAAACCCAGGGGGGGAGGGGGAACCAAATGCCCGCAGGCTCATGCAACTCACTCACGCTCTCGTAGGAAAAAGCGAAGGCCAGGTGCTCACACAATCAATGGGAGGAACTCAGACTGTAACTAGGCGAGGAAGGGGAGGGGGCTAGGAAGGAGGTCTAGGCAGACAGGGAACACAGCAACCAAACAATAAATTAACGCATTCACTTAGCTTCATGTAGGGACCAGTCTCTCCAAGCACACAGCTCTGTTCACTGGCACTGCATCCTCTGCAGCACTGGCAGATAAGGTGCAGGCCCTGCCCCCTGAGCATTCCTGGAGGCACGCCGTGCGCCACAGAGGGGGGCATGGTCCCGTTGTGCTGGGGCCCGGCTCCAACGGGCTCACGCTGCTGGGGCCTGCCTCGGGGTTTGCTGCGGGGTCCAGAAATGGGGGTGGCTCCATGCCCCGTAATGTGTTGCGGCTCTCGGCATGGGGGGGGGGCATAGTCTGGAGCCGGCAGGAGCGGCTGGTAAGTTATGGGGTAGTGGCTGACAGTACCCCCTCCTTGACGTCCCCCCCGCAGGTGCCAGGTAGGTCCTGGTTTCTCCGGATGGCGTTGATGGAAAAGGCGGAGGAGCCGTGGTGGCTGAACATTAATCGCGGGCTCCCAGGAGCACTTGTCCGAGCCAAAACCTTGCCAATCTATGAGATAGTGCAGCCGTCCATGGCGTAATTTGGCATCGAGGATGGCCCGAACTTCGTAGTCGGGTCCAGGGCAGACTGGTTGCGATTCAACGTCTTCCCCAAGGGCGTCAGGGGAACCTGGCAGAGTAGCGGGTTTAAGGAGAGAAACATGAAACGTAGTATGTATACGTAGGGCACAGGAGAATTCCCCTCGGGCTCAACCTGAGAACATGGGGAAGAAGGGCGCTGGATGGACAGGGCAGCGCCCGGTAGGGGGGTGGCGGGAACCTGTGGTTGGGAAATCAGTTAGGGACAGTTAGAAAAGGGAGGACCCCAGTTAAAAGGGGGAAGTGGGAGGGGCCCCCCTTTGAAACAATTAATAAAGAGTGCGGCCGTTAAAACCCTCGGATGTGTCCTCATCTTCTTTGGGGATGCGTTGGCAAGAAGTGGGTGTGTCTTTTGGTGTTTTGTTCTGTATTCTTATATTAATGATTCAGAGCAGAGGCAGAACTTGCAGTGAAGCTTCTTTATCATTTGCATTGTCTTAGGTCAAGCCAGGACTCGGTCTTAAGAAATGGAAATGAGTTTAATGATTCAAATATAGAGGTTAAAATTTCTTCCATGCTCAGTCATATAGGATTTTCTCCTGAAATAGTTTCATACATCCAGGATTTAAGCACCTTCATATGAAGAGCCAGATATTATAAATGAAAGTCTGGGACATCTACTGTACCATGGCTTCATGCCCTTTGGAGAGTTTTGGCAGCCATTCTTGGTTTTTTAGATTGCCATATAAATTTGAATATAATTTTATTTATATACTTAAAGCCGACAAGAACTTAAGAAGTGTTTGGTCAGACCAGTGGTCCATCTTACCAAGCAACCTGTCTCCAATAGTGGCCAGCTCCGGTTGCTCAAGAGAAGTACATGTACAGATCATGGAGGTTCATTATTGCCTTCATTACGACATTTTTTTTTGCAGTTCCACAAGACTCACAAGCTAACTAAGTAAACGTGCACTAGCTGGAACTACAGTTAGATGGCTGAAAAGTCATAACCAGGCAGACCTGGGAGCAGTTCTGTTCAATATTTTAATCAAAAATTTGGATGAAGATTATACTTGTGGGACTTGCAGATAAACGTGGTAGTGATGGAAAATGCTTTGGAGGGTAAGATAATATTTTTTATCTTCAATAATCGTAATGGATTGGAAAATGATCTTGGTAGACCGGAGAACTGGTCTGTAATCAATAAAATGAAACTTCATGGAGAAAAATGAAAGTGTACGTATATGAAACAAAAATCAAATGTCTAAATGCAAGATAGAGGGTAACTGGTTACGTACTACTGTAGAAGCATATAGGGTATGGGTGTGAGGTTAAATGGACCAGAAAATAATCTAATAGTGTTGCAAAAAGGCAAATATCATTTTAGGATGTATTAACAGAAGTAAGCTATATGAGATATGGAATATGGTTGTTCCTCTTTAATTTGCCTTTGTGAGACGTCAATTGACTATTGTGTTAGAGAAATATAGAAAAATTGAAGAGCTTGGGAGAGCACAGGAATAAAAGATAAAAATGGAGATCGGAGACCTGTAAAAATGTTACGAAACTGGGATTGTTTAGTCTTGTAAAGAAATGACTGGTGGGGAGGGGAAAGGGACATGATAGCAGTTTTCAAATATGTAAACAACTGCTAGAAAGTTGATGGAAATCAGTTGTTCTCTGTGGCCCTGAGAAAAGAACAAGAGGTAATGGATTTAAGCTGCAGGAATAAAGATGTAGGTTAAATGCTAGAAGAATTTTCCAACAGTAAGAATGATTAGGAAATGAAACAAAACATCAACAGATACCGTTGACTGCCCCTCATTGGAGGAACTTTTCATTTATATCTTTAAGAAAGATTAGACTGCTTTTGTGTGTATTCACTTGGGATGGTTTAGCTATAATTAATTTAGCCACAGTGTGGGAGGGAATGGACTAGATGACCTTTTAAGGTACTTACAGCCCCACAGTTCTATGTTGTATAATTAAGTGCTTCATAAATACTATAAGTACATTAGGGCAAGATTGATCATGTCTATGTGCCTCCTAGCCCCATCTCCCATATGTATTCTTGATTAATCTTTAAGATTCAGTGTTGAACAATGGCCAATTTACAGTTTTATTTTGAACATTATTCTTTAATACCTTGTGTCCTTATCATGCAGGAGATCCAGGAGGACCTGCATAAACACACATCAAGCAAATAATTGTGGAACCCCTATATGAGAAGTTCATTTTCATGCCAAATTGGGATTTCATCTTTTAAAATCATGCAAAAATGGTACATACCAATGTTCTCCCTCCTCTTTCTTCTGGGTAGCCACACAAACTTGGTTGGAAAATTACCTTCTGAAGGTACAGATCCCGCCTTTCTATGCCCTCGTTTGGGTGTTGGACCCAGTAGGATGGTCCTTCCTTGGAGACTAATGGATCCAATTGGTTTCCAGAACTCTCTTGGGGATTTACTGACCTTACTTGATAAGTTGGAGCAGGGGTGGGTTATTCTGTCAATGACCTGGTTGTTTTATGGAATGACATCTTGACCATGGCCATCGACACAGTTGCATCCAGACGTCTGTTCCCTTCACTGCAGCAGCACAGGTCCCCTAGTTTGCTGAGGTGACTGAAGCAGGAGGGTAGGTGGTTAGAGCGCAGGTGGCTCTCGATTAGCGCTGAAGCTGACCAATTGCAGCATAGATCGTTTTTGAAGGACTATGCCGTGGCTGTCATGGTGGTGAAGAAAGTTTTCATCTCTGCTATCATAGTGTCTGCAAAGTCTCGTCTGGTGGAACTATTCTTGGTGATGAAAGGCCTGGTTAATCTGGTATGCCTCTGCCCAGAAATGGAGTCATCTAATGCCTGCTATGACATTTTTATTAACTATTTTACAGACAAAATTCACCATGACTTGGGTGCTGCCATTTTGCTGGCAGAAACAGAGTTTGAGGTTATGGAAGCTCAATCTTGCCCTGTTTATTTGGATCAGTTTCAGTCAGTATCACCTACTGAATGGGGTGCTTGGGACAGTAAGGGCAACCAGTTGTGAACTAGATCCTTGTCCGCCCTGGCTGGCAAAATCCGGCTGGAAGACACTGGGGCCATTGCTGGCTGGGTTTGTCAATGTCTCCCTTCAGGAGGGTAGGGTATCGGATGTTCTTAAAAATCCTATTGGCCCCTGCTTAAGAAGCCATCTTTGGACGCTGACTCCCGGCCAGCCATCAGCCTCTCTCTAGCCTTCACTTTTTAGGGAAGGTTATTGAACGGGTGGTTGCTTGACAGGTCCAGGGTTATCTTGATACCATTGATCCCTGGACCCGTTTCAATCAAACGTTTGCCCTGGGTATGGCATGGAGACTGCTCTTGTGGCCTTGGTCGATGACCTGCCACTGGAAACTGGCAAGGGGAATTCTTCCCTGTTGATCCTGTTGATACAGTTGATTACGAGGTATTGTTGATATGACTCTGCAACCTGGTGGGGGTGCGCAAGACTGCTCTTGAATAGTTCTGGTCCTTCCTGTTGGGGAGGTCCCAGAGAGTGGCGATAGGTGATTGCTCGTTGTCCTCTCGGGACCTCCCCTGTGGGGTCCCACAAGGTTCTATTTTGTCTTCCCTCTTGTTCAGTGTGTATATGAGACCACTGGGCAAGGTCATTCAGAGGTTTGGATGAAGTGCCATCAGTATGCTGATGACACCCATCTCCACCTCTCTTTTTCATCCAACCCAGGCTTTGCAGTCTTGGTGCTCACCTGATGCCTGGCTGCTGTCAGGGACTAAATGAGGATGAGCTGATTGAAGCTGAATCTGCACAAGTCTGAGGTGATGACTGATGATGGTTGGCCGGCCTTGTGACCTGGAGGGGACTTGGATTCCTGTTATTGATGGACTATGGCCCCCTCTTGTCAGTCAGATTTGCAGCCTTGGAATGCTTCTGGACCCCTTACTGTGCCTGGATTGTCAGGTTGCAGCGGTGGTCAGGAGAGCTTTTCACCAGCTCCATCTGGTAAGGAGTCTGTGGCCTTTTCTTTCTGATTTGGATCTTTCCACCGTCATCCATGTTTTCGTCACCCTGGGGTTAGAATTACCTCAAAGTGCTCTACGTGGGGCTGCTTTTGATGACTCTTCAGAAGCTGCAGCTGATACAGAATGTGGCGGTGCACCTCCTTTTGGGGCCTGTTCGCTGGAAGCACATTACACCGGTGCTCCGAAGTCTGCACTGGTTCCCTATAGCTTTCTGGGCACAATTCATGGTGCTGGTTTTGACCTTAAAGTCCTAAAGGATCTGGGCCCCACATATCTGAGAGACCACCTGTCCTTCCATGCTCCATTGTGGCCCCTGTGATCAAGTGGGAGCGCCTCCCTTTGGGTACCTTCTGTTAGTCTTGTTTGTATGACAGGGGCTTGTAGGGAGGTGTTCTCAGTTGCTGTCCCAATGGTATGGAACTCCCTTCCCCCAGAGGTTTATTTGAGCCCAAGCCCGATTGTCTTCTGGAGGCGGTGTAAGGCATTTGGTGGGCAGGGATAGGAGATAGGGGGTTTGGTGGGTTGGTTTGAGATAGAAGTATGAGTAGGGGTGGATATGGGGAATGGGGAGATGGTATTGGGTTGGTTTTGTGGGGGTTGTGGGAAGGTTTGGGGATTTTGTGCGGTTGTTTTTGTATTTTACTGTTTTTTATGGTTTGTGAGCCACCTTGAGCCAATGGGAAGGGTGGCATAAAATTTTTATTACATAAATAAATAAATAAATAAATAAATAAAATAGGGGGAAGAAAACTATCTTTTCATTTGAACAATCAGCAATAATGCCTTACTTCACAGGTGCACATTTTCAGAGCACCTTTCTCATTTGTCTTTATCATTCAGTCCATGAAACAAATAGACTGTTTGCACTTTGGTCCCTATTGGTTTCACACCAAAAACAGAGTCTAGGATGAAAGTGGCAGATTAATCTCTTGTTTCTTCTTGGTGACCTTGACTTTATTTAAGCTTTGTGAAAATTCTGAAGGCTTCCTCAGATAAACGAGGAAAACTCAATTAAGGGTTAGAGCAACACAGTAAAATGTATCATCTCAGAATTATAATAAAGTGTTTCATACAAAACTTTCATTCCTTTTGTGCAGAGATTTTGGACTGAGTATAATTATCAGCAACTATGAGTTGGAGTAAATGGCATGTTAGAAAATGTGTTGAAACATTTTAGTGTGGCAGTTTTTCTAGAATGCACATCCCTGCAGATATCCTTTCTCAGCAGTATAGGACAGAGTAGTGGTGTGACTATGAATATCCATTAAAAAATAAGATGAGTTTTCATGAAGTTAACTTTTTAGTGTCTGCTTGCAAAAGCTGAATGTTTTGAAAAATAAGCTAAAAGGAGCCTAGCTAATACATGCCATAGTATATATGGTACTGGTACTCAACGTGTGGTACTGGGTGATTGTTCATCTTCTCCCTGGGACCTCGCGTGTGGAGTCTTACAAGGTTGAATTTTGTCCCCTCTCCTGTTCAACATGTACATACAGCCTTTGGGTGAAGTTTTCAGAGGGTTTGGTGTGCGATGTCATCAATATGCTGATGACACCTAATTTACCTCTCTCTTTCAGCTGACCCAGGTCCAGCAGTATCAGTGCTTACCTGGTGTCTGATGGCTGTGTGGAACTGGATGAGGGCGAACTGCCTGAAGCTGAATCTCGATAAGACAGAGGTGATGCTGGTGGGAGGGGCTAAGAGGGTGGTGGCACCTGTCATTGATGGGGTCCGCCCCTCATTGATCCCTCTGGTTTGGAGTCTGGGGGTGCTTCTGGATGCCAAGGCTGGATGCCCAGGTGCCTGCTGTGGCGAAGGGAGCGTTCAGCCAATTACATCTGATGCAATGGCTTCGGCCGTATGTCTCAGACTCCAACATTGCCACCATCATCTGTGCTTTCATCACTTCAAGATTAGTAGTATACTGCAGTGTACTCTATGTGGGGCTACCCTTGGGGACGGTCTGGAAGCTGCAGCTAGTGCAGAATGCAGCTGCCTGCCTCCTTACAGAGATGGGTCACTGTGAGCACATTACACCTGTGCTCTGGTCTCTGTATTGACTGCATATAATCTTCCGGGCCCAATTCAAGGTTTTGGTTTTGACCTATAAAGCCCTATACGGCTTGGGGCCCGCCTACCTGTGAGATTGCCTCACCCCCCGGGTTCGGGATCAGTCCCTGTGGTCGGCTGGAGGCACCCTACTCAAGATCCCCCAAGTGGCTCGGATGTCGACGATGAGGAGGGTGTTCTCGGTGGCCACACCATGGTTGTGGAACTCCTTCCTGACAGAGGTCTGCCTGGCCCCAAGACTTCCCTCTTTCTGCAGACAGTGTAAGACCTGCCTGTTCTACCAGGTCTTTGGCGAGGGAGACGGGGTGGTGGGAGGGGGTTATACTCAGCCGTGAGTCATGTATTGTTTTTATATTATTTTTTATATTGTTGTTTGTGTGGATTCTCTTGTTAGGTGAGCAGTGCCAGATCCAGACAAATGCAGACTGAGAGACCACACAGGGCCCCCCCCCATGTGTTTAGGGGGCACAGTGGTCCCCAATTCAAGAGATCTTGGAATAATCGTGAAATGACAGTTGGGAGTGTGAGAAGTACTGGTGTAAAATATAGGCCCACAAAGCCTCAAGCATGGGGAGCCCTGGCAGGAGGATCTTCAATGCATGGAGCGATGATTAACCTGGAACTAACAATATATATGCATGGTCCTGCCATGAAGAGAGCCTGGGATGTTTTGTTGTCTGAACATCAAGCATTACTTCTGGTAACATTTTCCTTTTTCTAATGAGGGAGTCAGTGGGTGTGTTCAGATGGGCAGGCTGCCCTGGTTTTCCCCACTTCTGCCCACCAGGTGGCCCATCCATCTAAAGACCCTGCCATCAGTGTTCCAGAATATCCCAGAATGCTGCGTGCAGAATTGGACGTCTACACCTAGGGCACCAGCCCAAAGTGAAGCAGCTTCCCAACTGATGCATGGAGCCATGCTGCTGCTCCACCTCCAGCTGGCTGTTGCCCTGGGCAACACCACAGAGTTGTGGGCACGAGCCTTGAGCATCGGGTGATTGCACTCAACTCTATGGTGCAAGGGGTGGTGGTACACCTCCAGAGCAGGCTGATTCTGCATCCCTCTGAAAGCACCCAATGTGTCTCTGTCAAACATCCTTATGTTAGGAGAAAGCCCACCACCATTTCACACACGACCATATTTCCTGGGATCCAGCACTTGTAGGGACCCATGGAATGAGGAGTATAGTGATGTTTTTCCACAGCAGAATATCCTTGGGTATCATTGTGCATTTATCAGGCTTGTTACTCATTTGTATGATTGAGAAAGAGATAGAATTACTTACAGAATATTCTGTGGCCTGGGTAATGTACTGAACTGGGAGCTAGGATACAATGGGTTCTGTTCTCACCTCTTGTACTGATTAATGTGTTTGTGCAATTCACCGTCCTTATTACCGCTTAACACTGCTTTTAAATGAGGGTGCACTGAAGCGCCTCCCAAACGCCGCATTAAAGCAAAGCCGCCGGAAGTGACGTTCTTCCCGTTGCCGGCGGCAGCGACGGCTGGAGACACGGGGCTTTGCAGCGGCGCGTTCTTAAGACTTCAATTATTAGGCTTAAGAACGCGCCGCTCCAAAACCCCGTGTCTCCAGCCGCCGCCGCCGCCGCCGGCAACGGGGAGAAAGCCACTCCAGCGGCTTTGCTTTAATGCGGCGTTTGGGAGGCGCTTCAGCGCGCCCTAGTTTAAAAGCAGCCTAAGATTCTATCCCTATCTTAGCACGCATTCAAACATCGTTTCCCCATTTTGCAAGTAAGATACTGAGAATCTGCACAAGCTGGTTTCAGGCAAAGTCAAGAATGGAGAGCATCTTGTTGTTGTGTATGTTGTAGTTCCTTTCACTCAGTCAATTGCCTTTAAGATGGATGTGCCAAGTGTGTGTATGGGTGTGGTTAATGATGTTGTCTGTAATGATTGATTTTGATGTAACTACTCGATGGCAGCATTCTTCTTGGACCAGGTGTTAGAATTAGAAGCTTGCAAGTGGTTTTATGCAGTCAAATGCCATTGTATATAAACTTTCAGGACTGGGGTTTGAAGTTTTTAGTGCAAGTTAGAATTTACACGCTATGCAGATATATTTATGTACTTGCATAAGCAGCTATGTTGTGACATTCTTCAAAACACCCACAAAATATTTTTTCTGCAGTGGCAGTGAAATTTTTCATCAAGAGGCTTCACAAGGTTTGTAAGAAACACTTTCAACATAACAAAACAAGAGAGAGAGAATGGACTCTGGAAACAAAGCTATGGGAACAATATCAATATCAATTTAAACATCTTTCCTTCCTTTTCTCTGGTTCAGCCTGTGTTCTTTCTCTCTCTGTGACAGCTGTTGCTCAGCATTTTTTCTCCACTTTGTAGACCTGATGAGCCATATCTTTGATATGAGCCTATTGGGTTTGAGCTGCAAACAGTTGGTGCTCATGAATATCATTACATGGTGTATGGGAGTGAGGAAAGTAATGCAGTTGATTTGTACTGATGTTCTGATTGCATTACATGTTGTTATAAGTCTGGCTTTGACTATGCACTTAACACTTGGCAATTATTGCAGGAACAGGGATACAGGCAAAGCACTTGGTCATTAGAGAAGTGCAAACCATTTTGGATAAGAACAGGATTGGGACAAAGATTATTATTTTTTTAAGATCTAAAATTCTTGGTTCAGTTTTATTTAAATTTGTATTCACTGCCTATCACCCTGCACAAATGTCATTCCCTAACCTTGACTTGCTTTGTCATTTGCCTCTGTATATTTAAATAAAAAGAACAAACTTTATGAGATAATAAAAACCTGTTTCCTATTATGTAGTTTCCAGCTTGCCACTTTGTCACCTAAAATATAGGACACTATTGGTTACTTTGAAAGTCAGGACAAATGGTATAAGATTTTGGGATATTTGAGGATGCTGCTGCCTTTTTTAAAATATATAATGTGCGATTGCAAAGGCTAGCAAAATGGGTTTCATATTTTATGGCTAGATAAATATTAATAAAACTATTGATAATACCAAGAACAATATCTTCTGGTAAAAGAGTGTAGAGATACTACCATTTAGCAAGGGCTAGATGAATGAACACAAACATACCAGCCCCATACAATTCACAACTTCCTTTGCCACTTTATTAAGAGACAGTTTATCTCTGAGATAGGAGGCATTTCTTTTGGTATCAAGGTAAAGATTTATTTTGTGCAGCTACAGATAATCAACTGCTGCTACAATATTTGGTGAAAATTAGGGATGGGCGAACACGGTTCGGAAGTTCAGAGTTCGGACCGAACTCGACCAGTTCGGTCGACTGAACCGAACATCCGAACCGAACTCGATTTTCGAACCGAACCAAACCAAACCAAATTTCCTAACTCGGTTCTGTTCGGAAGTTCAGAGTTCGAACCAAACTCAAATAGTTCAGTTGACTGAACTGAACTTCCGAACCGAACTCGATATCTGAACTGAACCGAATTTCTGAACTCGGTTCTGTTTGCCCATCCCTAGTGAAAATAATACTGTACCATGTTTGCCGCAGGTGAGTGGGATATTTTATTGCTCACTACCAAATACTGGATTAACAAAATTGGAGTACACCTGTGAATATTGAGATTGCTTAAAAGCACTGATTGTAGAAAATTAAAGCTGAGCAGTATGATTTCTGTCTGTATGCTTTTTTTATACATTTTTTCAATAGTTTAAGAAACAATTGGCTGTGAAAGCATTGTGAAAGCATTGCAGCTATGCACTCCTCTTTTGTATGATAAATATGCAAGTAAGACTTTCTAATCTCAATTTACCCTAAATTATACAAAGGAATAAACTAATACTCATGTTTGATTTATAGAGAGTCTTAGAGAGGTTGCATATGAAACAGGTTTAAATGCTAAGCTATTGTCCTAGCCTGAATGATCCAGAGGTTTGATTTAAAAAAAGACTTGGTTAATTTGACCAGTTTCATAATAGTTCACTATTCAGATAATTTTATTCTTGAAAAATGCTCTGCTTTTAGTGTGTAGGGCATTTAAAAAAAAACCCCACAGTTGTTTAATTTGATACTTGTTTCTCATAAAAGATGTCTAGGGAGTATATGATTTGATGCATATACCTATAACTGAGGTGATCAGTAGTTGTGGTACCCCAGACATTTTGTGAGTGGACACTGCAGTCACTTAATTGATAAAACATGGTAGATTTGTTCAGCTACCACAAAAATCCCACCAAGTGGTAAATCAGAGGGAAAAGCATGGTGCTGCTGCTGGGTCCCATGTTAATAATCATGACATCTGAAGCCCTCTAACTCATTGTAAATCATTCTTCTTCTCTTGCATTGTATGATTCAGAACCACTGGGTTGTCATGCTTTTCCTGGACTAGTTTTGTCATTAACAGTATGACTTTTAGGCCCTTTTCAAACAGGCCATGGTGGGTTTGGGAATGAGTGTGTGCCGGCGACAGATGGAGGTGGGTGTGTGCCCGTTTCCATGGGCGCACACCCATCTCCACCCACCTCTACCCATCTCCACGCACAGAGCAACCGGCATTGGCACTGGTTGCTCCATGCATAGGTGATGGGTGGACGTGAATAGAGATGGGTGGAGCATGGGAGTGTGCACATGTTTGGAAAGGGTCTTAGATTGATATGCATCTGTTTGGAAAAGTGTTGCATCTTACTGGTGTATCACTTCTTTACAGCATTTCCCCCCATAAAATTAACCTGTTAGCAGAACTGCGTAATAATTACCAAAGAGAGATTACATTGCCTTGCTTTGCTTGCCTAGATAACAAGTACTTTAACAAGAAGCTAGGAGTCATGGCTTCTGTTACATTGTTTTTCTAAACCTTTTCCACTAAGGTCTGCTTGAGGCAGGAATTCTCTCTCAAATTTGAAGTTATAAATTCCTTCTGCAGATATTTCTCCTAGGGCTGGGGCCCTTGAGGGCCGTGTGTGTGTGCCAGCTGGGGGGAAGCCTGGAGGGGTGTGTCTGGAGGAGGAGTTGCCTGCCACTCAACCCTGTCCCCTCCTCCCTCTGCAGGTATTTCTCCTAGGGCTGGGGCCCTTGAGGGCTGTGTGTGTGCGCCAGCTGGGGGGAAGCCTGGAGGAGGAGTTGCCCGCCACTCAACCCTGTCCCCTTCTCCCTCTGCAGGTATTTCTCCTAGGGCTGGGCCCTTGAGGGCTGTGTGCGCGCGCCAGCTGGGGGGAAGCCTGGAGGGGTGTGTCTGGAGGAGGAGTTGCCCGCCACTCAACCCTGTCCCCTCCTCCCTCTGCAGGTATTTCTCCTAGG
>QEPC01011255.1:4737562-4754018 GCA_003113815.1 Sphenodon punctatus | reverse complement strand
GCCAGCTGGGGGGAAGCCTGGAGGGGTGTGTCTGGAGGAGGAGTTGCCCGCCACTCAACCCTGTCCCCTCCTCCCTCTGCAGGTATTTCTCCTAGGGCTGGGGCCCTTGAGGGCTGTGTGTGTGCGCCAGCTGGGGGGAAGCCTGGAGGAGGAGTTGCCCGCCACTCAACCCTGTCCCCTTCTCCCTCTGCAGGTATTTCTCCTAGGGCTGGGCCCTTGAGGGCTGTGTGCGCGCGCCAGCTGGGGGGAAGCCTGGAGGGGTGTGTCTGGAGGAGGAGTTGCCCGCCACTCAACCCTGTCCCCTCCTCCCTCTGCAGGTATTTCTCCTAGGTTTGGGGCCCTTGTGCGCCAGCCGAAGGGCGACATCTAAAGGTGTCAGCTGTTTGTGGGCCATGGAGGCCCTCCGGTAGAAACTTGTTGGGGAGTGTCCCTGAGAGAGAGCTGCTGGGCGGGCTGGACCGAAGCCAGGGCTTCAGCCCATATTGAGGACTCCCCCAGGACCTGATTCCTGCCAGACGGTGCTAGCTGAACAAGGACTATATACCTAACCATTTACCCCAGGAGGAACTTCACGGCCACACGCCTAAGGGCCATGCCAAATGGCCCTTGGGTGTGGCCCTTTGGTTAGGGCTGGGGGAGGCTGGCTACAGGATAGGGCGGTTGGTTTATAGGGCAGTTGGTTAGGGTATATGTTGATGGGGATGGGGGGCTGGGGGAGGATTGAGGGGAACATGACTTCTCCGCTGCACATGTGGGGGATGAGGGGGGACTGGGTTGGGGAGGGTTGGGCATGTCCCCCTGGTGAGAGAGGGGGGTTCAGCCCAATAAGGGTGGGGGGTTCTGGTCTCCCTGTGAGAGGGTGGGACCAGGAGAGGGGGGAGGATCTCCTCTGCTGCCAGTGTGGGACAGCCAGGGGGGTGGGGCTATTGGGGTCATGATGGGACGGGGGAGATATGGTCCTAAGAGGGGGGAGGTGAGACCAGTGAGGCGGGCTAAATGCTTGTTGCATGTCCTGCTCACTGCCCCCCAAGCAGTGGAGCAGGTGGTTCTTGGTCAGAGGGCCCCCGACCCTGTGATGGTGCTGTTAAATGCGAGATTGGTGCCTAATAAAGCGACAACAGTTCAGGAAACAATCCTGGACCATGCCACCGATCTCGTATGTATCATGGAAACCTGGCTGGACTATGAATCGAGGCCTATTCTGGCTGATCTTGTTCCGGCTGGGTATTCCGTGCAGCACCAGCCGTGGTCGGAGGGACGGGGGGGAGAGGGGAGGGAGGAGGTGTAGCTATGATTTTTAAGGATGGATGGTTTGTGAGGAGGTATCCGGTACAATCCATATTGGGTATCAAAGGTCTCCATCTTGTGTTTGATTTGGCAGGTGACAGTTTGGGAGTGCTTCTGGTATACCGTGCACCTACCTGTGCAGCAGCCTCCCTGCATGCTCTGGCAAAGGTTGTGTCAGGGGTGGTGTTGTGGTCCCTAAAGACAATAGTCTTGGGGGACCTCAACATTCATTCTGATGCTGCCCTTGGGGGAGCTGAGCATGAGTTCATGGCCGCCATGGCAACCATGGGCCTGTCCCAGATGGTTATCGGCCTGAAACATCAGGAAGGATACACCTTGGACCTTGTGTTTTGCACTGGCCTTGAGGCAGGTGCTCCATTATTGGGGGAGATATCAGCTGAGCCCTTGTCGTGGATGGACCATTACCTCCTGCAGACCTCGGTCCTAGCGCACATCTGCCCCCGGAAAAGTGTTGAGCCGATTTGGATGGTTCGCCCTCAGAGGATTATGGAACCGGAACGGTTCCGGAATGCTCTGGGGGAAATACCCTCCAACATTGACGACCGTCTCATTGATGGCCTCGTTGTGCTGTGGAACACCTTGCTGACGGAGACCCTTGATCAGACGGCTGCTAGGCATCCTTGGTTTTCTGAGGAGCTGCAGTTGCTGAAGCGAGATGGGTGGTGATTGGATGGCGTCATTCGCGTGCTGAAGCCGATAGATTGTGACATAGAGCCAGTTTACAAGTCTATGCCATGGCTATGTGGGCAGTAAAGAGGGAGTTCTTTGCTGCCCTCATAGCGTCCGCAAAATCCGGTCCAGCGTCGCTCTTCCGGGTAGTGTGGGGGCTGGTCAGTCTGGCCTCCCTCAACCTTGGAGTGGAGTCATCTACTGCCCGCTGTGACATGTTTGTGGATTATTTTGTGGACAAAATCACTCATATTCACCACGATTTTGATGCAGCATTTATTACACTGGGGGAACTAGAGGTTATGGAAACCCCATCATGTCAATTTTTCTGGGATCAGTTTCAGTCAGTGATGCCCGCCGATGCGGTGGATGTTCTTGGGGCGGTCAAGGCTACTTCTTGTGAATTAGATCCTTGCCCGTCCTGACTGGTTAAGATCTGCTGGGAGACAATGGGGCCATTACTGGCTCGGGTGGTCAACGCCTCCATGCAGGAGGGCAGAGTGCTGGGCTGTCTCAAGGGGGCAGTGGTGTGGTCTCTGCTCAAGAAACCATTGCTTGACGCTGGCTCCCCTGCCAGCTATCAGCCTGTCTCTAACCTTCCCTTTTTAGGGAAGGTTATTGAATGGGTAGCAGCTCGGCAGCTGCAGGGGCATCTTGATTGCATTGGTTTTCTTGATCCCTCTCAGTCTGACTTTCATCCGGGTTACAGCACCGAGACTGCGCTTCTGGCGTTGGTAGATGACCTGTGCTGAAATATGGATTGGGGTCACTCGACCCTGCTGATCCTGTTAGATCTGTTGGCTGCGTTATGATACCATTGATCATGAGATGTTGATGACGCGCCTGCGGGACTGACAAGACACAGGTGATGTTAGTGGGTAAGGTGATGGAATTGGTGGCCCCCATCATTGATGGGGTCTGTCCTCCATTGACCTCCCAGGTACGGAGTCTAGGGGTGCTCCTCGATGTGCAGCTCTGCCTGGATCTCCAGGTGGAGGCTGTGGTGAGGAGTGCTTTCCGCCAGCTACATCTGGTGCGATGGCTTCAGCCGTTTGTTTCGGATTCTGACCTGGCCACAGTCATTCATGCTTTCATCACTTCTTGACTAGACTACTGTAATGCACTCTACATAGGGCTACCCATGGTGACAGCTCGGAAATTGCAGCTGGTGCAGAATGCGGCGGTCTGTCTCCTAGTGGGACTCGGCTGCCGGGAGCATATTACACCAGTGCTCCGCTCTCTGCACTGACTGCCGGTGGTTTTNGGGGGAGGATTGAGGGGAACATGACTTCTCCGCTGCACATGTGGGGGATGAGGGGGGACTGGGTTGGGGAGGGTTGGGCATGTCCCCCTGGTGAGAGAGGGGGGTTCAGCCCAATAAGGGTGGGGGGTTCTGGTCTCCCTGTGAGAGGGTGGGACCAGGAGAGGGGGGAGGATCTCCTCTGCTGCCAGTGTGGGACAGCCAGGGGGGTGGGGCTATTGGGGTCATGATGGGACGGGGGAGATATGGTCCTAAGAGGGGGGAGGTGAGACCAGTGAGGCGGGCTAAATGCTTGTTGCATGTCCTGCTCACTGCCCCCCAAGCAGTGGAGCAGGTGGTTCTTGGTCAGAGGGCCCCCGACCCTGTGATGGTGCTGTTAAATGCGAGATTGGTGCCTAATAAAGCGACAACAGTTCAGGAAACAATCCTGGACCATGCCACCGATCTCGTATGTATCATGGAAACCTGGCTGGACTATGAATCGAGGCCTATTCTGGCTGATCTTGTTCCGGCTGGGTATTCCGTGCAGCACCAGCCGTGGTCGGAGGGACGGGGGGGAGAGGGGAGGGAGGAGGTGTAGCTATGATTTTTAAGGATGGATGGTTTGTGAGGAGGTATCCGGTACAATCCATATTGGGTATCAAAGGTCTCCATCTTGTGTTTGATTTGGCAGGTGACAGTTTGGGAGTGCTTCTGGTATACCGTGCACCTACCTGTGCAGCAGCCTCCCTGCATGCTCTGGCAAAGGTTGTGTCAGGGGTGGTGTTGTGGTCCCTAAAGACAATAGTCTTGGGGGACCTCAACATTCATTCTGATGCTGCCCTTGGGGGAGCTGAGCATGAGTTCATGGCCGCCATGGCAACCATGGGCCTGTCCCAGATGGTTATCGGCCTGAAACATCAGGAAGGATACACCTTGGACCTTGTGTTTTGCACTGGCCTTGAGGCAGGTGCTCCATTATTGGGGGAGATATCAGCTGAGCCCTTGTCGTGGATGGACCATTACCTCCTGCAGACCTCGGTCCTAGCGCACATCTGCCCCCGGAAAAGTGTTGAGCCGATTTGGATGGTTCGCCCTCAGAGGATTATGGAACCGGAACGGTTCCGGAATGCTCTGGGGGAAATACCCTCCAACATTGACGACCGTCTCATTGATGGCCTCGTTGTGCTGTGGAACACCTTGCTGACGGAGACCCTTGATCAGACGGCTGCTAGGCATCCTTGGTTTTCTGAGGAGCTGCAGTTGCTGAAGCGAGATGGGTGGTGATTGGATGGCGTCATTCGCGTGCTGAAGCCGATAGATTGTGACATAGAGCCAGTTTACAAGTCTATGCCATGGCTATGTGGGCAGTAAAGAGGGAGTTCTTTGCTGCCCTCATAGCGTCCGCAAAATCCGGTCCAGCGTCGCTCTTCCGGGTAGTGTGGGGGCTGGTCAGTCTGGCCTCCCTCAACCTTGGAGTGGAGTCATCTACTGCCCGCTGTGACATGTTTGTGGATTATTTTGTGGACAAAATCACTCATATTCACCACGATTTTGATGCAGCATTTATTACACTGGGGGAACTAGAGGTTATGGAAACCCCATCATGTCAATTTTTCTGGGATCAGTTTCAGTCAGTGATGCCCGCCGATGCGGTGGATGTTCTTGGGGCGGTCAAGGCTACTTCTTGTGAATTAGATCCTTGCCCGTCCTGACTGGTTAAGATCTGCTGGGAGACAATGGGGCCATTACTGGCTCGGGTGGTCAACGCCTCCATGCAGGAGGGCAGAGTGCTGGGCTGTCTCAAGGGGGCAGTGGTGTGGTCTCTGCTCAAGAAACCATTGCTTGACGCTGGCTCCCCTGCCAGCTATCAGCCTGTCTCTAACCTTCCCTTTTTAGGGAAGGTTATTGAATGGGTAGCAGCTCGGCAGCTGCAGGGGCATCTTGATTGCATTGGTTTTCTTGATCCCTCTCAGTCTGACTTTCATCCGGGTTACAGCACCGAGACTGCGCTTCTGGCATTGGTAGATGACCTGTGCTGAAATATGGATTGGGGTCACTCGACCCTGCTGATCCTGTTAGATCTGTTGGCTGCGTTATGATACCATTGATCATGAGATGTTGATGACGCGCCTGCGGGACTGACAAGACACAGGTGATGTTAGTGGGTAAGGTGATGGAATTGGTGGCCCCCATCATTGATGGGGTCTGTCCTCCATTGACCTCCCAGGTACGGAGTCTAGGGGTGCTCCTCGATGTGCAGCTCTGCCTGGATCTCCAGGTGGAGGCTGTGGTGAGGAGTGCTTTCCGCCAGCTACATCTGGTGCGATGGCTTCAGCCGTTTGTTTCGGATTCTGACCTGGCCACAGTCATTCATGCTTTCATCACTTCTTGACTAGACTACTGTAATGCACTCTACATAGGGCTACCCATGGTGACAGCTCGGAAATTGCAGCTGGTGCAGAATGCGGCGGTCTGTCTCCTAGTGGGACTCGGCTGCCGGGAGCATATTACACCAGTGCTCCGCTCTCTGCACTGACTGCCGGTGGTTTTCCAGGCCTGATTCAAGGTGGTGGTTTTAACCTATAAAGCCCTAAATGGTCTGGGCCCTGCCTATCTGTGAGACTGCTTCACTCCCCATGTCCTGGATCGGCCCCTGCGGTAGTCCGGGGATGCCCTGCTTGAGGTCCCCCAAGTTTCTCGGGTAGCCATGAACGAGAGGGCGTTCTTGGTGGCTGTGCCACGCCTATGGAACTTTCTTCTGGTGGGGGCCCGGCTGGCCCCGGACCTCCTCTCTTTTTGGAAAAGTTGCAAGAACTGGCTATTCTGCCAGGCGTTTGGCGGGGGAGAGGGGTAGGGGGCAGGGGGTTGTTTTCTCTATTTCCTCCTTTTTATGTGTTTTAATTGTTTTAATTGTTTTTTATTGTTATAAGCCACCCCGAGCTGCCTGTGGCAGGAGGGGCGGTGTAATAAGTTTTGAAAATAAACAAATAAATAAATAAATTGGCACTTGGATATTGGACCAACTGGTTAGACCAATGTGCTACATCTGCTCAAAGCTCCAGAGCACAGGCTCCTGTGTTGCTGAGGGGCAGCTTGGGATGCAGCCACATAAGCGGGCCTCATCACAGTGCAACCCATGGCAGGCAATCACTGCCACCACACTTTGGAGCCAGCATGGCGAGCAGGGCAGATGGTCTGCCCCCTGAAGCAGAGTCGGCTGCTGTCAGAGGTCCTACCACGCTATGGGCTGGGCTGAAGTACACATGAGCAGCTGCCCCGCCCCTCCCCTGGCCCACTCACTGCCCCCGCCCATGTGGGGATGGAGGCAGTGCTAGCTGCTGAAAGCCCCGCGGTGGATGTTGCTGTGTGGCAGGACAGATGGGGACTGGTCCCATGAGTGGCGGTGCGCTACTGCGCATTGGGCAGCCTTGACCCATTTTGGGTAAGGCTGCTATACAATGTGTCCGTAGCCTTTTTCTGAGGGTATAGCAGTCCACCCCATCATGCTGTGGGGTGAACATCCGGTGAATGTTGTGCAAATGATGCACTGCATTGTGTGGTAAGGCTGCCCAAACTGTGATAACGGCTCATGTGGCTACACCCCTGATATCTATCCCCTTCCCTCTCTGTGCTGCATGCACAGCAGAGGAGATGTGAGAGTGTGAGTGATTGCTCTTAATTTTATAGCTATTGTGCTTTCAATTATTTGATCCCTGTTTTGCTCAAGATGTTCCCCAAGGTGCATTGGCAATTTTGATTAATTGCAATTAATTGCAATTTGAAGAACTGTAGAAATAAAATATTCTACCAGCTGATCCAAATATAAAGACGACTATTAATTAGTCACTCTCCATCATCATAATGCATTTTTTGGAAAGCAGGCTGCTTCATATTTGAACAGTGCTGGCTTTCATTTCATTGTTTCTTTTTGATGGAACACATGAGTTTTTCAACACTGAAATTCTTAGGACAGTTACCTTTCATCTGTATGTTAACAGTACCTTTTTTTGCTGATAGATGAACCAGTCATTGTAAATATTTAAATATATTAGCCACATACGGCAGGTCAGATAATTTCCAGTTTCCCCCCCCCAATGTTTGTGTTTTACACAAATTGGTCACAGGTTCAGGTCACTTCTGTACATATTTTTGCTGATGCTTGTCTTGCCTTAGCGTTATTTCCAAGAACTCAGTTCTAAAAGGTTTTTTAAAAATTCATTTATTAAGTTATATTTTAGGGTCAACATTAGGAATGCTGAAATACCACAGAAATTCAAGATGCTAAATCTTTATTGAGAGGGTTTTCTCTGTGAACTGTACACCCATTTTTTGGGCCAACTTTCAGTCAAATTCTGCCCACTTATAGGAACTACTTCTATTGTGCGTTGCCAAATTTGTTGATTTTTTTTATCAGAATGGGGGATTTTATCAGATGGGGATTTAAGCATATAAGTTTAAACATGATATATTTTTCAAACATAGAAAATGGTGGGAAAATCACCGCTACCCTGAATTAGCTCCCCAAACCTCTGTCCGTGTGACCCCATTTTGAGAATTAATTCTAAGTTCATGGCTCCAAACAACAACAAAATATATTGTATATCAGTTGAGCTCATTAATTCATCTGCAGATAGTGCAACCAAATTTGTGGTCCCAACTCTCACTTTGGGAATCTTTGCCTTAAAAATCCCGCAAAAGTAAAATCAAAATTTCCCATCAGTAAATTGCGTCCCCATGTTAATGATAAGGTAATTCTTTAGAAAGATCAGAAATTTTTAGATGCATCTAATTGCTATATTTTTTAAAACCAGATCCTTGCAATATGAAATAGCTGATAAATACATGAAGCATTGTTTCATCTGTGGAAATCTGTTGTCAGAGTTTTTAAATAAAAGTACTTCTTAAGTACCAACCAATGAAAATTTCTTTAACATGTTGGCGCTTGTGTCTTGTGATGTAGTACTGATAGAGCATTACTGATGTCTATAGGGAAGAAAATAATATATTTTTTTCTAGACAGAAGTGTCTTTGTGGGCAGAAAGGCCTTTTTGCAAGGCCCAGCACTCCTTAACTAACACTATAAGTTGAAGACTTTCATCTCCATATATGCAGTGGTTGAATTACAATCAAGATCTATTTTTTTCTCTATACCTTTACTTATTCGCTCTATAGGAGACTTCGAGTCAGATCCCTTCAGCCTGAATTCTTGACAGAATGTTTCAGAAAGCAGACTTTTTAAATCTTAAGATTCTGCATATACACAAGTATAAAGAATTCTAGAATGGCCCTTTCTGTTTAGATCTGTGATTTTATACTTGTATTTTGTTTCATTTGTGAAATGAACTTTATGTTCTAGGGATCCTTTTACTCTACTTTTTTCCAATGATAGCTTATTATGTTTTTATTGTTTAGCTATTCTCTATCTTTGAATGGTAGAGAAATTTCATCTGGAGGTAGAGGCAAAACACTGTGGGAATAAAAGATTTTTGACACCAAAACGTAGGACCCATTCTTTGCTTTTTCTTCTGTTTTTGTGCTATGCCTATCAGGTGGCACTCCTCGCCATAGCCGCCACCTGGGCATCTAGGCGGAGCTGCGAGTCCAGGAGCACCACCAGACTACAAACCTGACAAACCATCCCTGGATGGGCAAGAAGGGGACCTCCATCCCCCCAGCCCTCCCCACCAGCATCACCTCCATCTTGTTGGGATTCAGCTTCAGAAAGCTCGCCCTCATCCAGTCCCCTACAGCTGTCAAACTCCAAGTAAGCAATGAGACTGCTGGACCTGGGTCCGCTGAAAAAGAGAGGTGGAGTTGGGTGTCATCAGCATATTGATGACACCGAACCCCAAACCCTCCCACGAAATCACCCAGTGGCTGCATATACATGTTGAATGGGAGAGGTGACAAAATAGAACCTTGCGAGACACCACAGGTGAGATCTCAGGGAGACGAAGAACAGTCCCCCAGAATCACATGCTGAGTTCTCCTGGCCAGGAAGGAATGGAACCATTCAGCTCAGTCTCACAAGTGGGTCACCAGCATCTTGTGGTCAACAGTATCAAACGCAGCAGACATCAAACAGGACTAAAAGAGTTGAACAGCCCTGATCTAACTCACAGCGGAGGTTATCGACCAAGGCCACAAGCACAGTCTCAGTGCCATAACCCAGACGAAAGCCAGACTGTGAGGGATCCAGAAAACGGACATGATCCAGATTCCCCTGAAGCTGCTGAGCCACCACCCGTTCAGTAACCTTCCCTAAAAAGGGATGACTAGGGACTGGCTGATAGTTGGCAAGGAAGTCAACATCCAAAGATATTTTTTGAGCAATGGGCTAACTAGGGCTTTCTTGAGGCACCCAGGTACCCTACCCTCCTGCAGGGAGGCATTGGCTATCCCCGCCAGCAATGGCCCTAATGTCTCCTGGCTTGCCTTAACCAGCCAGGACAGGCAGAGATCTAATTCACAAAAAGTGGCCCTCAGAGACCCAAGGATATCCTCGGCATCAGTAGACAACACAGACTGGAATTGATCCCATAAAGCAGGACAAGGCATTACCTCTGATTCCCCTACTGAATTAAGTGCAGTGTTGAAGCTGTGGTGAATGCGAGTGATTTTGTCACTGAAATACTTGTTGTAGTGAGCGCTGGAAGATTCCAGCTCCAATTATGGGTGTCAAGACTGAGAAATGGGATCTATCCTATGCATGGGTGAGGGTGAGGGAAGGCAGGGGTGGGGGAAAGTGTATGTATTGGTAAAAGTAGGGTTTGCCGTGTTGGTCTGAAATATAGGCCATAGAGAGATAGGTTATGTGTATCTGTGGAGAACATAAGAACATAAGTAGTGCAATACTGGGTAAGATCAATGGTCCAACAATCCCAGCATCCTTTCTCTGACAATGGCTGAGATCGGTTGCTTTGGGAGAAGTACCCAGTCAGGTCACAATGGCCAAGCCGTTTCCTGTTGTCCACTCCCAGCTCCCAACAATAAGAACTTATGTCCCCTAAACCTACTTGGCAAATAGGTATTATTGGACCTACTTGGCTAATAGGTGTTATTGGACTCTCCAAGAACTTGTCCAATCCTTTTTAAAATTCGGCTATACTGTTGGTCTCGACCACATAATCTGGCAACAGATTCCGCAACTTAATTGTGCATTGAGTGAAAAAATACTTTCTTTTATTTTACAGTTAGAGGGCAGTCAGGGGTGGAAAGCAACATTTGTATGACGGAGGGGCATTGAGGTCCTGGGGAGTATACATGGAAGGGAGAAGGCTGAGTGATGGCAGCACAACTTAGTAGCTTTTATGACTTTCAGGTAGCTTGATCTTGTTATGAGGGCTGTGCCTGAGGGGGAAACAGTCCTCAATCAGGACCTATAGCCCACATACAGCCAAATCCCTTTTCAATACAGTATAGTACCCCAATGCATGATATGCTCCAATGCTTCCCTTTTTAGGGGAGGCTGTTGAGCAGATTGTGGCTCAGCAGCTGCAGGGGCATCTAGAATGCACAGGTTATCTGGATCCCTCTCAGTCCAGCTTTCGTCCAGGTTTTGGCACTGAGACTGCACTTGTGGCCTTGGTTGACGACATTTGCTGTGAATTAGATCTGGGTCGTTTGACCTTGCTAATTCTGTTAGATCTGTCAGCTGCTTTGGATACCGTTGACCATGAGATGTTCGTGACTAGCTTGCAGGATCGAGCTGGAGTGGGTGGGATCATTCTTGATTGGTTCTGCTCTTTCCTAGCTGTGTGGACTCAGCATGTGGTGCTCGGGGACTGTTTTTCATCTCCACAAGACCTCATGTGTGGAGTCCCGCAAGGTTCCATTCTGTCCCCGCTCCTGTTCAGCATGTATATGCAGCCACTCGACAAGGGGTGCAGTGTCATCAATATGCTGATGACACCCAACTCTACCTCTCATTTTCATCCGACCCAGATCCGGCAGTCTCAGTGCTTACCTGAAGTCTGGCAGCTATTGGGGACTGGATGAAGGCGAGCCGACTGAAGTTGAATCCCAGCTAGACGGAGGTGATGGTAGTCGGTAAGGGCAGTGGAAGTGGAGGCTCCCATCATTGATGGGGTCTGCCCTCCACTGGTTTCCCAGGTTCACAATCTGGGCGTGCTCCTTGATCCGCAGCTCCGCCTGGATCTCCGGGTGGGGGCTGTGGCGAGGAGTGCATTTTGCCAATTACATCTGGTGCGACGGCTTCAACCATACGTTTCAGATAGTAACCTGGCCACTATCATCTATGCTTTCATTACCTTGAGATTGGACTATTGCAACGCGCTCTACGTGGGGCTACCCATGGTGACAGACCAGAGACTACAGCTAGTGCTGAACGCAGTGGCCCATCTACTTATGGGGACAGGTTGCTGTGGCTGCACTGGCTGCCTATAGTTTTCCGGGCCCAATTCAAGATGTTGGTTTTGACCTATAAAGCCCTATACAGCCTTGGCCTGACTTACCTGCGGGATCGCTTTGCTCTCTGTGCTCTGGAGCGACCTCTGCAATCTGCTGGGAGTGCCTTTCTCGAGGTCCCCCGTGTGGCCCAGGGGGGCAACTATGGAGAGGGTGTTCTCGATGGCCATGCCTAGGCTGCAGAATTCCTTCCCAGTGGCCCCGGTTCTCCCTTACTTCCGTCGTATGTGTAAAACATGGCTGTTCCGCCTGGCTTTTGGTGAGGGAGATGGGGTGTAGGGTGGGGAGAGGGGTTGGGGGGGTTATTCTTTCTTTTTTTGCCTTGTCTTTTCATGTATTTGGTTTTATGCATTTTATGTGTTTTAATGTTGTAAGCCACCCCAGACTGCTTGGAGCAGGAGGGGTGGGGTAGAAAATTGTTTTATAAATAAATAAATAAATTGAGACAAATATTTGCCTGCTCTTAATCAGCTTTGTAGTAAGCAGATGCACTTGAGCTGCTGCCTGAAAGGGGAGCTATGAATTAAGGAGAAAGTCTGCTACTATGGAGGTCCATAATATGGGGGGGAGGAGGGAGGAGGAGTTTGATGTCCCCAGCTTCAGTGTTGTATGGGTAGGGGGTATCTACCTGTAGAGGAAGAGGATTAGGGCTGAAAGACCAAGGCAAAATGTGGGTGCATGGAGCCTGTTGTAAGCGAGCACAATATGTGAGACTGTCCATCGTCTTTACTGCTTACATGGCATGCAAGTTAAGATGAGAGCCTTAACTTACAATTTCTGTACTTTTTGGAGCATAGTTGAATTTGTAAGAGCCTTAACCCCTCTCTTAAACTGTAGGTTTTTGGATCCTAGAATATGGAAACCATTTCTTTAAGCAGAGCTGAACTTTAAGTAGAGACTGCAACTCAAGAATTTAGATTTTAAGGGAGCCTCAAATTATCCTTCTGTTGCTCTCTCTCCCCCTCAGCATGCCTCTCTCATTGGTCAGCACTATGTGTGCTGTCTCGCTGTCCTCCTTCAGAACATGAGGTAGAGTGACAGTGGTGGCTTCTCAAAGAAATCGAGGAGGTGCAATGGAGGCAGCTGCAGTAGGCGAGGCAGAGAGCATTTTGGGATCGTGGTGAGTACAGAGTAGGTGCACTTTCAAATGTGACAGTTCCCACCACCTCCATGGACTTACATGCGCGGTAGTGGGAGCCATCACTCGGATCAGGAATTGGCCCGGCCACCGTGATGGCGGTTGGGCCGGGTAGGGAGCAGGGAGATGCATGAACATGCATCTGCCTGCCCCCGCACTGTGTGTAGCTGCCCGGCCCTCACCTGACAGGCAGCCATGGAGGCCGGATCCCCCTTACCCACCACTCCAGAAAGAAGTAAGTAAAGTAAGTAAAGTGGAAGCCTGATTTACTTCAGGTCCGATGGCTGGATACCGTCCATGGTGGTGGCTAGCCTGCGTTATGACTCGGGAATTTCAACACTCGATTTCCTCGAGTCACAGACTGGGATCTAACCTGTGCCAACATCTGGTGCCCGGGATGCAACCACTTTCAAACTTGATGGTGGCCCTCTGTGCTAAAGCGTGAAATACCGTGGCAAAGCAAGCGACCATCATGTCTGAAAACACCCTAGGAGAGACTGATGTGCAGTGACAATGCTTTCTTGCGGTGGGTGGTGGGTTGCCTCTGCTGAATGACTGTGACTGGAGGCAGGGTGGCAGGATCACCAAAAAGAAACTGGCTGACAGCCAGGTCTTGCACTGTCACCAAAATGAAGTAAAGTCCAGGGCCACCCGGGCCTTGACTGGAAGAGAGTTCCACAGCCTGGGTGCCACCACCAAGAATGCCCTCTCCATTGTAGCCCCCTGCACCACCTGGGGAACGTCAAGAAGGGTGCTCCCAGCAGACCGCAGGGGTAGATAAGTGAGGGTGGAGAGTGAGGCAGTCTCGTAGATAGGAGGGGCATGAGGAGTGAGGTGGTCTCACAGATAGGAGGGGCCCAGACCATATAGGTAAGCACCAACACTTTGAATCAGGCCCGGAAGACTATCGGCAACCAGTGAAGAGCTCGAAGCACTGGTGTAATGTACTTGTCACAGGAAGGTGGGTGGAATAGAGTGGAGGCCAGGTAAAGGAGAGGAACTTCCCAACCTCACACACTTGAGGCCAACCTTGGGGTCTGGCCCCGTCAGTACCAGGGGTACAAAAGTGCATGTCAGGGTGGTGTGTTGGTCTATAGACCCACGGGGGATTAGGCCTGCCTCATCATAGGGCATGGAACAGATTCCAAGGTACTCTGTGGCCCAACCAGTCACAACCCTGTCACACCACAAAGGGGGGTGGGGAGGGGACACAGTACAAGGGAGAAATCCCCAGTGTAAGGGAAGGGGGAATCCCAAAGGAGAGAAGGGATACGGGTCTCTCATGCTGGTAGGGGAAGAAAGGTAATGATACCCAAGGGTGGGGGGAGGAGAAAGGAGGCAACACACACTACTCACGCGCTACAACCACACACAACAACACACACTGGTTAGGAAGGGGAACGGGAACAGTCTAACACAATAGCAACCAAGATATGAGGAAACAGTCACAAGCAATAAGAAATACTCAATGTTCGGGGGCCAGTTTCTGGGAATCTCCGTTCACTGACGCCATGCTGTCAGTGGCGCCAGCTTTTGTCCTCAGGGCCCCGCCCCCCCACACACCTGCAGGTGTGCCGAATGGCGCAGCATGTGCTGCTGCACCGTAGCGATGGGTGGAGCTGGAGCGTCAGGGGGCGGAGCTGAGTCCAGCATGCTATCCCCTGAGAGCGGGGTTGGAGTCCCGTGGGCCATGGAGATTGCGTCGCTGGGGGGCTGGGATTCCCTTCATTGTCATGTCGCTGCTGGAGGTGGGCCTACCGCCCTTGCATAGGGGGTGGCTGTCGGGTGCCGGCGGTGCTGCCCGTGTGTCCCCATGACAGTACTCGTGGTGACTTGTCCCCATAAGGAGACGGGCCGCTGCGTTCTGCACCAGCTGCAGTCTCTGGACCTTCACCAAAGGTAGCCCCACGTAGAGCGCATTACAATAGTCTAAGTTTGAGGTGGCTATTAATTTTGAGGATTGATTATTACGCCAGGACATTATTATAACAAGTGGAAAAATAATATTAAAAGATGTTTTCTGTGTTGTGTTGTGCACTTGCAAAAGTCTACCTTTTTCATCAGGGCTTCCCTTGCTCCTCTCCCTTCCTTCCCTTGCCTCCAGATTGTTCACTGATGCTGTCCTGTCATTCAGGGTCTCCTTCTCCCCTATAACTAAGCACAGCATGTGAAACTGCTCAACTTTGTGAATGTACCCCTATATCTCTAATTTCCGGTCTCCCTTTTCTCCCTTATATTGTAAGCCCTTCTTTGTAGGGACCTGTCTATAATGGTTGTACAGCGCCAGGTACATTGCTAGCGCTAAATAAGTAACTGTAATAATAAAGAATCATGCTCTCTTTATGTGGAAAATGGATTTGCATTCTCAGTGTGTATGGTATGTGAACTAACAAAGGTTTGCACTACAGTTTGTTTGGTTTTTAGCTAAAAACATAAAACAAACTCGTATATCACTTAATTAATTATTGAGGGCAGATTTTAGATTTTTACGTGTTCAGATATAGTAAACCTTGCTATTCCACTTCTACTGGGTACGGTGTTTCTAAGCAGCTTTCATACTAGAGGAGTTTAGTATAATTTAAAGTGGGTAAACAGTTCACAGTAAACAGATTAAAACTATGATTTTTTTCTGGTAACTGACTCTGAAGCAAGAAGTAAAATTAAGTGTACTGAATTAATTTGGGATGAAGCTGAAAATGGAAGTCTAGCATTAGAAGTATATGTGCAATAATTTAGTGGATTTCTCCCATTAAAAACAACACTAACAGTGAACTAGTCATCCTTACATAAATAAGGTCATGGTATATATGCTCTTTGGTTTGGAAGGCAAGTTTTCAGCACGAAGGATTAGCTGGACTTGGCAGTTCTTCTTTGAGCTTGACATTGATATTGTAATGAGCTTAAATGGCTCATTCCTGGCCAACCCTTTCCAGTGAGGTCAGCTACTTGGTCAAACAGAGTGCCAGGTAGGTAAACTCCCTGCAGTACTTCTATAGACATATCTGTAGATGACATTCGTTCTCTGAGAAACAATCCATTTAACCCATATATTCAGGTAGAAATTTTTCCACTGATTAACAATAGTGAAACAGCATGTATTGAGAAAAGCAAAAGATAATTAAGAAGCAATCTATGCTGGATATTTTTTTAAGAGAAGGAATATGTATTACTATTATTTATATAGCACGAGCAATGTGCCTGATGCTGAAGAAGTTCCTGTATTGAGGTGCTTACAATTTAGAATGGACAAACCATGTATTTCTTAGGGATGGGTGAACGCGGTTCGGAAATTTGGTGTTTGGCCCAAACTCAGCCTGTTCGGACTACCGAACCCGAACCCAAACGTGAACATACCGAACCGAACACCGAACGGCGAAATGGCGAACATACTGAACCGAACCGAACACCGAACAGCGAAACGGCCTAACAGTTCGGTCAGTTCAGATCGCGTTCGGGTGACAAAAAAAGGTTCACTGTAAGGTCATACGTGACAGGGAGGGGTAGTACTAGTCACTGAGGAGCAGACTTCCAGGCATCAGGGGTGGAGAGGCTTGCAAGAAGTGAAATTATATCTGCCTCCCCTCTTCCCAACACCTTCTGAGCTAGTCACTGTTCCTGAACAGCAGGCGTTGAGTAGGATTATTAGATTGCTTTAAGTTTCATTTCAGTTT
>QEPC01011255.1:4695179-4730020 GCA_003113815.1 Sphenodon punctatus | reverse complement strand
TGGATGCAGACCTTCGTCTGGAGCGGCCGGTGGAGGCAGTCGCTAAGGCTGCTTTCCGCCAGCTATATCTAGTGCGTAGGCTGCGTCCGTATGTCTCCGGCCCGGACCTGGCCTCCCTCATCCATGCCTTTGTCACCTCGAGGCTAGACTACTGTAACGCGCTCTACGTGGGGCTTCCCTTGTTCCTGGTCCGGAGGCTGCAGGTGGTGCAGAATGCGGCGGCTCGTCTCCTTATGGGGACGGGCCGTCGGGAGCATATTACACCTGTGCTCCGAGCTCTGCACTGGCTGCCGATAGCGTGCCGAGCCAGGTTCAAGGTGTTGGTGTTGATCTATAAAGTCCTACACGGTCTGGGCCCCTCATGCTTCAGGGATCGCCTTGCCCTCCGCACCCCAGAGCGGCTCCTTCGGTCTGCCGGCGGTGCCTTCTTGGAGGTCCCCCGTGTTAAGCGGGGGGCCACAATGGAGAGGGCATTCTCGGTGGCTGCGCCGCGCCTTTGGAACTCCCTTTGGAGGAAGCTCGGCTGGCCCCTAGCCTGTTGACATTTCGGCGAAGTTGCAAAACCTGGCTGTTCGCCCAGGCCTTTGGGAGGATAGGGTGAGGGGTGTTTAACTCCCCCACCTGATCTACTATTTATTTATTATCTAAATTGTTATTTTAGCCCTGTTTTAATATTGTGTTATTGGATGTTTAAAATTGTTTTTATTTGTTTTTGTTGTTGTAAGCCGCCCCAGGCTCCTTTTGCAGGAGGGGCGGGGTAAAAATCCATGAAATAAATAAATAAACATCAACCCCAAAGTCCATCCAGCCAGGCCTCAAAGCCCCTGGCTCTGGCCAAGCCTTCCCCAGGCACGAGGCTCCCTTCTGGGCACAGCCTCTCCCAGTACCTGGTTCTCCTCTTCAGAAGCACCCTGGTGAACGTACAGTGGGAAGGCTTTGTCAGGGAAATGTGGTCCCTTCAACTCCCAAGTACAGAATGCCTTCATCTCTGCCTTGCTTCCTCTTTTGTAGCCAGAGTGGGCATGGCCTACAGCGCAGCACTACTACCCTTAAAGGGCCAGTGTCCCAGGGTCTCTCAGCCTGTTTCATTTGAGGCTTATCTGCAGCTATGGGGCTGGCTGTGCTACACCCCTGGGCATGCTCACCCCTCCAGCTGACCTATGCAGCCCCCTTCTTAAAGGGGCAGCAGCCCTGCAGGACTGCTCCCTGCTACAACTGCTTATTAGTGTCTGGATAAATGGGCTGAACTGTTGTATTTTTGTCAACATCAGCGGCATTGGAAAATTGTGGTCTGTATTTTTGGTTTTGCTATTTCTTACAGAAACCAAGTTTTACTTTAAAATGAACACCTGACAGGTGGCGATTTAGGTCAGGACCAAGCAAGCAGGTGTCCACTATGCTGATTAGCACCTATACCAAAGAAAATCAAACTTTCCTTTTGCTCAGAGGCTGACTTTACAGAAATTAGTCAGGGTAGTTCAAGGAAGCTGGCATAATTGATGCTTTACCCCTTATGTATCATGTGGGATAAATTCCAGGTGCCTGTTCTCATAGAACCTAGTAGGCTAAAACAACCATACTCAAATAATGTTTAGTAATAGTTGTGTTACCATTAAAATGTTTGAAATAGTGTATCCTGTCCACCTTCTCAGGCGCACCTTGAGAATGGATGTATCCAGGCTGTGTGGAATTAGCAGTAGGCCAGCTCCCTTACCCAGCATCACCTCTGCGGTTCTGAACTTTTTTGCTACAGGGAGTGAGCCACCCACAGCTTGATTTCCATCCAGTGGGTACTTACCTAAAGATGGCCAGGTAGTGAATTAGTGCCACATGGATTCCAATTCTGAACAATTCTGACCTGGCAGTGGGGAAAATAATTAATCCAGATATGTGGGCCAACTGTTGGCATTCCAGCACAAGGAACATCCTGCTTCCCTGTCCTAAGAGCTCGGTCCATATTCAGGTGGTGAACAGAGCAAGATGTTTAGATGAATAGTCAGTAGGGCTGATCCCAAGCCCTGCGGATCCCATGCGTGCATACATGCGCACGGTTTCCATGAGGCACAATGTACCTGCAATGGAGATCTGCGTGGTTTGTGCACAGCGGTGCATGTGTGTGGCTGCGTATGGGATCCATGAGGCTTGGGATTGGCCCCAGTGTCAAGCAGTGGGACTACATGGGCAAGTGGATACCACATGGGCAGTGGGACCACATGGGCAAGTGGTGGTAGACACCGGCTACTTAAAGGGAAAGACTGCCTAATAGAATAGAGCAAGTGATGGGGACCCGAGGACTCAATGTGCTCGATCCCAAACCCCATGCGCCACGCAAACAGTGTGCATGCATCTCACGTGAAAGTCGTGCACAGATTGTGAATGCACCCGTGCAGGTGAGACCGACTCACACACAAGCCACATGTGCAGGGCTTTGGGATCAAGCGCAGTGGTTGGGGCTTTCCCACATTACCTGAGTACTATATCTCCATGGCCAGGCAGTGGTATCTGATTTCCTTGACCTCATAATAGTTGAGGTCAAACAATCAAAAGCAGTGACTATAAAACAAGAACCTTAAACAATAACTCTCTGCCAAGATTCCCTAAAGGCTACCAGTGACGACAGCATTTTGTAATTATACAGCTATAAAGAGATCAACGATATATTTGGCATTTGTTCTAAGATCTGATGCAGTCTGATGACTTAAACTCTTATCCTGCATGAGATCTTTACAGGTCAATCCCTGCACCTGCATTGAAGCTTAATAACTTACATGGGGGCCCAACCATGTGATTATGGGGCTGACGTAGGCAAAAGGTATTGCAAGGTCAGGGCCTAAGAAATGAAAAACTCAGTATCCCATCACAAACACCTTGTACTCCCCAGGGAACCACGCACTATTACAGATTCAACATAATTTAAATATAGGTATTTTTCAAAAACTAATACTGATTTGTACTTTGCACCTATAATTCACCTAGAAGTCTGAAAAAATAGTATGTGATTTTTTTAAATTTCAGAAGTAATCAAATGAAGGTCAGAACGTGCCCTTTCCACTGTGGAAATGTTCTTGTAGTATAGAAAGAACATATTTTTTCGGGTCAAGGGGAAGGAGTGGAGTGCTCCCAAAGCTAGGGATTGTGCACTCCTGCCCCAAATGGAGATCCAAGCCCTGAGAAGACAAGTGTATGTCATCCTTCCTAAATAATTCAGGCTTGGAATAACGAATAGCCCCATGGTCCAACCAGATGATCCCATGATCCAATAACCAATTCTTAACTCCCCCTATTACACGCTTCTTAGAACCCTCAACCCTCCGCAGGTTAATCACATCCCTCCAGACTCGCCTCTGCATAAATTGCATAAATGTGGGGAGAAGCCCCAGCAGTCCCAAAATATCCTGTCTAATCTAATAAACCAATTCCAAACATGAAACCCGAAGGAGATAATTCTTCCTCAAGTGAATCACTGTCAAGTGGGGGTGGGGGCCCGACAAAAGCAGGTGAATCATTGGCATAAATTAGTCCCACAGCATGCTCTTAATACCCTTCCATGTAATCTCAGCCCGACTACTAAGACCTATCTGAGACACGCAACCAGTATTTATGGCTGCCTAGTAAACTATACTTTGGTCAAGAATCCATATCTGCTTTTGAGCCTCTCCCCTGCCCCCCAAACAAACCTGTACTTGAAACAAAAGAGAAGACAATAAGAAGTTCACGAAGGAAAATCAGAATACCACCCATAAACCCAGGAATCTGACAAAGGGCACATGTAAGTGTGACGTGCTGCTGATCTCCACCTCCCTAAAGCACAGATATAGCTTTCTGGCATGCCCAACGCCATGGCTGAAAAGACTGCCCCAATCCAAAATGAATGAGAGCCAACACACTCAATTGATAACCCCATGCCAGCCAGGCAATGGTGCATTACTGCTGTGAACTGGTATCTTGTTAAAGTTAACCCACTATCATGGATAAACAGGGGACTCGGGCCAGGGGAACAACAAGACATGTATGACATCAAAGCCCAAACAAGGCAACTGAATGATGCAACCGCACCGTCATACCCTTACCATGCTGGTCTGCCTTGAACTAATGAACTGTAAGGGACACAAAATCAGATCACATCTCCATGTTTCCTACCTGCAAGACCCTGTCTGACCTATCAAATTGTCATTGGACGACCAGCTGTCTGACTCAATGTGCTGTAAAAGGCTACCTTAAAAGCAGCCCTAAAGAAGATTATCTCTGCCACAGAAGAACAAATCCCACCCAGCATTTGTACTATTTTAGAGAGCATTTTAGGGGGCATGGGAAGTCTATTATCAGTGGTTCTGCCTACCTGCCTGAACCTTTAGATTCATCATCATCATCGTCATCGCCACCACATATTTATATCCCGCACTCTCCCAACCCAAGTCGGCTCGAGGCGGCTTACAACAACATCAATCAATAACCATTCCTGTGTTTCTATCCCACACAGGAGAACCCAGCACAATAATACAATATAATAACAATTTAAAGAACAAAACACAATCCCTGAGCTATCCCCACAATTTCATTTAACATAGTTACATTAACATTAAACATCTATAATAATTGCCCCATACTCTCTCTCTCTCTGCTGGTGCTACCTTATCTCATGCCGATCCCTGATCACACCAGGCAATCAGCTCCAGACATTACTGTCTTCCCTCCCCTGCTGCCACCAGGGGATATCCTTCTTCTCCACCCCTCTCACGGCGGGGGGGGGGGGGGGGGGGGAGAACTCCTCATAACCTTCACCAGCAGAAAACATCTATTGTTTAACTCAACCAACAACCCCTCCACCCCAACCTTCTGGCCCAGCAGAAGGGCACAGCCAAAGGGCAGACCCCTTTGACTGTGCCCTTTCGACCACACCCCCAGCACGCACCTCCAACACGGCCTCCGATTGCCCCTGGTGACATGCGGAGCGGCCCGGCTCAGGATACCCAGTAAGCCGACAAGAATAAAAAGTTGGTGGTCTGATCAGCAGTAGTGCTGGGTACCAGGTCAAACTGATGGTGTAACCTGTACTGAAGTACCTGGGGTAAGGATATCAGGAAAATGCACTCCCATCCTTGCTCAGACCTAAAGACATGGAACTCAACAAAGTTGAGCCTTCTCCCTGCCAAAAATGCCCAATGGGCATCAACTTGACATTAAAGGGCACACTTTGCCTTTAACTCTTTCACTCCCATGGCTGCAGACATGTCCCCTGCTACCTCCCTTTCTTCATAGGTGCGATGGGGACAAAATCTTCTCCCCCCACCCCCGCACAGGAATGTGGAGGGAGAGAGAGATCAATATAACTTTTTGTAGCTTTTTGTTTAGCAAGTATAAGCATTTCTGCAAATCATTTTCATGCATGTGTCAAAAATACAAAAGAAGCATAGCATTTTCTTTAAAGAACCATTTGCCCTTGTTTTAAGGTCTTACTATAACAAAGGTTTGAAAGTACCCTGGCATATTCACATTTTGAATCCTAATTTTTGAAACTTACTCTAATTTTTTTTTAATGTTCAAATATTGTCTTTAAAAACTGCTAAGTGTAGTGATTCAAATGTAGATGAAAAATGTAAGTATGAAAGAAAAAATGAGGACTAGATAATAGATTATTATATGAAACTTCAGTTTTGTGATAATATGAAGTTGCACAATTGACATTTGATGCAAGACTGTCATTTGATACAAAAGTGTGGAACATAATGTACACTGCTAAATACTATTATAGTAGAGTTGAATTTTCTAAGCCCTTCTGACCACAGTTACAGAAACATAACCAACCATGTTCAAATTCCAGGAGTTAGACTGGAGGTTTTCCAATTGTTTGTAAATTAGGAACACCACCTAAGTTTTCATGCTTCGGTTGGGGAGTAAAACACACACGATGGGGGCGAGTCCATGCCCAGCGCACACTGTGCACATCCTTTACGCTTGCGTGCATATACGTACAAACTGCATGCATCTCCATAGAAATTGCATTGGGCTGCGTGGATTCTGTGCGGGACCTGCGCAGATCTCACGCGGATCCCGCTTGGGATTGTGGACATTGACATGAACAAGGAGAAGAGAATTCCAGAAGCAGAGTATTGTGCTGACAAGATGCGGAATGGAGAAAATATTGTGGGTTTTTACAAATTGTTAAAAGCTCTAACTTCTTTCCCTTCCTCGGGCTCTACCAAGCTCCTACTGAAGCCAATGTGACTTTGGTAATCTTTTCAAAAAGAACTGTGCTAAGCTTTTCTCTTTCCATACTGACAAAAGCTACTGTTCTTTCTTACGAACGTTAAGAGGGGTATATTTTCAAATGTAAAGTGCTGCAGCTGCTCTAAAAATATTAGCTTGTTGTCCAGGAAAGAGAATAGGGTGAGAAAATGGAGGGGTGACATGAAAAATTAGGGTGAAGAAAGAAAATTGTTTAAGAAGAAAAGGGTAAAAACGTCTTTAAAGTTGTAACATCTTACCTCTGAGCAGCTTGCTGGTTCGTCTTGTTTCCTGTAATTAACACTTCTACATTTACATTTTGAATACTCAATTAAATTGTTATTGGAACTTGAGAACATTTTCTTGGTAGAAAACAGATAATCATTCAAAAATTCTGACAGTTGGCCTCAGATTTTACTTGATGTAAACACCTCAAATTTCTGATTTTGGCCCAGGATACTTTTATTAACTGACAAACAGGAAGTGCCATAAGATGATATTTTTGGCTGCATTCCAGTGTGACAGAAACAAACCTACAGGCACGATTATATCCCAGTAGTGAAAAAATGTTTACCAGCTTTTGCTGTGATCCTAAATGCACTCATACTGATGGAATCCCACTGACATCAAGGGAGTTCTACTTCTGCTATCTTGAGTGCATTTAGGATCACAACCCTTGTACGTAGGTGTGCACGTTAGGAATTTATACACAACCCTTGTATTTTAAGGGATGCCCTATATTTTAGAATGCCTAGCTCCATATTCTTTTGCTCCTTATTTTGGAAATTTTGATCTGGTGTCCTGAGCATATATTGACATTGGTTTAAATAATATTGTGCTCATGCCAGCAGAATATCAAAAGGCCTACGCCTCCTTTTACTGTTTATCATTGGACTGCTGATAATGTGCTCTGATGGGAGAATATATTTCTCCCATCATGAACTTCTCAATCCTCATTCCCACCAATGGAAGAAATTTATGACCCTGTTAACCCAAGATGCCCCCACCCATCTCCATAGAGTTTTGCTGCATGGAGATGGATGGAGGCACCCATGGGAATGCCACAGCGGATGGGTGGGGATGCATGTATGCTCCAGCGCTAGACCCATCTCCACCCATCACCCACACACAGAGCAATGGGCTCCAATGCTGGTTGCTCCATGAGTGTGCGCCCATGGGAACATTTATTGTACATGTTGCAGGGCTGCAGGTGTGCTCTATGGGTGCCCTGCAATACGTATAATAAAATGTAACACCCATTTTATCAGTGTTCGAGTATCTGTGTGAAAAGGGCCCTTGATGGCAGAATGGGACCCATAATGAACTTTTAGTAGTTCAGTGACTTTTAGTATTTGGGAAAAAATTATACAGGCCCCAAATCAGTGATTTGAAATGTGGCTCTTGACAACACATCAAATTATTATCTTTGATTTTTATATTTTAAAGATTTTTTCTAACAAGCTTAATTTTGTACTTGGGTGACTGGAAAAATATTCTTTATCATAAAAAAACCAAAAACCACCCATAAATATGTATGATATGTAAAACCAACTGTGCCTTAATACATTATATATACAAGAGACAGCAACATTTCAATTAGGCTTTCATTTCTGTATTTATTTCATTACTTTACTGTACTTAACTATTATATTAATTAGTAATGATAATTAGGAATAATTACATAAGAACATAAGTAGTGCCATACTGAGTCAGACCAGTGTTCCATCAGACCCAGCATCCTGTCTCCGACAGTAGCCAATTTCTTTCTCTTGGGAGAAGTACCCAACAGATCACAATGGGCAATTTATTCCCTGTTGTTCCAGCCCCCAACACTAAGAGATTACGTTCCCAAAACCTACTTGGCTAATAGCCATTAATGGACCTATCCTCCCAAGAACTTAGCCAATCCCTTTTTAAAACTAACTACACTACTGGCTGTGACCAGTATCTCTGGCAGTAAGTTCCACAAGTTAATTGTGTGCTGAGTGAAAAAATACTTTCTCTTATTTGTTTTAACTCTTACCAGCTAATTCCATGGACTGTCCCCTTGTTCTAGTACTTTTAGAGAGGGTAAATAACCACTCCCTATTTACATGTTCCACACCACTCATGATTTTATAAACTTCTATCATATCCCCACTCAGTTGTCTCTTCTCCAAGCTGAAGAAGCCTAACCTATCAAGCCACTCCTCATACAGGAGCCGTTTCATACCGTTTATCATTTTTGTTGCCCTTCTCTGTACCTTTTCTAGTTCTACTGCCTTTTTTGAGGTGGGGTGATCAGAACTGCACACTACTCCAAGTGTGGTTGTACTGTAGATCTGTATAGAGGTATTATAATATTTTCGCTTTATTTTCTATCCCTTTCCAAATGATTCCTAACATTGTTTGCTTTTTTGACCACTGCTGCACACTGAGCTGAAGATTTCAGTGTATTGTCCACAATGACTCCAAGATCCTTTTCCTGAATGGTAACTTCTAATTTAGAACCCAGTTCTAAATATAATTTGGGTTATTTTTTCCTATGTGCATCACTTTGCACTTGTCCACATTACATTTCATCTCCCATTTGGATGTCCAGTCACCTAGTCTCGCAAAATCCTGCAATTCTTCACAGTCTGCTTGGGTTTTAACAAGCTTGGGCAGTGGAGCGCAACCTGATACCTCTGGAGCAGGCGGGATTTAGGAAAAATGTATCAATTATGGATAATATTTTTGTATTGCGGCATATAATTATCAAATATACTCAAATTAGATCAGGGTCCCTATTTTTGGCCTTTATAGACTATAATAAGGCATTTGATTCGATCTCTCGCCCAAAACTGGAGGAAGTTGCGTGACTGGGGTATTGACAGTCATTTGCTTGTCTTATTAATTTATATTCATTTGAATAACACCGCAAGGGTTAGATTAAGAACTGATGGCAGGTATTCACGGTCATTTGAGGTGGTAAGAGGAGTCAGGCAGGGATGTGTTTTGGCTCCCCTGCTTTTTAATCTTTATCCTAGTGACCTCCCCCAGTGTCTCTCTTCGAATTCTGCCAATCCCCCTAAGATTCGGACTAGACCACTTAACATCTTAATGTATGCATATGACTTGGTGATTATAACACAAACAAGGAGAGGTCTTTTGCACCAGCTGGGGCTACTTGCAGCCTATAGTGCGGCAAATGAATTAGTAATTAATCTGATAAAATCCCAAGTGATGGCGTTGGGGAAGGCAAAGATTCCTGGTATATAGGGAAGGACTTGCTTAGACAGGTGGACTCCTATGTCTATCTGGGAGTTGTGTTTTCAAAAAATGGGCAGTGGGGCAATCATAGGAAATGTTTGGCCCTTAAGGCCAATATAGCTGCCAAAGGGATTGTGAGGCTAGCATCAGGTCTGGCAGGCACACCCATTTCTACTGTGTTGGAGGTACACAGAGCCAAAGTGCAGTCCGTCTTAACATTTGAAGCAGAGGTGACTTTGGATGGGGAGAGCCAGGTACTCGAGGTGGTCCAGAATAAGTTCTTGAGGAACCTTCTAGGAGTCCCACAGGCCATCCCCGCAGTAGTGGTTCGAGCTGAGATGGGGGTGTTGGCCATCTTTAGCTTGTGTAGGCTCCAAGCGCTTAGATTCTGGTCTAAATTATATCACCAGGACAGAGATACCCTGGCGGTTTATTGTTTGAGGGAAGAATTAGAATACGATGGAGCAGGGAACTACCCCTGGGTCTCTCGGATATCCCTCTATTTGAGGGATCTAGGGTTCTCATTCTCTTTCTTCCAGGATAAATCACCTTTGCTGCAGAAAACACTGATTTGCCAAAGAGTCTCTGATATAGCGAAACAGGAGGATTTGGCAAAGCTTTCTTCCTGGAAAGTCTCTTCCTATTATTATTTAATTAAAACCACTCATAACTTCGAGCCTTATCTGGATAAACCAACTAGACCAGCTCTGCAAAGGGCCTACACTTGTCTTCGATTTCAACTGTTTCCCTCTGCTGTCACTGAGGGAAGATACGCGAATATAGCATATGAGCTGCGTACATGTCCCTGTAGTGGATTGGAAGTGGAAAATCTTACCCATTTCCTTTTTGTTTGCCCTATATATGAGGCCATTAGGGTTGTCTGGCTTGAGCCAGTCTGGGGGCCTTACATTCATAAGTCAAACCCAGTTAGAATTGCTGCCTTGCTTTCCTCCTCTGATGAAGTAAATTTGCATTCCCTTGCATTATTTACATTGCTCGCCATGAGGGAGCGGGCAAAATGGATTGAGTGAGGGAGATTGACATTGAAGTGTTGGGTTGTACTGCTTGCTTTATAAGGTATGAGCCGATTAGTTGATAAACTATAAAACTACAGATAAGCACACTTACCAAAGTATGATAAGTGTGCTTATCTGTAGTTTTATAGTTTTATAATTTTGCTATCATTGATATGATATATTTATACTTATGTTTATTTATGTATTTTTATATTTCTGTCTGTTAAATTGTTTACTTGGCTATAGCAGAAGCTTAATGCTGTAATAAATTGAATTGAATTGAACTACCTTGAATAACTTTGTGTCATCTGCAAATTTGATCACTTCGCTCTTTACTCCTTTTTCCAGATCATTAATGAATAAATTCTTTCTTCTTTAACTTGTTATTTATTTCCTACTGTTAAAAGTGCTGAATTGACAGCCACATAACTGAGAAGTAGGGATGGGTGAACAGAACGCGGTTTGGATGTTCGGACATTCAGTCATTCGGTTCGAAACCCAAGTTCGGGTTCGATGGTTCGGTTCAGCCGAGTTCGGTTTGGCCGAACATTCAGAAATAGCGCTATGGATACAGCTGATCAGGTTCTGTGGAAGAGCGCACTCACCCTAGTTGCCAAATAGCTGATCAGGAGCCCCAGAGGAGCACACTCACCCTGGCTGCAAAACAGCTGCTTGAGGGGAGGGGCTGAGGAGTATGTTCACTTCAGCCGCCAAACAGATGATGGGGGTCCCAGAAGAGCACACTCACCCCAGCTGTGTCTCGACCTCCACATCGGCTCTTTTGCAACAGCTTCTCCAGGGGGGCTGATCCTGCTGTGCTGCTCTGGGAGTCCTGTAGGGTTGAGGCAAGAGCAAGTGTTCCCATCCTGAAGGGAAATAACGACCTTTTGGAAGTGCTTGCGGGTGTCCATTGGTACTTCATCAGTTTCTGGTGATTCTGTGCTTTCACCATTTTTTTGTCACTTTTGAGGACCTTTTCACACTTTCTGGGATTTTTTCATCACTTTGGGGAAATTTTTACAACAGTCTTTTGGCAGTTTTACAACACCTTTGGCAATTTCCAGCACTGCCCCGGTGCTTAGCCAGCAAGTTTTCATCTCCACAACCGCTGGGGGTGTGCACAGGGCACACACAGGACTTGGGACTGTCCTGTGGAAAAAATATCAGAAAATGGTGAAAACAGCAGGAAAGCCAGTAAGCTCTCATGTCACACGAATCATGGCGAATGTCCTGCTTCCAATGAAAGCAGCACTTGCCAAAGTTTTTTTGCTTCAGGTCTAGAGTCCAACCCATGTGGGTGGCTTCTTGGCAGACCTGTAGCGTGAAAGGACTTGTGACGACAGCCCCCTCGCCTGGATACCCAACAGGGGCAGGCTGCTTATTTGGACTGCTCTCCTGGCAGGCCCAAAGTATGACCCTCCCTGGGGTGGGCAGAGGATTTGGCTGGCCCTGTCTCGTGTGGCTTTACCCTAAGTAAAGGCTTTACTTAGGTCTCGTGTGGCTTTACCCTAAGTACCCGAGCTGTCTTCAGGAGGGGCGGGGTATAAATCCAGAAAATAAATAAATAAGTCTTCATGAAATCAGGGGTCAATACAGAAAGTGCAAACTTATAATGGAGGAAGTCATCGAACTCACGAGGTGTCCGCCAGGGGCACTCGGCATCTTGAGAGTATGATTGAAGGTTGTGGATGGTAGAGGTGAGCCAAAGACAGGGGTTTATTCAATGGATAGGACAGCACAAGAGGGGAGCACGGGAGTCACGGGTGGGAGAAAAGGATGAGTTGAAGGCCCGAGCAGAGTCTGGGCAGGTGGTAGAGGAGATAGATGAGACGTAGGGGGAGAGGAAGGAAGCAAAGTCAAGAGGGTCAATGGATTGAAGGTCACAGAAAGAGCAAGAGGGTGGAGAAACAGGAGGGGGTGAGTGGGAGAGATGGAATGAAGCAAGGTGATGGTCAGAGACAGGAAGGGCGTCAAAGGAGAGATCTGAGAGAGAACAGTTTTTTGATAAGACTAGGTCAAGGGAGTGGCTGTCACAACGTGTTGGGCAGGCAGTCCACAAGTGAAGGTCAAAAGAAGAGGTCAACAAGAGAAAGTGGGGAAATGTTGGGGTCAGAGGGGGTGTCCACATGGATACTGAAGTCCCCAAGAATGAGGGTGGGAATATTGTCGTCAGAAAGGAAGAACGTAAGCCATGCATCAAAGTCAGAGAGAAAAGGGGAGTGGGAGCCGGGGTGGGGAGGGGCAGTATATTCAAGGAAGTTCAAGGAAGAATGAATGTTCCACAACAACAAAGCTAAAGAGGAGGAGCCAAGAGGATCTGCAGCCAGAGGAAGGAAGGGATGGGAAGGAACCTCAGAAGAAACAGGTTACCATTTCAAAACAGAGAAGAATGCTAGTGGTTGGGGATTCCCTCTTGAGAGGAACAGAGGCATCTATTTTCTGGTCTGACCCAATGTTCCGAAAGGTGTGCTGTCTTCCTGGTGCCCGAATCAGAGACATTAGGGGGAGATTGCCAAGGCTCCTTGGATCTTCTGACCACTCCTAAATGCTGCTCATTCACGTGGGAACAAATGATATTGCAAGGAATAATACTGAGAGTTTAAATTATTCTTCAGCCAACCAGAGGAGATGCTATTCTAGATTTGGTTCTAGTAAACAGCAAAGCTATCATAAATAATTTAGGCCTTTTTCAAATTGGCCGCTGTGCATGGGGGGGATGGATGAGCAGTGCGGTGAGTGGGTAGTGCGTGAGTGCGCGTTCCCATTGATCGCCTATGGCCGGGCGTGTGCTGGAGAGAGGCTGGCCGGCGACTAGACTGCTGGCAAAAACCACTGCTAGCAGCAAGCAGAGCAGCCCGGTGAACTGTGAGTGGAGTGAGTGACCCCTCTGGGAACTGTGTTTGGTACTAGCACTACTGTTCCGCCTCTGTAAGACTCTCCTGCCTGTCATTGGCTGCGCTGGCCACTTGTGGCTTGTTTCCGCTATAAAGCCCTTGGATCGCCTACGGCCGCCGCGCCTAAGGGCATTGCGTGCAAGGACACATCCTTGTGCGCGCGGCCTTAGGTACGGGCTGTGGCTGGCCGTTTACAACACCGGAAGTTTTTTGTGAGATCCTTTTTTCGATGGAGAGGAAAAGGCACAGGTCGGGGTGTTCTCCTGCCACCTTGAATATGGCTATCCAGAAGTGTCCTAAAATGGAGACTGGGGCTGTGAGGGATTAGCTGATTAATTTAGTCTTGCAGAGTCTAATGGAAGAGAAGCCTGGGGAATGATTATGCTCTTGGAGCTTCAAGAGAATCTCTGTCAAGGACAGAGACTGCTCCTACTGGTGGCTACACACAGGTGGGAAATATAGATGAACAGAAGACCCCTGTAAAGGATCACGATGCTTTTCAGCTTGAGGATGCTCTCAGAGGTCTTATAGCTAAGACTATTTCCCTGTTGTTTAGCAGTATTACAGACATGGGGGACTCTCTCTTGAGCACCAGAGCTCAATTAAAGGACCTGTTAAACAAACTTGACTGTCTGTATACCGGTAAAGAGGTGGGACGTTCAACTGCTCCCCCCAGTGTGATCAATGAAACTGGACAATTGGAGAGGGCTGTGAAGAGAACTTTTTTATCAAACAAATATAACGCAGGGAATTTGTTGAGAACTAAATATTCATATATTTACCGAGTAACAGAGAATGCAATCTGGATCAAGGCCAGGCCATTAAATTCTGTTTTCCTCCCCAGTTGGGATACCATTGCTGATGTATCTAGTAACTTGTCTAGTCTTTTGGGGGTTGAGCCTGAGGCTATTAAAATACAAAAGGTGCAAATTTTATGCCAGAGTAGAAGCAGTACTTGTTTTAAAAAAAAATTCCACTCCGATGGTATGGTTAAAAAATTATTTTCGGCTAGGAAGGATTTAAGGCTTAAAGAGAGATCAATTGACAGAGCATTTTTCTATGGTGCCCCATATACTGAGCCCTCTTCTGGTAAAGATCTGTTTGTCCTCTCCTAACTGTGTGCCTTTGAAGCCTAACCGAGCTGCCACTGGCTTACTCCCAGTGGCACCATGGGAGGAAGGCTCATTGCCGGAGGCTATGGAATTGGCCCCCAGTCAAGATTTCTCTGGACACACGCAGAGGAGGGATGAAAATCTAAGGAGGGGCGGCAATGGTAACATCCAACACCAGTGTAAGGATGTGCTGAATAGTAAAGGGCTGAATGATGAAGAACCTCGTTCTCTCCCTGCAATGATTAAAGCTTATTTTGAAGATACTGCAAATGGGGTGGGTGCCCTGCCTTCCTCGTCCCTTTTTGAAGACCTTCCTATTATAGATCAGGATATTGTTATCCAAAAGCTGGATCTTCCTAGGAGCAGGCTCCCTCTTACAATCTTGGACTATCAGGCCCCCCCTGGTGTGAAGCACTGTCCGGAACATAATTTGGAAGCAATGACGGCAACACGGTATTTGGCTGCTCATGAGTTGGGAACTAATGAGGTTTCCCCCGGAGAACCTCTACTTGTTCACTTGGAGGAGAAGCAGTTAGGTAATGAATGCCTGATTGATTGTCTTTCAAGAGGAAAAGACTTAAATCTTCCAGCAAAGGCTATAGTAGAATCAGCACCTATTAAACCCAGCCCTAGTTTTTAGCGAATAGTGGGTAAGGGGAGAGAACTGGCAGGATCCTCTAGTATTTTACCTGAAAAATTAATATGTGCTGAGATAAACGGCCCCCCAGAATGACAGGAGGCATGCGTCAGAGGTTGTGAAACTTATCCAACTGAATTCTTATGTGCACTCCCCTCTTTGGCAACCGTACAAGACGAATCATCTTCTGTCAGGCAAGAGTCTTTGGACTCTTTGCAGGGTTATACGGTGGGGAATGATGACGAACCCTGTGCAGCCCTGGCTTGTGTGTCAGTACAGTCCCCTGATGATTCCCTGAGATTCATGTCTTGGAATGTTTCTGGCTGCAGACCGGGATCCTGGGATCCTGAGTGTCTTGCTTTTTTGCAGGACTTTGATTTAATTTTCTTCCAGGAAACCTGACTGCAGATGGGGACTAAATTAACTGTTCAAGGATTCCGCATATATATCTCCTCTGGCGTAAAAGTTAAAACAAAAGGCCGAATTTCTGGTGGTTTGACTATTCTAATCTCGGAGAAATATGATGGCCTTTTTAAGCCATTATTATCAGCAAGACATCAATGTCAGATAGAAAGTTCCAGAACCTTCTGGAATTCAGTTCCTCTTATTCAATCTTTATATACTCCCCTCTTCCTCGCAGTATTATACCTCTGACATGTGGCAGATCTTAGGTGAAACGTTTGACCAGCTGGACAAACAGTTTCCCACGGCATTGTGGGTTTTAGCGGGTGACTGGAATGCAAGGATGGGCTCCCCCCAGGATTGGGATTTTGAGCAAGGCTCATTGAATACAGAGGGCCCTCTAGTAAGGCGCTCTAAAGATCCTGTAAGGAATAAGAATGGAATAGCGATGGCTGAATTACTTGCAGAAAATAACTTATCAGTACTAAATGGTAGAGAGGGTAGTGACCTCAAGGGGGACTTTACTTTTGTTAACAGCAATGGAAAGAGTACCGTCGATTATATAGTGACTCATGTTCTTAGAGGGGTAGTTTTGTTAACTTTAGAGTGATTCCTCGACCTGAGAGTGACCATCATGTACTAGCTGTAGGCATCAAGGGCTGTGTTCAAAAGAACCCCTCTGAAGCTTTGTATGCCAACACGGCTTCACGCAAATGTAGAGTTCGAGTTAGATGGATTGACTCCCTGATCCCGAAGGCCTTTGCCCTATTATGGGGCAAGGAGTTAAGTCAGTCTCTGAAGATAATACTGATGGCAGGGGAAGTGGAGATAGAACTAATAGGGAAACCATACTCCTCGATAATTTCAAGGTTAGCTACTACTATTCTCTCCCGTGAAAAACCCTCTTCTTATGGACAGCCAAATTCCTGGTATGACCGGGATTGTAAGTATGCTAAGCGTGAACTTATATACATCAAGGCACTTTGGCTAAAGGAGCCTACAGAGCAGTCAAATATACATTTTCTGGAAACTAGACGGAGTTACAAAAATTTGGTTAAAACTAAGAAACAGGCACATACTCTTATGATTTGGACTAAAATTAAAGTGGCGGCTCTTCTGAAAGACTCTAGATCCTTCTGGGCCATAGTTAATAGAGAATCCTCCCTCTCTTCTAATGCACAAACACTTGTATTGGCAAGAGGACTTGGATATCTTTTTTTGAGTCACTTTTTGACCCACAGAAGGGGGAGGTTGATCTGGCCCCTCTCATTTTTGCCAGGCAATTGCAGGCATCCCAAACTGATCTCTTTGATCCGCAGGTAGAACCCTGACAAGTTGCAGATGTGATAAAATCTCTGAGACGTAATAAGGCTCCTGGAATTGACTTCATGGTTGCTGAGGTTTTGCGAATCTGCCCTGAGTGGTGGTCTTCACTTCTGGCTAAATATTTCTCTCAGATTAACACAACAATGAAGATACCGAAGGACTGGGGGCTATAAATTATTGTCCCAATATTTAAAAAGGGGAATCCAAGATATCCCAGTTGTTATCATCCCATCAGTCTCCTCCCTGTTATAGGAAAAGTCTATATGAAACTGCTCCTAGGACATCTTGAAGCTTGGGCCCATAGTCAAAAGGCAATTCCACAGGAGCAATTTGCTTTTCAAAAAAATCTTTTTACTATAGATACTTGTTATATTATTTCGCATGTCATCACCAAATATGTTAAGATCAGGAAAGGGTAACTTTTTCTTGCCTTTATTGATTTCCAAAAGGCATTCGACTCTGTTTCATGGTTAAAGATTTGGCACAAACAGCATCAACTTGGTATTGATGATCATTTACTTGCCCTACTTATTTTTGTACACTCAGAAAATTATGCCAGAATAAAATTAGAGGAGGGGGGATCTCTTTCAAAGCCAATACAAATACAGAAAGGTGTCAGGCAAGGCTGTGTCCTTGCCCCACTGCTTTTCACGCTGTATCTCAGTGATCTTGTAGACAAATTAACTTCACCATTATGCCATCCACCTAAGATTAAAGACAAACCTCTGATTACCCTGATGTATGCAGATGATATTGTTCTGCTGTCGCAAACAGAAAAGGGGCTTCGTAAAGCATTAGATTATTATTATTATTATTAACAAACATTTATATAGCACCAGCAGTGTACCTGGCACTTTACAAAGTAATAAAATAGACATGGTCCCTGCCCCTAGGGCTTACAATCTGAGAGACAGGAGCTGGGGGAGAGACATAGGAAGGGGAACAGAGGGAGAGACAAGGGGTCTAACATTCATGAAGATGCGAGGTCTCAAGTGCACGTACTTGGCTTGGTTACGATGAGAATGACAGCAGGCAGGTCCATGTTGCAAGGATAAGGGTAAACCGATCGTAGGTATAGGAATAGTGGCTCAGCAGGATAAAGAGTCAGACAGAGCAGAGCGAAAGAGGTGAGTTTTAAGGAGAGATTTGAAGGTATGAAGGGAGGGGGCAAGGCGGATGTGGACAGGGAGGGAGTTCCAGGCATGGGGGGCAGCAAGTGAGAAGGGACGAAGGCGCTTAGGGGAGCAGGGAAGGCGTGGAAGGGTGAGAGAAGGGACAGAGGAGGAGCGAAGTGCACGGGCTGGAGTATGGAGGGCGATAAGTGCAGAGAGGTAGGGGGGAGCAAGGTTGTGAAGAGCTTTATAGGTGAAGACTAGGAGCTTGTGCAGGATTCGTTCAGGAAGGGGAAGCCAGTGAAGCGAAGAGAGGAGGGGCTGCACATGGTCGAAGCGACTGGCGAGGTAGATGACCCTGGCAGCAGAGTTTTGGACAGAGATGAGGGGAGAAAGGTGAGACCGGGGAAGGCCAGTGAGAAGGAGGTTACAGTAATCGAGGCGAGAGATGACCAGAGCATGAACAAGAGTTTTGGCAGACGAGACAGAGAGAAAAGGGCGAATCTTAGCAATGTTATGGAGGGAGAAGCGACAGGATTTAGCAACAGAGTCAATGTAGGGTTTAAAAGAAAGGGCTGAGTCAAAGATGAAGCCTAGGCTACGGGCTTGGGGGACAGGCAGGATGGTGACTCCATCAATAGTTATTGACAGTGAGGAAGGAGAGGAAGGATGAGGGGGGAAGATAAGGAGTTCAGTTTTAGCCATGTTGAGTTTGAGTTGACGTTGAGACATCCAGGTAGAGATGTCAGAGAGACAGTTGATGAGACGAGCTTGAACAGAGGGAGAGAGAGAGGGAGTAGAGAGATAGAGTTGAGTGTCATCAGCATAGAGGTGGTATTGGAAGCCATGGGAGGCAATGAGTTTGCCTAAGGATGAGGTATAGATCGAGAAGAGGAGAGGGCCAAGAACAGAGCCTTGAGGAACACCAACTGAGAGGGGGAAGGAGGAGGAGGTGGAGTTGGAGAGAGACACATTAAAGGAGCGGTCAGAGAGGTAGGAGGAGAACCAGTTATGGACAGAGCCACAAAAGCCAAGGGAGTGAAGGGAATCCAGCAAGAGTGAGTGGTCAACAGTATCGAAGGCAGCAGAGAGATCAAGGAGGACAAGAATGGAATAGAGACGTTTAGATTTAGCCACCAGAAGATCGTTGGTGATCTTAGCGAGAGCAGTTTCAGTAGAATGAAGGGGGCGGAAGCCAGATTGGAGGGGGTCAAGGGAGGAGTTGGAGGATAGGAAGTCAAGGCAGCGGGAGTAGACAACACGTTCAAGCAGCTTGGAAGCAAAAGGAAGGAGTGAGACAGGACGATAGCTAGAAGGGTCAGAGGGGTCAAGAGTGGACTTTTTGAGAATAGGAGAGACTGTGGCATGTTTGAAGGCAGAAGGGAAAGAGCCAGTAGAGAGGGAGAGGTTGATGATGTGCAGGAAGGAAGGGGCGACAGTGGGAGTAATGGAGGTGAGGAGGCGGGAAGGAATGGGATCAAGGGGGCAAGTGGAAGGGTTGGAGGAGGAGAGCAGAGAGGAGATTTCCTTAAGGGAGGCAGGGGAGAAGGAGGACATGAGAGAAGGAGGGGGAGGAGGGAGAGGGGTGGGAGTGGGAAGAGAGGAGTGGGAAGCGATGTCGAGGCGGATCTTGTCTATCTTGGAGGTGAAGAAGGAGGCAAGATCCTGAGCAGAAAGGGAAGAAGGAGGGGGAGGACAGGGAGGCTTGAGGAGGGAGTCAAAGGTAGAGAACAGGCGGCGAGGGTCCCGAGAACAGGACTCAATGCGGGAGGCATAGTAGTGTTGTCTAGCAAGGGAGATAGCAGAAGTAAGGGTGGAGAGACAGAATTTGAAGTGAAGGAAGTCAGCGTGAGAATGGGATTTGCGCCAGAGTCGTTCAGCAGCACGAGTGCAAGAACGGAGGTGGCGGATACTAGGGGTGAGCCAAGGACGGGGGTTGTGGGAGAAGGCAGGGCGGGAAGAGAGAGGGGCATGGGAGTCAAGTGTGGAGGAGAGAGAGGCGTTGAGAGCAGAGACAGCGGAGTCAGGGGAGGAGGAAGAGAAGACTGTAGGAAGAAGGGGAGAGAGAGAGGAGGCAAAGTCCAGGGGATCAATAGCTTGAAGGTCACGGAAGGGGCGTAGAGAAGGGGAAGAGGAGGGGGGACAGTGGGAAATGTTGAAAGAGGCAAGGAAGTGGTCTGATATAGGATGAGGATCGAAGGAGAGATCAGCGACAGAGCAGTTTCTAGAGAGGACAAGATCAAGAGAATGGCCATTAGTATGGGTGGGGGAGTTGGTCCAAAGGTGGAGGTTGAAGGAGGAGGCTAGGGAGTGGAAGCAAGAGAATGAGGACTGAGATGGGTCATCAACATGAATGTTGAAGTCACCAAGGATGAGAGTGGGTATATCAACAGAGAGGAAGAAGGTGAGCCAAGACTCAAAGTCAGAGAGAAAGGAAGAGAGAGGTTAATTACCATAGATCATCTGATTAATTACCGTACAGCAAATGAGCTGAAGATCAACCCACATAAATCTCAGATTATGGTTCTGGGGGGGGAAAGGGCCTGCAAGCATAAATGGTTTATTAATGGCGAGCACTGCAGCTCTTACAAGTTAACTCATATGTATATCTGGGCATTGCTATCTCTGATAACATCTTATGGGGTCATCATCATAAGCTGATAGAACTAAAAGCTAGGGCAGCCTCCAAGGGAATTTTGAGGCTAGCTGCGTGTTCAGAGGGAATAGTCACCTCAACCATTCTGGATGTATTCAGAGCAAAGGTGCAATCTTTACTGACCTTTGGCTCAGAAATTACTTTAGGGTCTGATCCACAAACCCTCGAAGTAGTCCAGAATATCTTTTTAAGGAAGATCTTAAGAGTGCCACAAGGTGTCCCGGCAGCAGTAGTTTGAGCCGAGATGGGTATGTTATCTATTGACTGCTTATATAGACAAGCGGCGCTCAATTATTGGCTTAAATTAACAAATCGAACTGAATCTTCCCTACCGGCTCTGTGTTTGAAAGAGGAGATGGAATATGATGGAATGCCAGCCTACTCCTGGTTGTCTCAAATAGCACTTTACTTAAAGCACGCAGGTCTTTCTTCTTTTTCATGTTTCTGGATACAACTTCACAAAAATTCTTGATGAAACAAAGATTATGTGACATTTCAAGGCAGGAGGACATGGCCTTTTGGAGGGTTTCCCCTTGGTTAGGCTTCTTTAAGAAGTCTCATAAGCTGGAATTATATCTTGATGCCCTCATTAATGTCAAGTTGCACAGAGCTTTTACACAATTGCGCTTCCAGTTGTTCTCCTCAGCTATTACGCAGGGGCGCTATAGTAAAATACCGTATACAGATAGACTCTGCCCCTGTACGAATGATGAGGTAGAGGGCTTGCCACATTTTCTATTTAAGTGCCCTCGTTTTGAGAACTTAAGACGATCCTGGCTAAACTCGTTATGGGATGGGAGGGAGCATTTGCCGGAAAGTCAGAAAATAGATATCTTTTTGTCTACAAATGACGTGAACATTATGTTGAACTTTCTTCTTTTGTTTTGCTAGCTGATACTTACTTACTGGTGAAGGGAGGGGGACTGGAGGAACACACTCACTCCAGCCAGCCAAACAGCNACTTTCTTCTTTTGTTTTGCTAGCTGATACTTACTTACTGGTGAAGGGAGGGGGACTGGAGGAACACACTCACTCCAGCCAGCCAAACAGCTGATCCGGGGGAGGGAGGTGGAGACGCACGCTCACTCCAGCCACCAAACAGTTGGCTGGGGAGCCCAGTGGAGCATGCCCCACCAGACCCCCCCACTATCAGCTGTTTGGTGCACTTACCTGCGCCAGGTAAACACGCTTCTCTTCACCCCTGAGCAGCTTCATGGCAGCAGCTCCTCCTGGGGGTCTATTCCTGCTGTGAAGCCGTAGTCTGGGACTCCTGCTCCGTATAGATGGCTGACCCATGGTGCAGAGGAACTTGTGATGGCAGCCCCCACCTGGATACCTCAGGAGTAGCTGCTCATTTGAACTCCCTACAGGCCTGCACTGTCGTTACCACATGACATGGGGGTCTCGAAGGGGGAAGGTCCCAGTGCCCAGGCAAGAGCTCAAATTTTAGGGAATTAGTCTTTTCAGTTGCCTAGGGTCCACGTGTGCTAGGGATTCAGTCTGAGGTCATGGCGCGCTACAACCCATTGGCCAACCTCTTCTCCCCCCAGAAGATGTGATAGAAACATGGAATATTTTTTTTAAAAGAGAGGATGTTTATTTATACAATATGATAAGACACATACAAATGGCGCGGATTAGTCTGGACTGGTGATTACAGGGTTAAACTAAGTGGAGGGGAACTCCAGGTGGTGGAGAACAGAAAGTAGGCTAGTCTGCCCAAGGTCAGAGATGAGGGGGAGAGAGTGAGAGTGGTTAGGTGGCAAAGAGGTCTTCAAGGGAGGGGGCGGGGTGTGTGAAATTCCAAGCCTGAGTTCGAAGCGGAGAGAGAAAGAGAGAGGGAGAAAAAGGATGCAAGGAAAGTAAAAAATAGTTTACCTATCCTTGCCCGCTGTGGAGGGGATGTGTGAGCCTCAGTGATCCTGCAATGAGTTGGGGGGGGAGGGGGCCAGACCTAGGCCTGGGAGACCCGTACATATCCACAACACAAAGCAACTCAGCTCTTCAATGGGAGGCCTGGGTCGATTGTAAGGACAAGGGGAAAAAGCTGCACAGAAACTCACAATGGGTAATTGGATACTAGAAAGAAACTTCTTGGGTGGGTGCTCAGGAGCTTAGGACTAGACAAAGGCTCACAATGGGCAGTGAATGGGGTCTTTCCAGACAGGAAAAATGATATTTTTGAGTAACAGTTACTAGAAAGAGGCTTCCTGGGTGGGTGCTTAGGAGCCTAGGACTAGACAAACGGTGATTTCAGACGTTACGTTTTTGGGATTCACCACAGTCAACTGCAGTCAAACGCGGGTGGTGGTGAAAGAGCCGTGCACGTCTGTTTGCTCACATCCAGATGGTCACCACAGTCAAACGCGGCCCGGGGTGAACCTACCCACGCTTTGTGAGGTCGAGGTGGGAGGAGGTCAAGAAGTGTGGTGAATGCCCACCACGGCAGGGGTGAATGAAAAGTAACTTCTGAAAGGAAACCCCCGGCCACGGTGGAAGGAAATGAACACGGGATGTGGCAATGGCACGTAGCATCGCTGCTAGGCAACCAACAACAAGCGGCTCACGGAGGGAGATTTAAAGGGCAGTCAGCAGTAGGGAAAGGGGGAGGAGTAGGCAATGGAGAGGAGGGAGGAGGACACGGAGCAGTGGATGAAGCGAGAGGGCGAGGAGGAGGTGCAGCAGCAGCTGGAGGGGGAATACGGCCCAGCGGGAGACACCCAGCAGCACACAGGGCCACCCCGGAAGAGGATAGGGGGTGCAGCTGAGAGCGGGTGGGTCGGAGCAGGGGACAGGAGGGGCACAGGAGGGAGGGAGGGACCACAGCCAACAGGAGCCTAACAAGCAGCCCCCACTGTACCCCCATATAGACCAGCAAGAGGGCACACGCCCCGGAAGAGGCAGAGGTCGGAAGGAGCCACGGACAGGGGCGGCGGGCACGGAGGAGGAGGGAGCAGAGTGGCTGGCACCCCAGCGCCGGTACCACAGGGCGGGGGTCAGTGGGGGCTCCAGGAGCCACGGACAGGCAGCAGCAGGCGTGGAGGAGGAGGAGGGACCAGGTGGCCGGCACCCCGGCGCTGGTACCACGGGGGTGGTGGTCGGGGGGGGGCTCCAGGAGACCCATGACCTAATCGCTATCTGGGTGACACCTGAAATGCAGGCAGAGCTGGCTGTCAATGCCAGGAATGAGCAGGTGTTCGGCCAGATAGCCACGGAGATGGGGGAGGCCGGATACGACTGAATGCCCACACAGTGCCAGACTAAGATTAAGGAACTCAAAATGGGGTTCAAGGACATAGCGGACAACAACTGGCGCTCTGGGCGGGCAGTATGTACCTCCCCCTACATGGATGCGCTGAGACAGGTGCTGCACCGCAAGGGCTCCATAGTGGCCTGGCGCCTGGGAGGAGGGGGCGCCCGGGAGGAGTGGCCTGCGCAGGAGGACCCCCCCCTTGCAGCTGCAGGTCCCCATGCAAGCCCCGGCGCTGGCCACCGACACCAGGGAGGAGATGTCAGGCATCTCAGGCACATGCACCCGACACTCCCCCAGCCCAACATTGCTAACGTTCCTATCCATCTAGCAGGTGTGTATGCATGGGGCTGTCCGGCCTTGCATGCCGGCAGCTGTGCGCTGCCCACTCCCTTAGCCTCCCTCCACAGCGGCCCCATTGTTCCCGTCCTGCTGTTATCTGTTAGCCTTGGCAGCCCCTGTCTGCCTGTGCAGCCCCCCTGCCCCGCATCCCATACTGCCCCCACGGACGCTGCGGCTCAGACTCTCCAGGAGCTGTACCATGGCAGCTGCATCTCAGCCCGAGGTCCCGCTCGGCGGCTCCGGGGGCCCCGTCCGGGCCTGGAGCGCCCGTAAGAGCATGGCCCTTTGCGGTATTCGCCCATCGTTCAGTGCTGCATGCGCTCCTTGCCCACCCGACCGGATGCCTATCGTTGCCGAGCTTTGGTATGCTGTGCTTTGGCTATGTTGCGACTGCTGGTGACTGCTGCATGCACTGTGAGGAGCTGGGGCTCGCCCCCTTCCCTGAGGGGCGCCTACCATCCACTCTGGGGGGCCTTGTGGCATGGAGTCCCGCAGAGACAGCCTCTGCCCTGTGTGTGTGCACCTTCCCGGGATATGCGACCTGCCTGAGTGAGGGTGGCCCTGCCATGATCGTGTCCTACTTCATCAGCATACAGGGTGCGCGTGGGTTTCCACGCTCCCGTGGGGCTACCGTCTGCTGGAGTTGTCCCATCTGCCCTGGCCTCCTGCGACTGATTATGGCATGGGCCCCCCCCAGACCTGAGCTGGCGGCCTGTCTGAGGTGTGCAGCCGCTCTGATGTGCAACTTGGGATGAGCTGTGCGGATCCCTTCGAGGCCTTCTACCTGATATGCTTCTACATGGCCGCCCGCGGCTTCTGCCGGGGTCTGTGGCAGTGGCCCCGCTATGTGCACCTGCTGTCGTTGCCGCCCCCTCCACCCGATGGGAGCCCCAGCAGCTGGGTCTAGGGCGCGCTGGCCTCATCTGGGTGCCTCCTCAGCACCTTCCTTCCGCCTGTGGCCTGGGTGCTATTGCCACCGCCTTCTGCCTCCTTGGGACTGCTGGACCCCCTGTTACCCACCTCTGCCCGCCTGTCGCCTTCTCGCCTGGGACCTGCGGGCGCCGCCCCTAAACCCTCCGGGTGGCCTCCTGCTGACATGTCGCTGACAGCCCTCTGTCTCCGTGAGCTGCCTCCCCCACCCTTGCACCTTGCTCTCCTACACGTGGCCTGGTGGCCCCTGTTCCGTGGGGCTGGGGCTGCTCCCTTGCCTTGGTGGCCCTTGACCGTGGAACGGCCTTCCACTTGCCCCCTTGTTTACCTTGGGTTGTGTGTGTGTCTGGGTGGCCCCCCTGCCCTTCCTCCCCTGTGCGGGTGGGTGGTGTGTGTGTGTGTGTCCATGCCTTTGTCCAGTGCCTCCCCTCACGCACTGCGTGTGCTTCTCCTCCGGACGCTTGTTCGGTGTCAGGACGTTGTGCTGGGTCCCCCCCTCCTGGACTGGGCTCTGCGCACCCCTTGATGCTGCCCCTTCTCCTGCGCCATTTATCCTCACGCTCCTGAGCTGTATGCCTCTTCGCCGGGCCATTGCCGCTTGTGCCCTCAATAAATGCCTGTTGTGCTTCACTACCTTGTGTTGCCTCCTGTCTCCTTGGGCTGCTGGGTCCCCCTTCCCCTTGCTCGCTGGGCTCCTGATTCCGACCCCTCCTGCTGAGCTGACCGTGCTGGCCCCTCCCCACCTCCTGTGCATCTGACCGGATGTGGGGTTCCCTACCCCCCCTGGTGTGCGACTCCCTCTGTCCCCCTGCTTGGCTCCCCTTTGTTGTGCGGGTGTGCTGCGTCGTTTGTGTGTGTGCGGTTCTCGTTTTGAAGTCCGTGCACCTTCCGTGCAGCTGCTGTTTGCGGGTGCTGCTCGTGCTGCAGCTCCCTCCCCCCCCTCCCTTCGTGTTTCCCTTCTCTGGGCAGGGCCCTCCACTGTCAGTGGCTTTTTTTGCCCACAGGCAGCCATGTTTGCGTCCGCGCAACCCCGGTGCCTTGTGGGGCTCCCACCACGGTTCTTGCCACCACATCATGTTTGTAGGGTTCCCCCGGCCCAGGTTCACTCCGGTTGGCCCCAGGCGGTGGTGCCGCCCCTGTCACGTCTGTTGGGGCCACACGGCTCACCACGGCCCGCGGTGACACAATTGATTGTGGTGAATCTCACCGCGTCACGTCTGAAATCACCCACAGTCTTGCAATGGACATTGAATGGGGTTCTTCCCAGACAGGGAGAAGGATGTTTTTGGGTCGCTGAAAGGGTCAAGGGAAGACTATTAACCAGGGTACAGTGCTAGGTGGGGTGTTCCTATCTCTGGAGGTTACTAAAAAGGGGGAGTTGCCTGGTATTTCAATTGCTCCATATCTTTTAAGTACTGGCTCCTCCTGTTTCTTTCTTAGGCTGGGTGTTTTGTATGAGGCTGGTCTGCTGAAGGGAATTTCTATGAGGCCAGCTTGACCTATTTTTGCTCTCTTTCCGCCTTTCCACATGGGGTCCCACAGCTTGTTTCTATGCGCCCCTTCCGAGTGAGGGTGTGTGTGTCTTTTTGACTCATAACACTGTGGCTGCTGCAGTGGCCCTCTCCAGAGCGGCCAGTGGATTCAGCTCACCTCTGTCTCATTTGTTTTCACCCTCAGGGTATTTTCATATATGATGCACTAGTCGCCATCACACTTTGATCCTGCCCGGGGTGAGAGCCCTCACCCTGGTCAGGATCTGTGCCCCTGCAGAACAAACGTGGTGACAGCTGGGGCCGGGGAGGGGGTGAGGAGAGGGATGGAGGATGTGCAGGCATGGTCTGCATGGCCCTGCCCCCCATGCTGCTCAGTGCAGTGCAGCCCCCTCCCTGATGGGTGGGTGTGGCGGCCTATTCGGCTGCTGCGTCCTCCCAGAAAAGCTCCAGCCACTGGCTGAGGTTAGGTAGAACAGACCATTAGATGTGATGGCCCACTATACCATGGCCGGGGGATGGCTTCCCGGGACCATGGCAGGGCTAACTCCATGATGTGTGCTGGCAGGGAGCCCAGTGCACAACCTAGAGTTAATCCTGCCACAGTCCGGGGTATGTTTGCTCCCGCCCACGCAACAAACATCTGGCAGTGCGGGAACAAATGTGACACCACCATGAGTGGCTATGCCGGGGTAAGAGTGGCCACACGTGGTTGTGTCACGTTTGAAAACACCCTCAGTATAACCATTATTGGCATTTAGTATTAATTAAAATGTATGCTTTGTGAAATATTACTGATTTGTAGCTATATTTCTAAAAAATATGCTGTAACAGTAAGTATTAGATATTGCTGTAGTAGCATAGTAGGACTATATTCTTAGATCTCAATTTCTGCCTTACTAAGGCTCATCTTAAATTTCTCCTAAATCGGTGGTTCCCAAATTCTTTGCCTGAATCATCCCATTTTGAGATTGAAATATAATTCTATGACCCCAATGACAGCAAAGACGTGCAAAGTATATAAAGTATTCAGTGAGGTTTAGACCCATCTGCAGATAGTGTGACCTTACTTGAAATCCTGATCCACAGGGTGGTGACCTCTGCTCTAAATGTATCTGTATATATATGTACATATATATTTTAAAAGAATTAGTTCAGTATAAAACATAAGTAGAAGTGTGTGTATGAATGGGTAAGATATACTTGACTTTGTTTTGTGCATTGATTATCATGATAAAGTTGTACTGTGTGTGTGTTGCCTCCAGAGTAACTCTTTTCATAGCATTCTCTTTATTGTATAGATATGTATGGTGCAGGAAAATGAGTAGAAGCAAAAATATTCCATAATATAACAATGAAAGATCTAGATTATCATATAAAGGTCACCTTTGAAATGGTTGAAAAATGCATCCTCTTTAAGTAAATGTGGTTCAGTTACACACTTAATACTCACACATTTAGGGTATTTTCTGATGCTGCCACGCTTTGATCCTGCCCGGGGTGAGGGTCATCACTGTGGGCAGGATTCGGCCTGGCAGTCAAACAGATGTGTCGGCAGCTTGGGCTGGGGAGTTGTGTGGTCGTGGGTCCTCACGGCCCAGGCCCCTGCGCTGCTGAGTGTGGTCCATCCTCCTCCCTGAACTCTACCCTGGTCCCCAGTTGGATTGAATGTGCTGTGGCAGCGCTTAGCCCTGGCTGTTCCTTGGCAATGGGCCTGAGTCACAGCCCAAGCTAAAAACTGCCATGGCCCATGCAAACCCCGGTTTTGGCTCAGAGAAACATCTGGTGGGCCTTTTTAAATGTGATGGGACCGTGGATGGCTGTATAGTTCAAAGCATGGCCACCCGTGGTACCGTCACTTTTGAAAACATCCTTACTTGGCAAAATTTAACCCATTTACTTGACTTACTTAACTTAGTATGAGTGTGTATATTTGTGGCATCTCAGTATTGTAAAACTTTTTAAAAAAAATAAAACTTAATTTTAAAAACACTTCATACATATATTACTCATATTCTTTTTAAAATACTGTCTTTGATGCCCTCCACATTAATATTTTTTTCTCCTTAATTCTTGGGTTTGTGTTTTCATTTTTTTTAATCACGCAATTTTTTTTTTTACCCTCTGGATATTGCCCCTGTGCATAAGTTTGTAGCAGAGATTCTAGTTTCTATTGCTCAAAGGTGTGGCCCTGAGAGCCTTGGAGCAGTTTAGACTCCCTCCTCCATTGCATCTGCTGGGGAAATGTGGAACTGTTTCGGTTCCTATGTGTATAATAAGCTTAAGCTTTACACTGAAGTTTTCCCACAGTCTCTCACTTATAGGGCTTCTTTTTCTGTGTGGAATATTCTCTGATGTGTACTGAGGGCTGAATTCAGCCTACATCATTTCCCACTATCAGATCACTTGAAGATTTCCTGTGACCAAGGCCCTCATTTAAAACAGAATTGAACATTTGACCTTCCAATTTCCATTTGAAAGCTCTCTGAACTGATTTACAGGAGCAGCTGCTGCTTCTTTTTAATTGATCCGCAGAGAAAAATTTTGCATATTGATAACTTAGTTAAGTAGCTGTTTGTTACTTAAGTAGACTCTTGTGTCAGCATTGACAGTGTAGCTCAGTAGTTAATCTTTGGAACAGTTACACTAAGAGTCTTGAGTACTATTCCCTACTGTGTGCTTGTCACTTTTCCGTTAGCTTATTTAGAAAACAATGGAGCAGATCCTACTCCTTACTCTGCAGAGCAGGGGGTTAGTTGAAAGAAAGTAAAAAGTGTTTAGGAAGATCAGTGAGTGAAAGAGAGAGTCCAACTCACAGTCACATGTGCCCCAGCTGAAATAACATTCCTCAGGCCTATAACAGACCTTTGTCAAGAAAGTGATGATGGCTGTTTGTCTGTCTCTCTCAGAAGCAAGACTTAAAAATGTTCTGCTCAGCACACTGGGGACAGCGGGCACACAGTAACCAAAGGCAGGACTGTCCTGCTAAAATATGACATCTGCTCACTTTGGGTGATTTCAGACGTTACGTTAACACGGTGAACCACGGTGAATACCCACCTGTGGTCACCGTGTCCCGTACGTCTGGTCGCGGCGCGCCAGATGTTGGCCACGGTCAATCCCCACATGGGGTTCGTTTGAACCACGCTTCCCGGGCTAGCCGGGGGAAGGTCCCGGGAAGCGTGGTCAGACGGACCCCGGGCCGTGGCCAAGGAAAAGTAACGTCTGGCTGCGTGCCACGGCCCGGGATCCCCGGCGGGATCCCGGGCCGTGGCACGATCGGCCGGACGCGGCGGCCGCATTGGCCCCGCCGCCCGCCCGTCTCCTCGGAGGGCGGGCGGCGGGGTGCGTGGAGGGGGCGGGGCCGCGCGGCCGCACGTTGCGCCGCGCGGCCCCGGCCACTTTCCCCGCCGGGATCCCCCCGGCACGTCTGTTGTGCCGTTACGGGGTGACCCCGGCGGGGAACGAAGCCGTTGGTGCCGGTACAGGGCCAACGGCCGCCGTATCGTCTGAAAATACCCTTTGTGTCGAGTTTTAAGACCATTTTCCAGGTTAATCAAATCAAAGACCACCATTAATACTGGCTAGAGTGAGATTCTTGTGAAAAACCATTTACATGAGATAACTGAGAACAAGGCACATTGAAGTGTGAAATCCTTAATATTCTGGCACTCAACACACAGAACGTGGGTTTGTGCCACTACCCACTTTAAAATAGTGGTATGTGAATGAGTCATTGGTTTTCTGATTCTCAAACATTTTTTATAACCCTGAGAGCAGAAGAACGAACAAACAAACAAGCAAGAATAGATTTATCTTTTTGAATATTTCCCCATTTTGTTTAAAAGCAAAACAAAAACTGGTAAAGTAATTTAGAATTCTTTTGCTTGCAACATTCCACAGATGAAGGATCACCATGATTATTAATTGCTCAATTTGAATCTTTAATGCTAATTTTTAGGCTCCAGTTCAGGAAATTATTCTTATTCAGGGAAGCACTTAAGCACCTGTTTAGATGCTGTTTTAAATAAGAATGGGCATAGGCACATGTTTTTACATGCTTTTCTAAAACCATGACATTAAAATGTTTAAAGTGTAGAGAAAACAGTAATTTATTTGCATAGACATAGACAGTAGACGGTAATACAAGTGGCTGAATTTGCTTGCAGGTGAAATTTAGATTTGCATACATCTTTCCTAGAATACTTTTCCTTTCAAGTACTCATTGTTCATTGGTACGAGACATGCTCATTCTGTGGGCATTTTGGCTCTCTCTTTGCTTAGTACTGCGTGTGCTTTTGAAGGTCACAGTGCCATTTCGGCTTTGAGTACCTGCAGAATGTATTTATTGGTTGCATTTAGACTTTATTCTGACTGTGCTCCGTGACATACTGTACACGTGCATTTTTATGGTAAGTAAAAATTACTTTGCTTTACTGAAATAGAAGACAGAAAAGAGATGGGTAAATTTATGGAATTGGTCCTGCAAATTGTTTAATACTCTCGCTCAACCTAGAAAAATCATATATTTAATTGTAGGCATGTGTGTGATCTGATTTAAGTCAGAGCCCATCAAGCCAGAGTGTTCAGGATTGAGCAGTGCAAGATTGAACCCCAAGAATGCACCAACAATAGTTGGTCCAATAAAAGATACTATTCAAACTACTTTGTCCCCACCTTTTCCTCACAGATGCATTATTATCATACCTCAGTCATTTTGTACAGTCTGGCAAAATTATTAGCATCTGTCCAGAAAAAGTTGCTAGACTGGAATGATATAAAGTTCTTTGGAACTTTCTGTAGGAAGATTTGCACAGTTCTGTTACCTCATATCACTTGACTTAAACTAGTAGTTACAAATTTACTACTGTAGTAAAGGTAAGTGAGGTAGTGGTTATAGTTTAATGAAATAAATTATTTTTGTAATCTAATTTTTAGAGTTGTACATTTTTAATATTGGCAATCACTTTTTTGGTCATTTCACATTGATAATGCAGATTTTTCTTAGTTACCATTTATAGGGCTCTCAGTTGCAGATATTTTAGGTTCCATCTGCTAAAGAGCTGCTTCTAGAGATGTAGTATTCCACTAATGAAGTATCCATATCAGTTAATCCTGTCAATTTGTGAGATATTGAACTTTAAAATTGAGATACTTCTGACATGTTTCAGTAAAAAAGTTTAATGTTTTAAAATGTTTTCTAAATTCTTTGTCAGTTTAATTAATGTATACGGTAACTAAGGCAAATTGGATCTAATGGCTGTTAGAGAATGAAAAACAAGACAAGGAAAAGTTTATAGCTTTAAAATGTTGTTTGCTATAATGCAGTGTAAACAAAAGATGTGATCATTTCATTGACATTTGCACTGTCTTCCAGAAGGCAAATATGTTGGGGATAATTTTATGGCTCATTTTGTACTTGTGAGTAACACATCAAACCCAAATTTCTTACAACTAAAGCTACCAAAAATATTGTTTAATAATAAATAAATTGTTTAATAGTGATAGTTATCGTTATTGTTTGTAGATGTAAAATTGTAGATATATTTCAATGTATATGCTTTAAATCATTTGGTTTTCAGGGGGCAGGTTGTTAATGCTGCATATTGTATTTTCCATTTTCATTAAGAGACAGATACAAAGTTTAAAAAAATTAAATACATTACACTAGATTTATAGTAATGCCTTTTTTAAACCCATGGAGCTTTGCTGAATAGGGTTACCATACCTCCCCCCATATTGCAACATAGCCAGCAATATGGGACAGGGAATGGAGGTCAGGGAATAGGGCACTTAGGGGAAATGAAGGCGGTACAGGGAGGGCAGGGAAGGGGTGAAGGGGGGTGCCATTCACCTAAAAACCGCCGGGAACTGGGCATGCTGCTGTCTTCTGGTGTGGACTCTGACAAATTCCTGGAACTGTGTGCACTGCTCTGCTTTGAATGAGGTAAAGCAGCTGTCTGGGAACATGCTGGTAAATGTAGTCTGGCTTGTTTGCAGACAGCATTAGCTCTTAGACAGTTCTAATGCTGTCTGGGAGCGAGCCGGACTACATAGGGTTGTGCATGTCATTTTTGTTATTTCAGTAACAATAATGAAAATTTTCATTTTTGTTATCATTATTGCAATAATGAAAACGACAAATAATAATGAAAATAGAAGCGAAAATGATGTTTTGTTTTTGAAATAAAGGGAAAACACTGAAAAATGTATTTCTGGCTATATTTTTTGTTTCGTATTCAATTCTGATTAAACTTGGGGGGATTGTACCCCCAATGGAGTGCACTATGTGTACCTATTTTCGAAATGATTAGATAAAGCAAATTGATTTTAGAAGAAATTGACCTTTGTGATTTTATGAAAAGCTCCATATACATGCATGGCTACAACTTATTTATCATCCATCTAATTTGCATGAAACCGGTGAATATTATGCCACTCCACAAGCTTAACACTCCTGCCAATTTTCAGAAAGATTGGATAAAGGGTCCTGATGGTATAAGACATTAACTTGAAAATATATTTCCAGCTGTAACATTTGTATATTCCTTCCTGGTTACAATATATTTGGAAGGAATGTATCACATACCTTTTCTGTCATCTCTGACAAACTACAGGAAAAGTTGATAAAGGAACCCAATTTTATAAGCAATTGAAGTTGTCCCCTTGAAGACCATTATTCAGATAAATAGCAGCACATGCAGTGCCAGTCAGAGTCAGGCATGTGGCATAGCAGAGGGAGAAAGTCTGTAGGAGGGAGGATGTGGAGCAACCCAACAGACTGACAGACACATTCACTGACCAATTACTGCATGCTTCCAGCTTTACAGGACCGATTGGTAGTGGCTTCGAGGCAGGCATAGGGGGCGGCCCTCAGGCGGGCATAGAAGGGACATAACTGGGACTTTGGGGATAGCATCCCAGAAATCAGGAGACAGAGAGCACATTCCCACATACAGCAAACCAGTGCTTTTTTCTTTTCCCCACATATTTCCTTGAAGTGTGAAAGACTGTATGCGCTTCTTTAACCGTCCTTGGTTGTTTTTTAAGCGCATTGACAAGTGGCCAAAACCTATCTCTACAAGTGCGGGTTTGAAATGACCCGCATAAATCCTCCTGTCAGAATGTCGGTGTCCGCATGTCAGTCACACAGCACCTTGCTTCCCGGCTATCGGCTCCACTCCGCTCCCCTCTCCAGGAGCCCAGAGTCGGTAAGGGAGGCTCTGTGTAACTGACATGATATTGACTAGGCTAGTCAGTTACGTGTCAGTTACACAGTGCCTCCTTCCCCAGCTCTCGGTCGAGAGGGGAGAGGAGCTGAGTCAAGAACCGGACAAGCGAGGCGCTATGTAACTGTCTAGGCTAGTTAATATCATGTCAGTTACACAGCGCCTCCCTTCCCTGGCTCTCAGGTCCTGGAGAAGGGAGAGGAGCTGAGCCAAGAGCCGGGCAAGCAAGGTGTGGTATAACTGACATGATATTGACTAGCCTAGTCAGTTACATGTCAGTTACACAGTGCCTCCCTTCCCAGCTCTTCCGGGACCCGAGAGCCCGGGAAGCGAGGCACTGTGACAGCTGCTCATCCTCCTCATCCCCCCCACCCACCTGAGGGGCTTGTGGGAACGTGAAAGGTTCATTCTTTAAAATTGGTGGAATGCGCAAATTAAATGCTGGTGTGGATAAATGCAAGCACATTTTTAAATTGCCTGCATTTAGAAATACCAGCATTTTTCTGTACGTGGGAATGCACTCACAGTTTATATATCCAGGCTGGCCAATTATCATCACAATCACATGCTGCAGCACTGTGACAGAGGACATAAGAGAATCTCTATTGGCTCTTTCCTAAACAGATGCTTCTGACTCCCCAGTAACAAGTGGGGAAGGGATGTTGGGTCACAGCACAGAATGAGGATACTTAGTTGACATTTTTTCTGGCCAATTGGCATCACAAACCAATCTTATACCACAGTGACATGTAAGAGAATCCCTGGCATAGGCTCCTTCTCTGCATATGCTGTGCAGGCATATAAAATTGTGACCTTTTATCACATATTTCTGATATTTGGCAGAGATGATTGTGAAAATATGATATATAACCCTGCCAAATGTACGCTGGTTGGACTACAAAGATGTTACAGTCAGACATACATTTATAAGTTAATTGCTTATACCACCAGGACCCTTTATCCAATCCTTCTGAAAGTTGGCAGAGATA
>QEPC01011255.1:4666394-4693401 GCA_003113815.1 Sphenodon punctatus | reverse complement strand
GCCCTACACAGTCTTGACCCTTCATACCTCAGGGACCGCCTCACCCTCCTTGCCCCAGAATGGCCCCTGTGGTCTTCTGGGGGGTGCCTTCTTGGAGGTCCCCCATGTTAAGCGGGGGGGGGGGGGCACAATGGAGAGGGCATTCTCAGTGGTTGGGCCGCGCCTTTGGAATTCCTTCCCGGGGGAAGCTTGCCTGGCCCCGAGCCTTTTAACATTCCAGCGAGTTTGTAAAACCTGGCTGTTCGCCCAGGCCTTTGGGGAGGGTGGGTTAGTGGGTTTTTATTCCCCTACCCTTCTTTATTATTTGTTATAAACAAAATTTTTGTCCTTTCCTGTATTAATTGTTATAGATTTTTATGACTGTTTAAAATATTTTAAATGTTGTTTTATCTGAAATTAGTTAGCCGCCCCGAGTTGTTTGTAGGAGGGGTTGGGTAAAAACATATCAAATAAATAAATATAATATGCACCATAGTAACACGTTAGAATGTGAATTAATAGTACTGAAATTCGTTGTGTATTGTATGCAACTGCTGTTTTAAAAAGTGATGTAATAAAATAGCGCACAACTCTGCTGGGAAGTTAGTAACAGTTAATCCAGTGGACAAACTAAGAAGCACTGCAGCTAATTCATCTCTATATTCTTCCCTTGTAAAAATTGTTGAAGGAATGTATGTATGTAATGTGCATATAAACATTGTAAAGGTCCTTTTAAAAACATTTATTTATTAATGGAACTGTCCAATAGGAGACACCTCCATGTGTAAATTACCTCTATTTTCTGATTCTGTTCAGAAACAAAGTTGGAGCAAAAGGTCCCAAATCATGCATGCTAACATTTATGGTAGAGACTCCTTTCACCTCAGTAGACACTTAAGCTCATAGTGTACCAAGGGATTAAAAATACAGGGCCATGGTCTGTCATGTCCAATATCTTGTCCTCAAATGAAGAAAGTGCTAGATGCAACCAGATTCCAATATGAATTGCCTTCCATATAAAGGTTTTGTTCTTAAAATAAATCAATAAAGCATCTCATCCCCAATCTTGCTTCTTTGCAGCTCCTTCTGTTGCCTTTGTTCCTTATAGCATTGTACATTTTATTAAATAAATAAACAAATCAGGGAATAGATAAAAACATGCCTTTACAAAGCATGCCTCTTGATACCCAAATTTTCACTGCATTTGGAAGGTGTGGTCCGAGGAAACTCTACCTTATTATGTCAATTTAAATAATCTTATTCACTGTCATGTTTATGTTTCATTTATTTGCATAATTTATCTGTTGATTCAGAAACAATCTTATTGTTATTCCTCTGAGAATTTTTGGTGCAGTGGATTAATGGTATAATAATAGGTAACTAGTGCTGTGCACTAAGACAATTATAATGTTTAAACTACACTCGCTGCCGCTGTGAGGTGCTCAATAGATGAGGTAGTGAATTGCATGTTAAATTACTGTGAGCTGTGAGTCAGAGGTGAAGCAGCAAGATGGTTATTTATTATTATTAGCAAGCATTTATATAGTGCAAGCACTGTACCTGGTGCTTTACAAAGTAATTGAATAGACACGGTTCCTGCCCTAGGGCTTACAATCTGAGAGACCCGGGGGGTGGGGATGGGTACGAAGGAAGTGGAACAGAGGGCGAGACAAGGAGTGTAATATTCACAAGGATGCGAGGTCCCGGTCTGTTGTTTACTTTAAAACAGTAGATTTTTCAGTGCAATATTACCATTAAATCAACTAAGTGGGAAATGTCATCATATTAATAGACTCTTTTTAGCAGGAAGATCCCAAAACAAATGAATAGCTGCTATATAAAATGATATTTATATATTTAAATTTATATCCACTCTTCCCCAAAGAATCAGGTTGGGTTACAAAGACAAAATCATATCAAAGCACATACAAACATAAAAAATCCCCTAAAACTCACACACACCCCAAACCCCTATCTCACTTGCCAAAAACTTGGCCAAAAAGAAAGGTCTTACATTGCTTCCAGAAAATTCTCAGGCTTGAATTTCCAGGGGAAGGGAGTTCCACATTACTGGAGCAGCAAGCAAGAACACCTCTGTGCACCCTCACTGTATGGACCTGGCTGGCCAATAGTACCTACAAGAGAGCACTCCCAGATGATTGTGATGGAGTGGGACTATCCAAAGGTAGTTCTTTGGATATTTGGTGTGCAAATCATTTAGGGATTTAAAGGTCAAAAATAGCACCTTTAGTTGTGCCCCACAAGCTATTGGTAGCCAGTACAATTCTGCGTTCATTCTCTGTATCATTGTGACTATTTCAATTTTTATCTTGGAACAAGAGATGGGCAAACCATAATATTCAGAGGTTCGCTTAAGGTAATTTATAATCAAACATCCTTAATAAACCAAACCCCTTGAGTCAAAATTGGGCTGGAAAGTTCATGAGAACAAATACTCTCATAGTATCACACTGTTACAGGCTGTTGTTGATACTACATTTGTGAAGAAAGGAGAGAATTCTGTTTGAAATTAAATTCAAAATAACATTTTAATTTTGTTCATTTTATCTGAATTTCACAAAGTCAAATTGAATGGATTAAAATAACAATTAACATTTTCAAAAGAGCTGAATTGACTTACAGGTCTAATGGTGAAGCCACATGACTGAAGCTGGGCGGGACTGATCCCCAGCAAGCCTAGGGGCAGGTAATTGCAGGGACCTGTACAGAGAGCAGGGCAAAGGCTCCTCCCCCACCCCCGGCAGGGAAACCGGATGATCAGACTGCTGTGGACATCCCGACATGTCCCGTAGTGGGCTGAGACACTGGTCACATGTGCTGGGACCGAGCCTCGCCCACTCACCCTCCCCCGGTCCATCCACTCTCCCGCCCCCAGCCTTGTGCGGGCTGCACGGGAGTGGTGACAGTGCCCATTGCTTAAAGCCCAGTGATGGATCTTGCTGTGGGGTAGGACAGATGGGGACCGGACCTATGAGTGGTGGTGTGATACCACAATTTGGGCAGCCTTACACCACTTTGAGTAAGGCTGCTATGCCCTGCCTTCCTGGCCTTTTTTGGAGAATGTAGACCATAGCAGCCAGCTGCCTGGGGCAGGATGAACAATCGGTGACTGCTGGGCACATAAGACACTGCATCGTGTGCAACGGTGTCCACATTGGGGTAAAGCTGTCCAAATTGTTGCTGTACCTTTTGTCTCACTAAAAATGGTCTTCAAAAGAAATGCTATTAATCGTGATATCACTAGAAAAGTGATGTTTGTATAGATATTTTTGATTTAGAAGTACTTATGTGGAGAGACAGGGAGGTTGGGAGGAAATAGCAGTTAAGGTTTAGAAATATCCCCTGTGTCTTTTACATAACAGTCAAATTCAGATTAGATGAAGAGAGACAGGGGAGGCATCCATGTGAAAATAGAATTTCAGGTTAATGGTCTTACTTAGCAACTTGGGCAGGGAATCTTAGTCAAAAAGAAATATAAGAACTATGGACGGGCAGAATAATGCTCCCACACTGGTCCAAGCTAGGGCCTGTGAAAAAAGCAGGTCAGTGAGCTGTTTTTATCCAGAAGACTTCACTACATTAGGGTTGTTCTTATTTGAGTTTCTTAACCTGAATAAAAACATAAATAATGTCAGCTGGCTTACTTATTATTATTATTATTAGCATTTATATAGCGCCAGCGATGTACCTGGCGCTTTACAAAAAACAAGATAGACACGGTCCCTGCCCGAGAGCTTACAATCGAAAGACAGGGGATGGGGAGACAGGGAAGGGGGAACAGAAAGAGAGACAAGGGATGTGACATTCATGAGGATGCGAGAACTCAGGTACACGTTCTTGACTTGGTTACAGTAAATTGGGAGTTTACAGATAACAGGTGGGGGATAATCCTGGGTGTGGATGATTAGCAGGAATTAGGAAGGGCAGAGCAGAAGAGGTGGGTTTTGAGGAGGGACTTGAAGGTGTGGAGGGTGGGGGCAAGGTGGACGAGGGCAGGGAGGACTTTGACCTNGTAGTGGCTTCGAGGCAGGCATAGGGGGCGGCCCTCAGGCGGGCATAGAAGGGACATAACTGGGACTTTGGGGATAGCATCCCAGAAATCAGGAGACAGAGAGCACATTCCCACATACAGCAAACCAGTGCTTTTTTCTTTTCCCCACATATTTCCTTGAAGTGTGAAAGACTGTATGCGCTTCTTTAACCGTCCTTGGTTGTTTTTTAAGCGCATTGACAAGTGGCCAAAACCTATCTCTACAAGTGCGGGTTTGAAATGACCCGCATAAATCCTCCTGTCAGAATGTCGGTGTCCGCATGTCAGTCACACAGCACCTTGCTTCCCGGCTATCGGCTCCACTCCGCTCCCCTCTCCAGGAGCCCAGAGTCGGTAAGGGAGGCTCTGTGTAACTGACATGATATTGACTAGGCTAGTCAGTTACGTGTCAGTTACACAGTGCCTCCTTCCCCAGCTCTCGGTCGAGAGGGGAGAGGAGCTGAGTCAAGAACCGGACAAGCGAGGCGCTATGTAACTGTCTAGGCTAGTTAATATCATGTCAGTTACACAGCGCCTCCCTTCCCTGGCTCTCAGGTCCTGGAGAAGGGAGAGGAGCTGAGCCAAGAGCCGGGCAAGCAAGGTGTGGTATAACTGACATGATATTGACTAGCCTAGTCAGTTACATGTCAGTTACACAGTGCCTCCCTTCCCAGCTCTTCCGGGACCCGAGAGCCCGGGAAGCGAGGCACTGTGACAGCTGCTCATCCTCCTCATCCCCCCCACCCACCTGAGGGGCTTGTGGGAACGTGAAAGGTTCATTCTTTAAAATTGGTGGAATGCGCAAATTAAATGCTGGTGTGGATAAATGCAAGCACATTTTTAAAAAATGAGAGAAATCTCACATACATATAATGTCATCTTACCTAGAGCAGACTTGAAACCTTGAACAATCAGATTTCTTTTTCAAAGCTGCCCCACCTGAGTTACGCGAATGATTGGGTCTCCCTTTTTAAGTTCGCCACAGAAAAGAACTTTGCATATTGCTCACCTACTTAAATAGCTGTTTGCTAGACCCTTGCAACAGCACTTACAGTGTTGGTTAAGTAGTTATGCTTTTGGGCAGCTACATTAAGAGGCTTGGATCCTGTTTCTTGCTTTGTGCCTGTATCCGCTCTCTGCCAGCCTATTTAGAAAGTGAGGGAGCATTTCCAGCTTCCTTAATCTGCTGAGCAATGAGGCCTTGCCCACGCACCCCGGAAGAAGACACGCACACATAATTGGGAGTTAAAGGCCGCACACTTTATTGACCACATTAAAAGTCAGGGAGGGGGTATACTCCCTCCTGGGTCCAGCCTAACTCTGTTATAACGAATAACTGTGAAACCTAATTGTGCGGCCTGATGTCCCTCAGTGCCGCTAACTTTGTGTCACTCTCACTCCAGCTGCCTGGCTGGTTGGGGAGGTCCAAGCCCTCTTGTGACCGAAGTAGGAGTGAGGCGACGGCTGCCAAAAGGGGGCCGTCCCTGCCCTCCACTATATAGCTCACCCCTCACTCATAAGCATGGGTTAGAAGCCGACTGCCCCTGCTCTAGCTTCACCCCTGCTCCATCTCTTAAGGAGATGACTTAACACACCCCTAATTCTAACGGACAGTTCCTTAATACCCTGGACCCCTGCCACAGCAAACCCCAGCAGTTAGCTTGGCTGGTTTGCGATCCCCATCCCTGACCTCAAATCACTTGCAGTAACTTCTGCTTAAGGGCCTACAGATACATATGAATGCCCACCTCAGAAAGGTGGACCCCATCTGGTTTGTACAGCTCAGGCCATGAAAACCGAATTCTGGCGTGGACAATGCTGACCCCACCCTGGGCAGAGACCAACCTCTCCATTTCCCGATTGATCTTCTTGAGAACCCGATCAACTTTACCTGGGTAAATAGCATTGGACCACGTAATCCGTTCCAACATATGCGTCCAGATCATCTTGGTGGCAGGCAACAGGCTGCCTATATCCAACCAGTCCCTTTTCATCATCACCACTAACTCTAAGCCTGACATCTAGGGGATATTGTTCTTGCTCAAGTGGACCACAAGAATATCAGGTTGCCTCCCTTTCGAGGCCTCGTGGATGAGCGGCATCAGCTGCTCCCACCTCATACCACGCCTGGCCCTCCAAATCACTTCAGCCTGGTTGCTGAGTCCCAACTGGGTACCCCAGTGTGAATGACCAGCAGCTTTTCCTGCCCAATAAACAATGCTGTGGCCTGCTATCCATATCAGCTTGCGGTGACCCCTCGATAGTATTCCTGCAGATGGAAAAAAAACAGGCCAGAGTTAACAGGAAGACATCAGTGTGGCAGCTGTCTAACATACGTTCGAAAAGCAGGCGATCTTCATCTCCCTAAACTTTTAATCTTGCCTTCTGGCATTCCAATCACTGGCATAGCTAGCAGCTCCAATACGGAAGGAGTGGGACGCGAACCTTTGCGCCGGCAGATGTGCCTTAAGCAGCGACTGATGTAGTATGGCAGTGAATTGATGGCGTGTCATTGCTAAACCGTCCCTATACATGAGGAAAGGGCCATTAATGGAGGGACGTATAGCCTTATACCGAGGCTACTGGGCACAATTCGCTCTCACCTGCCCTGTACAATCTGATCGCCTGACCCTGCTGCCTCTGATCAGTTTTAGATGAGCATAGAATGATGGAGAGGGACTGGACTGAGACGGACACATCCCTGTTGCTGATAACTCTGTCGGCCGGGTCGCACTTGGATGCAGCCACCAGTTCGGAGACCTGGAAGGCCCCATAAAATGTTAACTTAAAGGCAGCATCTAAGAGGAGGACCTCAAAGTTATCGAAACATACTCTCACTCATTCCCTAGTTATGGTCAAAAGAATCTCCGGGGTGATGGGCAGCCTACTGTCTTGCGAGGGGTCTCTCTGATGTGACCTGGACTCGATCAGCTTCTTAGAAAAGAAACCCTGATCCGGTGGGGGATGACCAGCAAGTTTGCTGGTGAAGGCAACTGCCGCAACCTTGACCACTATGCTAGGCGGGGCCAGGCCCTGAGGGTGTAACTCCATGGAGAACTGTAAAACCTGGGCCTCAGGGATAGGGAAACTGAGCTCCCAGCTCTTGCTTGAACTGAAGTCCTGAAATTCTGCGAACGCCTTGCGATATGCCTGCCTAGTGCTAGGGGCTAGAGCACCTTGTACTGCTTCATATAGCTCAACTATCCAATGCTCCACATATCTGGTGGCATGGACTTGGGCTCTTCACAGGTTCCTGGAGCCAGTAGATGGAAGCGGTCCATCTAGTGGCGAGAGAGTGCATAGGCTATGACATTGTTAATTCCAGGAACATGCTTGGATGTAAACAGAATGTTAAAGCTAAGACGCTGCAGCACAAAGGCACGGACGAGCCCCATGACCCTCAGGATTTTGATGGCTGGGTGTTAAGCACCTGCACAACTGCTGAGTTGTCACACCAAAAAAGCACGGTACTATTCAAAAATTCCCCCGGCCATAGATGAACCGATAGCACTATTGGGTAAAGCTCCAGGAAGGTAAGATCCTGTGTGATACCCCCTTCTACCCACGCAGCCGGCCACGGGGTCGCACACCACTTGCCCCGAAAATAGAGGCCAAAACCCAGAAACCCTGCTGCGTCGCTCTGGACCTGCAGTTCAGCCTCCAGGAGTAACCTCTTCCTCCACAGGCTCATCCCATTAAAGCAGGACAGAAATCTACTCCAAATCGCAAGGTCCTCCTTCATGTCTGCTGTTACCCGCACATGATGGTGAGGGGGCAGAGTACTGGGAACCTTGGCATAGAGCCGGGACAAGAACGCCCGGCCCGGTGCCACGACCCGACAGGCGAAGTTTAAGCAGCCCAGCAGGCCCTGGAGTTGCCTCACTGTGATCTTATTATGTGTGACGCATTCCTCTATTGCCCTTTGCAGGAGAAGCAACGTATCCCGTGGAAAGCGAGGCTCTTCCCTGATTGTGTCCAATTCAATCCCCAAGAAGGTGAGCACCGTGGTAGGCCCCATGGTCTTCTCAGGTGCCAGGGGGGACACCCAGCTCATCAGAGATGGATTGGAAGGTCCCCAGGAGCTGTTCGCATTTGCCTGTGCCGGTGCGGCCCAGGAAGAGGAAGTCGGTGATATAATGGATGATGTGCCGAAGGCACGCCTGGTAGTGGACCAACCAGTTGAGTAGTGAGCTGAATCTCTCAAATGCTGAGCAGGAGATTGAACAACCCATCGGCATGGCCTTGCCAAAATAGAAGTTTCCTTGAAATTGGAAACCCAACAGCTCGAAGTTGTCTGGGTGGACCGGGAGGAGGTGAAAGGCAGATTTTATGTTGCACTTCACTAGAAGTGCCCCTGGGCCACACGCCCTATCAATTTCTAGCGCTGCATCGAAGGATGCGTAGCGAACGGAGCAAAGCTCAGCCAGTATCGCATAATTGACCAACTCCCCCCTTGGGTAGGAGAGGTGGTGAATTATGCGAAACTCCCCCGGTGCCTTCTTGGGCACTATACTCAGGGAAGACACGTGTAGCGAGGCGGTGGGTGGGAGCCAAAATGGCCTGGCTACTCTACAGCTATTTCCTTCTGGAGCTTGGTGTGCACCAAATGCTCCAGACCTCTGATTGACCTAAGATTCTCCACCCACCTCCTGGTCTTAAACTCGCTCGCTGGGATCCTGAAATCTATTCTGAAATCTTCAACTGCATAATGCACCTGCTCCCGGAGGGTATTTCCTCAAGACCCTACTCAGTGCGCTATATGTGACTGGGTTTGGGGCTGTTGCTGCTATTTGCTCCAGCGGCCCCTGCTGCAAACATGGCTGGTGGCCGACTCCTACCTTGGGACCTGACCCTGTTTCAATGGCAGGCAGCGTGGCTGTCCGCGCAGTGATAACAGGCGTGCCTAAAGCGGCAAGGGGAGTAGGCACAACTTCCGGACCCATTTCATTCCCAACACATGGCCCCTTTTGTCGTGGTGCGGCGCCCTTCTGCCCAAAAGGGGTCATTAACTGGTGTCACCCCACCCTTCACCAACGCATGACCACTATCCATCCGGGGAATGTTCTCACATTACTCATGCACTCTAACCAGAGGTCCTGACCATACCTGTCCCCGTGGAGGCCCGGGGTTATGGAGGCCCTTTTTCTGAAGGCCTCCTCGTAGCATAACCATGCTCCCGGGTTACCTGCATCATATGCCCTGCACACTTTGTCCTGGTATTTTAGGAGTTCAGAGGCACCCTCAGGGGACATTTGTATCTTACCCCCATCAGGACCGAGAAGGCGGACGACCAGTTGGACCAGTTCTGGTCCACCTTTGGCCTTTTAAACTTTTCCTTCTCTTTGACCTCTTCCTTGGAGTTGGGGTCGGGAATAGGGTCACTAAAGAGGAGGGAGAATACATCTATGTATTCCCCTTTCCAAATTAGGTCCTTGGTGGCCTGCATGAGGTGCGTGCCTATTGGCACATTCACCTCAGCATAGCCCCCCGCCAAGTAAGTAAGGGTACTTACTCCTGGGCTGTGCGTACCACCCTATGACATGGGTGGGAGCACTGTCCACCCTGCTCCCAGATCTGCCCTACATGGCACCCCTCCACACCGCAATATGTCAGCCCCCGGCATGCACCCCTGCATGCACTCTGCCCAGCCTGACCCGGCCACGGCACCCATGAACCTACCCCATTCCAGCCTTTGCTGTGCCAGTACCTCAGGCAAAGCCCAGGGACAGCGGCCCCCACAGCATCTACCGCAGAGAAGGTCTACCTCACCCGCGGGGTACACATGCGGGTCCCTAACTTGAAGCTGCATGGGGGTTTCTTGGATTTGACCCTGGTCCGGGGGTTGCAGTGCAGCTGGCCCAGGCTCCTGTTCCCGACGTTGGGTCTCCTGTGCTGGAGGGGGCATGCGCTTGTTCATTAGAGATTGGACTGTTGCCTCCAGGGACTCCATCCGACCTGCGAAATCCTACAGCTGTTTCAATATCACCATGGTTGTTCGGTTCTCGCTCGTCGCTTGGGAGGGGTGCACCTGCTCCTGTCTGGAGAGAGATCGCGCTGCTCTCCCTGCCGGGGCGGGGCAAAAGTGCCAGGTGGGCTGGGCCGCCGAGGGTGTGTGTGCGCGTGCTTGCATGCCGCCTCCTGAACTCCAAGGGAGGTGCCTCCCGCCTACGGAAGGAGGATCTCCCTTTCCTCCCTATGTAACCCTCGCTGTCCCGGTACGTAGCCGGGAGTCTGAGTCACCTCTCGCCCCTTCTGAGCCTGGCACCAGGGGAGGGAGGCTGACTTTGATCCCCCACGCCACTGGGCCAGAGCTCAGCTGAGCCATCTGTTCTTGGTGGCACCCCTCCACCTGACAAATCACTGTTGCTGGGCCCAGTGCCTGAGTGTTCGCAAGGCAGGCGCTCACCATCCGGAGAGGGGGGGTGATCAGCCAGTCCCCTCAGAAGCTCTTCGCAGCCTCCCATCTGCTGCTACAGGGAGGCCATAATGGCCTCTGCTTGGTGCTGGGCCTGTACCACTGCGCTTGCTGCTGGCCACCGGGCATGCCCCTTGGCCGCTGGGGCCTTGCTAGGCCTTCCTGTTTGGGCCCTGCCTTTTCTTCCCATACCCGCAACTTACTTGGTTTACTGAGGGGCTGTGGTGTATGAAACAAGCAGGCAGGAGGCTGGAGCGATGCTGGTGTCGGACTCGATCTGACTCCAACCGACTTCTCCATAGGACCCGTTTGCGGTCCTATGTTGAGGCTGTGAGGACAGCAAGTAAGGAGTTCCTTGCTGCCCTCATAGCGTCTGCGAAGTCATGCCCGGCGGACCTGTTTCAGGTGGTGCGGGGGCTGGTCAGTCCTGCCTCTCTCCGCCTGGATGGTGACTTGTCCCAGACCCGTTGTGAGGAGTTTGTCACCTACTTTGCAGACAAGATCGCTCGAATTCAGAGTGATTTTGATGCTGGATTGGGGGCAGTAAGTGGAGAGTGCGAGGTGATGGAGGTCCCGTCTGGTCCAACTTTGTGGGGGAAGTTTCAGGAAGTGATGCCAGCCTATGTGGTGGATGTCTTGGGGTCTGTGAGAGCCACCAGTTGTGAACTTGATCTGTGCTCATCCTGGTTGGTGAAAGCCTTCAGGGAGACATTGGGGATGGTGCTGGTGAGGGTGGTCAACACGTCCCTGCAGCAGGGGAGGCTGTCGCCTAGCCTCAAGGAGGCTGTGGTGTGCCCCCTGCTGAAGAAACCATAATTGGATGTGGACGCACTCGCCAGCTACCGATCTGTCTCTAACCTTCCCTTTTTAGGGAAGGTTATTGAGCGGGCGGTGGTGATCCAGCTCCAGGCGCATCTAGATAGCATTGGTTTCCTGGACCCTTTTCAATCTGGGTTCCGCCCCGGCTATGGCACTGAGACAGCGTTGGTGGCCTTGGTCGATGATCTCCGCCGGAAGATGGATGCAGGATGTTCTACATTTCTTATCCTGCTAGATCTCTTGGCCGCTTTTGAAACCGTGGACCATGGGCTGCTGTTGAGATGGCTACGAGACCTGGGGGTTCTGGACAGGACTGTTCTTGAATGGTTCCGCTCATTCCTCTCGGGGAGAAGCCAGTGGGTAGTGTTGGGAGCTGAAACATCTTGCCCCCGTGCTTTATCCTGTGGCATTCCGCAAGGTTCCATTCTGTCTCCATTATTATTTAATGTTTATATGCAGCAATTGGGGGAGGTCATGAGAGGGTTCGGGGTGCAATGTCACCAATATGCTGATGATACTCAGCTGTACCTCTCTTTTTCAGCTGACCCAGACCCTGCTGTCTCGTTGCTATCCCAGTGTCTGGAGGCTGTGGCGGAATGGATGTGGCAGAGCAGACTGAAGCTCAACCCTGATAAGATGGAGGTGATGGACTATTGCAATGCGCTCTACGTGGGACTGCCCTTGTACCTGGCTCGGAGGCTGCAATTAGTGCAGAATGTGGCGGCCCAGCTCCTGTCGGGGACGGGTCGCTGGGATCACATAACACCTATGCTCCAGACTCTGCACTGGTTGCCAATAGCGTGCTGACCCAGGTTCAAGGTATTGGTATTGATCTATAAGGCCCTTCACGGTATGGGCCCCTCATATCTCAGGGACCGCCTCGCTCTCCGCGCCCGAGCAGCTCCTTGGGGGTGCCTTCTTGGAGGTCCCCCGTGTTAAGCTGGGGGCCACAATGGAGAGGGCATTCTTGGTGGCTGGGCCGCGCCTTTGGAATTCCCTCCCAGAGGAAGCTCGCCTGGCCCCAAGCCTTTTAGCATTCCGGCGAGTTTGTAAAACCTGGCTGTTCGCCCAGGCCTTTGGGGAGGAGGGGAGGGTGGATTAGGGTTTTTTAATCTCCTCCTACCCTTATTTATTGTTTTATCGTGTGCCTAGCCCTGTTTTTTGTTAATATTATTAAGATTGTTTTAAATTTTATATGATTTAATTTTTTATGTTTTTAAAATTGTTAGCAGCTCCAAGCTGTTTTCGGGAGGGGCGGGACATAAATTGATAAAATAATTAAAATAAAAAATAAAATTCCTTGGTCCTCAGTAGGGGGGTGGTGGAGAATGCACCTGTCTTAGGCTTCGCTGGCCCTGCTTTGCATCACTGCACTAGCCCTGCGCTAGCGTGAGAGCCACGCCGCCACAGTAGCGTGAGAACCACCACTGCCACTGGGAAAGCCGCCACTGCCGGGGGAGCTACTGCCGGGCAAACTGCGCCGCCGTCTCTAACCTCTGAAACCTACAGCAGTAATACGCTGCTCCGTAGGCAGAAGAACGAAGGCCGCAAGAGAACTGCTTCTCCTTGCTTCCTCACGTCGTGTCCTCTTTGCACGACTGCTGACCAGTCGCGCTGCCTTGAAATGGTGCCGTCCTAAGTCCCGCCTTGCGAGACTTTGCTTCGTGCCAACCGCTGCCTCCGCCTTTCTCTGCCTGTCCTCTTCCTTCTGAAAGGGTTGGGGCAGGGAAAACCCCGTTCCCTCTGAAGCTGCCCCCATCCCCACGGGGTGGATGGGGGGTACCGGGAATGGGAATTCATGAAGCTTAGTGAGTGGAAGTAAGATTCCAATGCACAACCACCTGTTCTCCAGTTTAATTAACATTCCCCAGGGCTACAAAAGATTTACATTTTCTCTCTCTCTTTGAATCGTTCCACCTACCAAACTGTGGGGTCAACAGACACACACTCAGGAAAACATGACCACCTAAAGCATGACATCTGCCCCTTTAATTACTAGACACATTTAAATTCTTAACATAGGCATTAAATTATGTCGCTTTTGATATATGTGGTTGTGTACATTTGAACCTTTTGAATATTTGTAGTTGCCAGAGATTGAAAATTGAGAATGAGGCCGCTTGCACATATGATGTCTGTCCCCTTGATGGAATTTCTCATGCTTGTGGGAGACATGTTTAGGTACCTTTTTCAGCATTAGAGCTTACTGTATTATTTTTTCCCTTGCGATTTTGGGTATCACACATTCCAGAGGTGACTTTGACTGGTCCAGTCACACATGTAAATCTTGTGTGGTTTCAGTAACCAAACTGTGTCTACGTTCCAAATCTTGCATGAATGCAGTGACTGTATAGCTGCGTACATTCCCACATTCACATTTCATGTAAATCAATGATCATGGTAGTAAATAAATGATAAATGTAAAGAAGATTTATTTACTACTTTACTGTAATGTAAAGTACATTTATATTACTTTAATGTAAATGTAAATTACATTTATTGTACTTTAATGTAAATAAATTTTAAATGTAAAAATAAATGATCATGGCAGTAAATAAATAATCATGGCAGTAGGATTTTACAACCTGGTAATATGTGTTTACAGTGATGGGAACTCTCGTTATGAACATGGGAAAGCACCTTTACATGTGCACTAAACTTGCACAAAAAATAAACACACATGAAAAATCATCACGTATGCAAGCGGCCTAAGTCTACAAGACTTAACAAATGATTTGGCAAAAGGTTTGTTATAAACATATTTACCAGGTGGCTTTGCAGTTTATTAATTCCTCTCTAATTTGTGTCAGGCATATCACTTTCAAAACTATGGCATATATACCTCTCATAGTAATGCCTATTTTTAGAATTAAGAAACAAACAAGCTTAGTAACAATATAAAATGCTTACTGTAAACGATATCTGCTTGAATATGAGTTTCAAGAAATGTAATTTGCTGTGTGCAACTGCTGACATATACCCAGGTAAGTGACAGTGCTAGAATTTCATGACTTCACCCTGTGTCATTGTGCAGCATAAAATTTCATGCATCTGGCATATCAATTTCTTGTTTTGATTGAAAAGATTGAACGGACTCTCAGACATTTCAGTTAGAATAAGTAGCTATACAGTATTTTCTTAAAAACAAAGAAACTAGTGGATAAAAATAACAAAATAAAGCATGATTGCTGTAAGTGCTCTTCCCTTAAGTGAAAGTGTAATGCCCCAGCAGACTGAACAAACTCTACTGCGGGAAAGAGATACTGTTAAATAGCAAGACAAATGTCACCTTTTAACCACAGTTAGCAATTAATCATTTTTACTCTAAAGCCAAGACTGCAGCCAGGGTGAAGGATTGAAGTCATTTAACAGGTCCAAGGCTACATGTAACAGTGAAAACATCTAAGGAATAATTTACTGGCAGTTTAATGCTGAAAATCGAGTGAAAGAATGGGATTACTCTGTTTTTTTATTAAGGTGGAATATGAGATTCTGGTTTAGGTTGCATCTGACATTCCAGTTTGGAGGAGGTAGTTAGATTTCTTGAGAATCATAGAAGCTATTTGAAAACTGAAAAATAAAAATTGAAGTGATGAAGGAGTTAGAATTTTCTTTGTAAACTGCATGTCTGTAGATTGGCCACTTTATAGTGCTTATGCTAAAAAAACCAAAACCAAATAGTAGGAAATGTATTTTGAGCAGCACTATCTGGTATATTCTTTTTAATAGCTTTTTTTTTTAGGATGGGGGAGGAGGCAGGAAGAGTCTCCACAATATTTGCACTAAATTTGCAAGCAGCCAGTGCCAGATGCAGGGAAGATGGGGTTCAGCCCCTTCCCAACATAGGAATGTTTGATAGACACACACTGACGTGTGCATTAGAAAAAGGGAAATGTTGCTGTAGTTAATTTTTTATGTTCAGTTAAACAAACATCTATATCAAACATTCTCTGCATTGCATACCCTGCTGGATTTTTCTCATTTACTCATGTTTCCCGTATAATCATTGTGGGACCTCCTTAGGCAGGGATTCCATGTGCAATGGGCTTGCGCCCCAACCCACGCATGGTTTGACTTGTCCCCACATGGAGCACCCCAGATTTCCCCCAGATACTCCGTTTGTGGGTATGGGTGGGTGGTTCATGGATTACAGGAGCACACACCAACCCACACCGCCTTCAGATGGGTGCTCAGGTGGGTGGGGTGGACCTCTGTGGTCACGTTTTGTCTTTCTTTTTAGGGAAGGTTATTGAGTAGGTGGTGACCCAGCAGCTGCAGGGGCATCTCGACCACACTGGTTATCTGAATCCCTTTCAGTCCGGTTTTCATCTGGGCTATGGCACGGAGGCTGCACTTGTGGCCTTGGTCGACGACCTTCGCTGTGAATTAGATCAGGATCATTCAACCTTGCTAATTTTGTTAGATCTGTCGGCTGATTTTGATACTGTTGACCATGAGATGTTGGTGGCTTGCTTGCAGGATTGAGTTGGAGTGGGCGGGATAGGATTGTCCTTGACTGGTTCTGCTCCTTCCTGGCCGGGAGAACGCAGTGTGTGGTGCTTGGGGATTGTTCATCTCCACAGGACTTCACCTGTGGTGTCCCGCAAGGTTCTATTTTATCCCTAGTCTTGTTCAACGAGTATATGCAGCTACTTAGCGAGGTCGTGAGATGGTATGGGGTGCGGTGTCATCAATATGCTGATGACATCCAACTCTACCTCTCATTTTCATCTGACCCAGACCCGGCAGTCTTGGTGCTTACCCGGTGTCTGGCAGCTGTTGGGGATTGGATGAAGGCAAGCCGACTGAAGCTGAATTCCGACAATATTTATTTATTTATTTTATTTTGTAAATTTCTACCCCGCCCCTCCTGCCATGCAGCTCGGGGAGGCTTCCATACATTAAAACAATAAAATCAATTAAAAGTCAGCATAAATTTTATAAAATATTAAAACAGGGCTAGATACAGTCATAAAACCAAAAATAGGTGGGGGAGCTAAAAAAAAACCCCACCCTACCCACCCTCCCTCCCAAAGGCCTGGGCGAACAGCCAGGTCTTACAATTTCGCCGGAATGTTAGCAGGCTAGGGGCCAGGCGAGCTTCCTCCGGAAGGGAGTTCCATAGCCGCAGCCCCACTACCGAGAATGCCCTCTCCAGACGGGGAACCTCCAGGAAGGCACCCCCGGCAGACCGCAGGAGCCGCTCTAGGGCGCGGAGGGCGAGGCGGTCCCTAAGGTATGAGGGGCCCAGACCGTGTAGGGCCTGTCTCTTATACACATCTAGATGTGTATAAGAGACAGGTGTAGGGCTTTATAGGTCATCACCAACACCTTGAACTTGGCTCGGCACGCTATTGGCAGCCAGTGCAGAGCCCGGAGCACGGGTGTAATGTGCTCCCGGCGGCCCGTCCCCGTAAGAAGACGAGCCGCCGCATTCTGCACTAGCTGCAGCCTCCGAACCAAGCACAAAGGAAGCCCCGCGTAGAGTGCGTTGCAGTAGTCGAGCCTCGAGGTGACGAAGGCATGGATGAGGGAGGCCAGGTCTGGGCCGGAGACATACGGACGCAGCCTACACACTAGATATAGCTGGCGGAAGGCAGCCTTAGCGACTGCCTCCACCTGCCGCTCCAGACAAAGGTCTGCATCCAGTATAACCCCCAGACTCCGAACCTGCTGAGCTATAGGAGGGCGAACCTCCCCAACCAGGGGGGCCATCACCCCCTTCGCTCTCCCCACCAACATCACCTCAGTCTTATTGGGGTTGAGCTTCAGTCTGCTCAGCTGCATCCACTCTGCCACAGCCTCCAAACATTGGGACAGCAATGAGACAGCAGGGTCTGGGTCAGTAGAAAAGGAGAGGTACAGCTGAGTATCATCAGCATACTGGTGACATCGCACCCCGAACCTTCTCACAACCTCCCCCAAGGGCTGCATATAGATGTTAAATAACAGTGGAGACAAGATCGAACCCTGCGGAACGCCACACGGTAAAGCGTGGACAGAGGTGATGGTGGTGGGAAGGGCCGTGGATGTGGCAGTTCCCATCTTTGATGGGGTCCGCCTCCCGCTGGTATCCCAGGTCCGTAGTCTGGATGTGCCCCTCGATCCGCAGCTCTGTCTGGATCTCCAGGTGGGGGCTGTGGCGAGGAGTGTGCTTCACTAATTACATCTGGTGCAACGGCTTTGGCCATATGTTTCAGAGAGTGACCTGGCCACCATCATCCATGCTTTCATTACCTCGAGATTGGACTATTGCAATGCACTCTATGTGGGGCTACCTATGGTGATGGTCCGGAGACTGCAGCTAGTGCAGAATGCTGCGGGCCATCTCCTTATGGAGACGGGTCACCGTGAGCACATTTCACCAGTGCTTTGGGCTCTGCAGTGGCTGCCTATAGTCTTCCAGTCCAGATTCAGGGTATTGGCTTTGACCTATAAAGTCCTATACGGCCTTGGCTTGATTTACCTGCAGGACTTCCTCGCTCTCCATGCTCTGGAGTGACGTCTATGATCCGCTGGGGATGCCCTTCTCGAGGTCCCCCGTGTAGCCTGGTGGGTCACTATGGAGAGGGCATTCTTGGTGTCTGCGCCTAGGCTGTGGAACTCCCTCCTGGTCGAGGCCCGGGTGACTTCAGATCTCCCCTCCATATATGTGCACCGATGCTATGAATTTGCTCAATTAGCTTGCTTAGAAGTAGTATAAGTGTAAAATAGTAAAGTAGTATAAGTGTAAATGCATTGACGTGGTCAGACTTAAGGGTGCAGTCCTATGGGCCGCTTACGCTGGCCCATACTTGCACTGCCAGAAGTGATGCGTTTGCATCTGCACCCCCTCCAATGCGACCCCCCCGAGCACACACACACTGTAGCCCAGGGGACGGAGCAGGCACGGCTCCTGCTCCATCCCCCGAGCATGGGTGTGTGGGCTTGGGGTGTGTGTGTGTCGCATCAGAGGGAGCATGCCATTGCACCGCTTTGCTTGTTGTGTGGACAGGGTGCATGCGTGCCTGAGTGATCACTGCTCAGTTGTGTTGTGCGCCTGATGCCAGTGTAAACCAGCAGCAGGATTGCACCCATTGTCTCTACAGGATCCACTCCAATAAGGCCAGTCCATGGGGAATTAACTTGTCCACTCACCTTTATTATAGTTCTCGAGGGATGGGCAAATGCAGTTCGGAAGTTCGGAGTTCGGACCGAACTCAGTCTGTTCGACCGACTGAACCAAACTTCCTAACCGAACTCGAATTTCAAACCGAACAGAACCGAACCGAATTTCCGAACTCCGTTCTGTTCGCCGATCCCTAGTGGCAACACACAAAAAAAACCTTGGTTTTGAATGGCCGAACTTGGTTTAGAAGTTCGGAATTCGACCGAACGCGGTCTGTTTGGTTGACCGAACTGAACTTCTGAACTGAACTCGAATTTCAAACCGAACCAAACCAAACTGAATTTCCGAACTCTGATTCCAAACCGAACTGAACCGAACTGAATTTACGAACTCCGTTCTGTTCACCCATCCCTACAGTTCTCCACCAGCTTTACATGCAGTTCTAATCTACTTCCAAGGGCTCTCCTGGCCAGGCGCTGTCTCTCCTGCAGCTAGGCATTCCCATACAACCCACCCCCCAAGCTTCTGTTAGTCCACTCCCCAAACTGAGCCCAGCTTACTCTGCTGAGCTCTGGGCTAGCCCCATCCATACCACCCTAGACCTGAAATGAAAAATGTCAGTGAGTGCTGCTTCCATCGGAAGTTGGGCTTTCACCAAGATTTACATGACATGGAAAGTTACTGGCTTTCCCACTGTTTTTGCCATTTTCTGTTATATTTTGGAAGTTGAACGGGGCTGCCATGGGCTGGGTCCAAGCCCCACGTGTGCCGTGGTGGTTGTGGAGAAATAACTTGCCAGCTAAGCACTGGTGAAATGCTGGAAATTTCCATAAAAGTCCTGTAAAACTGCTGCCGAAGTCTCATGAAAATGTCCTGGAAAGTGATGAAAATTATGAAAAAAATGACAGACGCATGGAATAATCAGAAACTGATGACATACCGATGGACACTCAGAAGCACTTCTTGAAAAGTCAGTATTTCCCTCCAGAACAGGAACACTTGCTCTCGTCTCAGCCCTACGCCCTACTCATATGTTCTCAATCAGCCCATTAACCTGGTTACAGGATGGCTGAGGTGCTTCAGGTGTTACCCTGCCATCACCACCTGCACCTCTCCAGCCAGTGCCACCTCATGCCGGTGCTAACTCACTGACTCTTAAAGGGGAACAGGGCTGGTTCCTAGCCACCTGGTGATATGGCATTGCTGATATTGGTTTGTGGCTGTTCCCAATAGATGAAGTTTGATATCTTCTTTCAAAGCATGTTGACTTTGATTTTTACGCAGTCATTCTGTTTCACCATGTGCTTCCACAAGATATGATTCCCAAAAACAATCAGTTGAAATGCTGCATCACTTAATCTTCAGTTGACAAAGACTTATGTAGAATGTATCTTAATTTTTAAGCTTAATGTGTGTTGACCTTTTTCAACCTATAAGAAGACATGAAATATGCTGTTACGGTTAAAAACATATGTCCCTTCAGTTTGGCCCAAGTTTCATGCCGTTCTGCGGTATTCTTCCTTATCATAAACCATATTCACGATAAAATATTTTCACCTATTTCTTTTTCTCCTCTCTCATCACCCATATAGAAGTCCACAGTTTACTGCTTTTGAGGCAGTCTGCAACAAGGAGACATGTTGTAGATTTTCCTCCCTCTCTCAAAAACTGAGAAAAGGAGTTTACTTATATCACTGTAGTCCTTCCCAGAATGCCTTGCTCTCAAAATTACAGTGCACAGGTTCCCTGGGGACTACATGCCTCTCCGTGCCAGCTCCATGTGGTGGCGCTGGGCCTCCATCCCTTTCCTGATGGGCTCATTCTGGAGATGAGGTGCTCACAAGTGTTGTGGTCCATGGCGGAGACCATGTCCGCCCTCTCTGTCTGTGGCCTGTCCGGGTTCACTGCCTGTCTGGAGGAGGGGGCCCCTGCCTTGGCTGTTTCCTTCTTCTGCTGCATCCACAGGGCCCGTGGCTACCAGCGGTTGCGTGGGGTGGCGTATTACCGCCTTTTGGAGCTTGGACACTTGCGTTGGCCCTCTGCTGCTGACTGTTCGTTGTCGGAACCCACCCGGACCGGAGCTGGCAGCGCTGGCTGCTGTGTGGACCTGTGCTGATGTCCAGGTGGGGCTGACTGGCCCGGATCTGTTTGAGGCCTACTACCTCGTTGCCCACCACATGGCACAGTTGGGCTACCGCCGGGGCATGCTTCAGTGGCCCCACTATGTGCATCTGGCGGGCCAACCCGTCCCAGCACCCTTCATGACCCAGTACAGCTGGATGTGAGGCCCCCTGTGTCTTCAGTGTCATGGATGACAGCCCCACCGTGTGATCCCTGCACCTCCCTGCCGGCTCAGGGCACTGGCCGCTCGCTCCTTGCAGTTCCGGCCTCGCAGCTGTTGTGGCTGGGTCGGTTGCCTCCGTTCCGCTTGCCTGTGTTGTTGTGCCCATTCCATGTTCACCCCCTGTCCTTCGCTGCCTGTCGTGTTCCTCTCTGTGCCTGCCCCCCCTTTGGCTGGTTCCTGCTGCCTGTGACCTCTCCCAGCTCTCCCCGTGGTGTAGTCCTCCCTTGCATGGCTGCCTGGTCACCTGTGTCTGTGCCCTGTCCCCTGGATGCCTCTGTGACCGTGCGGATCGTGGTGCCCCTGGACAGTGCCTCCCGGCTTCCTCCGGGGTGTGTGTGTGTGTGACTGCATGTGCTGCCCGCAGAATCCAGCTGGCATCCGTCTCCGCCCATGCTTCTGCATCATGAGGGGGATCCTTGCTGTATGGACCTGCCTGGGACCGTTCCGGTGCCTTCCTCTATTTGGTTGCCCTCCCCCTGTGACTCTGCTCTGTCCCCATGGGGACCCCGTGACGTGGGCTGTCTGTGTTGCTGTTGGGTGGCCCGTGCCACCTGTGCTGTCAGTGGGGTTCTGGGTGCCTTTCCCCGTATTCTGGCATGTTCCCCTGCCAGTCCCCGCCCTTGGCTTCCACCCCTCGTGTCTGTGGTGCTGTGTGTGTTGGCCTTCCTGGGGTGCGGTCCCCCTTCCTCCCTCTCCGTGCCGCTGCTCCTGGCTGTGCGCGGTGCCCAGTGTGCGTGTCCCTTTCTGCGTGTCTGTCTGTTCCCTGTCCTGTGTTGTTGTCTCTCTGTGTGCGCCAGTGTGCTCCCCCCTTCCTTCCGTTCCCGTTTGGGTGTGTCTGCGCCCAGCCATGTGTTTGTGCTTTGTGTCCTGCTGTGTTCTTGGCTTCCCTGTCCCTGTTGTTTGTGCCGCCTCAGCTGCTTTCCTTCCTCCTCATCCTCCCTCACCATTCCCTTGTGTGGGTGTTGCCTTTTGGCACTTTTGGATTCAGTTGCCCTTGGTTGGCCATGGCTGCCTCCCGCCCCGCCCCAGTGGCTTCTGGGTGTTCTAACCATGTTCCGGAATCGGCGTAACGTCTGTTGCATTGCCCTGGGTCATGGTCCGTCCGTCCATTTCCTTGCCGTGGTCCTGCTCCCATCACATCTGTTCAGGGCTCTCCTGGACCATGGGAGGGGTTCGCTGGCTTGCCACGGTTGGGAGTCTACTGTGGTGACCCGGGAGTTCGTGACTTCTGAAATCACCCTCCATGGGATTAGTCATTTGCTTAAATTTTAAGGACCTTTTTCTTAAACTTATTGAACATCTTTTATTCTAGTAATGTAAAGCCCAACAATGATTTTTCTTTCTGCTGTGCCTATTTATATTTATTAAGAAACAAATTTCTATTAGAACTGCAAACTTCTGGAAATTTAGGGTATTTCAATATTTTTCCACATTAGAAGAATGTTAAGCGAAAACTGAAATCAACACTTCTATTCAGAATATTATTTTTAGAAATCACACCACCTGGTAAAATGTAGCATAATTATCTTATACCTTTTCGTTGGCATTAGGGGGAGGGAAATATAGTGTTAAAAACTGTCCTGCTTTGTGTCGTGAGACTGATTGAATGAAAACTGTAGTCTGAAATATGAACAATTTTCAACTTAATGTGATTCAAGTCACCACTGACTTATCTTTAATGATATTTGCTTGCTATGAGTAAAATTTAATCTACAGGAATATTTCTCACACAACAACTGTTCTCCATGTATAAAAGTGTCTAGTGGATTCTTGAGTCAGTTTAATCTCTATTTGCAACATATGACCTTGAACTCTGGTTCTTCTCTGTGTTCGATTAGTGTCATGTTCCTTTCTCTCTGACATAGACTTTCACATGGCATTTCATGTATTTATTACATGTAGACTATATTACTACAATGCATACAATGCCTGCTACTTGGAGATTCCCTTGAAATTAATTCAGAGATTACATTTGGTGAATAATGCAGCAGCTAGTTTGTTAGGGGCATTGTTCTCACGGGAGAGCGTTACATGATTCCTAAATGTTCTGGACTGGCTGCAAGTAAACATACAAATTAGATTTAAGTCTTTATTGTTGTTGTATAAAACCCTGAATAAGTTGGGTTCATGTATACATGAGAAATCACCTTGCATTGTATATGTTTCCTTGCCTCAGGTGTGGTAGGCACCCTAGGGTTTCAGAGGCACTGCCCCTCCTGGCCCCCAGAGTCCCTGATCACCCCACACCACTAAATTGCCCCTAAATTGAATTTTACCTGACCCCCTGTGTCTGTTGATGGACCCGAACCAGGCAACGCTGTACCGCTGCTGCTTTGAAGCAGCTTGTGCGGCCAGAGTTCTGGGTCTTGGACGCGTTGGTTTAACTGTACATACACTATCTTGTGCTTACACTGTCTTTGCGCATGCGCAAGTGGCCGGTGCTTCTTAGTTACTTACAACAGTATTTGAGTGGGCTTAGTCAGGCTGGAAGGAGCCAGGAGGAGGGAGGGTCAGACCGAGAGGGAGCCAACTGCCGTGTGCTTGTGGGTGAGTCTGGTGCATACCGCTCATGTGTATGGGAGGAGGAGCGAACTAGGATTAGAAGCTCTCTGACCGCAGATTGACACACAGCAGGGAGTGACGTCTGTGGGGGAACCAATTGAAGGATGCCTATGATGGACAAATTGTGCCATTTGGTGGTATGGAAGGCTGCTCTCTCAGCCCATACTGAAGCCACCTGGGGCAATACCAATTTTAGGACAGATGGGGGCAGTGTTAACAGAGCCCCTATGGGGGCTGAAACCTGGCCATATTAAAGCATGCCTGGGCGGCTGAGTCAAACACCCAGGCAGTGAGCTGCTTAATGATTTGTGACTCTTCAGTGTCTGCAGTGCACCACTCTTGGGGGTAGGGGGAGAGCAGTGGCTAGCCTGCTACATGCAAATTTGGAGGTCTGATTTGGAGCTGAGCCAGCCAGGCAGTAGTTCGGGAGCTGCGTGCGCACCATATGCTTACTGGAGTTTGTTTTCTCACACCCACACACTTGCTGGAAGTGAGTGCTGGCTCTGCTGAGTTTTCTCTCTGGGCTGGCTGGCTCCATTTTGTTGGCTGGCTGGCTGGCCGGACGGCCTGCTAGAGTTTTTGCCTCGACTTCTCCTGGCTTCTGCTGCCTCAGCCTGCCTTCCTGCACCCCTTGTTGTGTGGAGCTTGAGTTGAGACTTGTTTTTGGCCACCTGCTGTGGACTTTGTGTGTGTATGTGCTGAGCTGAGATCCGGCTGTGCTGCTCAGCTTCCCTGGAGCCTTGGCTGGCCTGACCCTGATTGAGAGTTTATTTATAAATTTGCTACTGGCACAGTGGTTCCTTTCTGCTGCTGGGTGAGTACTACTGAACTTTTACTATTGCTTTTTGTGGGATGGTGAACTGACCTGGGGCAGGATGGACTGGGTCTGGGACCACTGGGAGCCTCAGGGAGGGGAGTTAATACTTTATTTTGTTGTAGGGGCAAAGAAAGGAAGAAACTTTAAGAGTAAAATCTAATTGTCTGCTCCATGGTGGTACATTTTGGGGGATGGGGAGGAGGATTTTTCAGTCCCCCCACTCCCTAGGTGTGGGGATGAACCTTAGTTTTCAACTGGACTGGTTTGGTGGTTGTTTGTCCCTCCCTGGCAGCAGGAAAAAAATAATAGGGATGGACAAACAGAATGGAGTTCGGAAATTCGGTTCAGTTTGAAATTCGAGTTTGGAAATTTGGTTCGGTTCAGTTTGGTTTGAAATTCTAGTTCGGTTCGGAACCAGTTTGACCATTCAAGACCAGGTTTCTTGGTGTGTGTTGCCACTAGGGATAGGCGAACAGAATGGAGTTCAGAAATTCGGTTCGGTTCAGTTTGAAATTCGAGTTCGGTTTGGAAGTTCGGGTCAGTCAACTGAACAGACCGAGTTCGGTCCAAATTCTGAACTTCTGAACCGCGTTCACTCATCCCTAAAAAATAAATCCTAATCTTTCAGTCTCTCTACTTGCCTTCCTTTTGTGGTCATGTTTTGTGGCCCCCTCCTGGGGCTTTGGTTTTGTGTGGCTGGCTTGTTAGTCTTAATACAATTTAAAATAAGGCAATGCAATTATTTTGTTTGATGGTTGTTAGATGTGGAACTAAGGACCAGGCTGGGAGGCCCCCCTGATCCTGTTGCAAATTAATGCCAGCTAGATGTATGTTGTGCCTTGCCTTGTATGGGCTGGGATTAGGTTTGGGGGTGAATAGAATGGTGGAGGGGTCTGGCTCTGGAGTTTTGTGAGTTTTATGAACCTTTCCTTACAATAATGGGGTGGGTTTGCCATTGTGAAAGTTGCCCTTTCCTTCTGCTGCTTCTGATTTGGCCGAACTCAATTTGGGTGGTGTTGGTTTTTTTTTTAAACCTTTCCTTACAGTAATTAGGTCGGTTTGTCATTGTGGAAGCTGTCCTTATCTTATGCTGCTTCTGACTTGGTCCATTCCAGAGGGAAAGACTAAATATTAACAAATCACCAGGACCAGATGTTGTTCACCCCACAGTTCCAAAGGAACTCAAATATGCAATCACAGACCTACTGGTAGTAATTTGTAGCCTATCGCTAAAATCTGCCACTGTACCTGAGGACTTGAGGGTGGCAACTGTAACTCCGATATTTAAAAAGGGATCCAGAGGTGATCCTGGAAACTACAGACCAGTAAGCTTGACGTCTGTGCCTGGCAAAATGGTGGAAACTATCATTAAGAACAGAATCGCTTGACATATTGATAAACATGGCTTAATGGGGAAGAGTCAATATGGATTTAGCAATGGTAAGTCATGCCTCACTAATCTTTGAGGGTGTAAATAAGCATGTCAACAAGGGAGACCCGGTAGATATAGTATACCTGGATTTCCAGAAAGCTTTTGATGATGTCCCACATACAAGACTCTTAAAGAGTAGGACTAAATGGTCAGTTTTCACAATGGAGAGATGTAAAAAGTGGTGTACCTCAGGGATCTGTATTGGGACTGGTGCTGTTTAATGTATTCGTTAATGATCTAAAAAAGGGCGTTAAGAGTAAGGTGATCAAATTTTCAGATGACACCAAGTTATTCAAGGTAGTTAAAATACGAGCAGACTGTAAAGATCTGCGACAGGATCGTACAAGACTGGGTGCCTGGACATCTAAATGGCAGATGGGATTTAATATAGACAAGTTCAAATTGATGCACATAGGGAAAAATAATCCAAACTATGAGTACACAATGCTGCGTACTAAGCTAGGAGTTACCACTCAGGAAAAGGATCTAGGAGTGATTGTGGACAATACACTGAAATCCTCGGCCCAGTGTGCAGCAGCAGTCAAAAAAGCAAACAGAATGTTAGGAGTTATTCACAAAGGGATAGAGAATAAGACTGAGGGTGTATAATGCCTTTATACAAATCAGTGGCGTGACCGCACCTGGAATATTGTGTGCAGTTCTGGTCACCCCATCTCAAAAAAGGCATAGCTGAACTAGAAAAGGTACAGAGAAGGGTAACGAGAATGATAAAGGGTATGGAATGGCTTCTGTACAAAGAGAGGCTTGACAAGCTTGGTCTCTTCAGCTTAGAGAAGACTGAAAGGAGACATGATAGAGGTTTCTAAAATCTTGAGTGGTATGGAATGAGTAGATAGGGAACAGTTATTTACCCTCTCAAACAGTATTTTAACTAGGGGACACTCCATGAAAGTAGCTGCCAGCAGATTTAAAATAAATAAAAGGAAGTACTTTTTCACTCAGTGCATAATTAACTTATGGAATTTGTTGCATGGGGACATTGTCAAGGCCAGTAGTATAGCTGGGTTTAAAAAAGGACTTGCTAAGTTCTTGGAGAGTAGGTCCATTAATTCGATTAACCAAGTAGCTTACGGGATTAACTTCTTACTGTTGGGAGCTGGGAGTGAACAACGGGGAATGGATTGCCCATTGTGACTGTTGGTTCTTCTCCCATGTGATCGAGATTGGCCACTGTTGGAGGACAGGATGCTGGGCTTGATGAACCTATTGGTCTGACTCAGTGTGGCACTACTTATGTTATTATGTTCTTAAAGAGAATGCCTCTATCCTGTAAGCTGGGCATTGCCAATGCTGTTTTATTAACACCAGGCATTGCCTGCTGTCAAAGAGCATTAATGAACAGTTTTCTGCTTGGTTTGAAGGTAATTGTGTTGAATTTACTGTGTTTTGCACACAGCCTTGTGTGGCTTTAGTATTTTTGAGGGAGGAAATAGCTGCATTAGCTACTTTGAATTTCACC
>QEPC01011255.1:4622279-4663838 GCA_003113815.1 Sphenodon punctatus | reverse complement strand
TTTTTTTTTTTTTTTTTTTTTTAATGAGCAGCTGTGTCAGGCCTGGCCGGCTGAGGGAGTCCTGGGGCCAGGAGGGGCATTGCCCCTCCCATCCTAGGCAGCCCACCGCCACTGCTTTGGACACTGACTCCCCAGCCAGCTATCAGTCTGTCTCTAACCGTCCCTTTTTAGGGAAGGTACTCGGCAGCTCCAGGCTCATCTTGGTGCTATCAAATTCCTGGACCCATTTCAGTCACGTTTTATCCTGGGTATGTCACAGAGACTGCACTTGTGGCCTTTGGCAATGATCTGCACCTTGAGATGGACAAGGGGAATTCTATCCTGTTGATCTTGTTAGATATTTCAGTGGTCTTTGATACAATTGATCACTAGGTGTTGACGTAACTGCGGCACCTGCCAGGGGTGTGCGGGACTGTTCTTGGTGGTTCCATTCCCTCCGGTCGGGGAGGGCCCAGCAGGTGGTGATGGGCAATTGCTTGTTGTCCGTTCAGGACCGCCCATGTGGAGTTATGCAGGGTTGTATTCTGTCTCCCCTCTTTTTCAATATGTATTTGAGGCTGCTGGGTGAGGCCATTTGGAGGCTTGGGGTGAGATAGCATCAATATGCGGATGATACTCAGCTCTACCTCTCTTTTTCATCCGACCCAGTTTCTTCAGACTTGGTGCTTACCCATTGATGATTGCAGTTGGGAGCTAGATGAAAGTGATCCAACTGAAGCTGAATCATTCACATTCAGAGCCTTGGAGTGCTTTTGGATTCCTTGCTGTGCCTGAACTATCAGGTTGCAGCTGTGGTCAGGAGCACTTTTCACCAACTCCACCTGGTGAGGAGGCTGTGACCTTTTCTTTCTGACTCGGATCTGGCCACTGTCATCCATGCTTTCAACAACTCGAGGCTAGATTACTGCAACATGCTCTCTATGGGTTGCCCTTGATGACTGCCCTTGATGATGACCTTGGAAGCTGCAGCTGGTGTGCAGAATGTGGTGGTTCAGCACCTTTTGGGGATAAATTGCCAGGAAGACATTACATCAGTACTCTGAAGTCTGCACTGACTATAAATTTCCTGGGCACAATTCAAGGTGCTGCTTTTGACCTTTAAAGTCCTAAATGGTCTGGGCCCAAATATCTGAAAGGCTGCCTGTCCTATCATGTTCCATTGTGGCTCCTACGGTTAGCTGAGAACTCCCTCTTTCAGGCTCCATCTGCTGCCCTTGTCTGAAGGACAGGGCTATGTGGGAGGGCGTTCTCGGTTGCTGCCCCAGTTTTGGGGAACTCCCTTCCCCAGGAGGCTCTCTTGAGCCTGAGACTAACCTGTGAAACTTTTTTTTTACTTGAAAAGGCATTTGGTGGGCAGGGATAGGGGTTGATTGGGAAGTTGTTGGGTGGGGTTTAGGGCTGGGGCGAGGGCTTTTTGGGTGAATGTGGGAGCTTTTATTTGATTAATTTTATTATTTTATTGTATTTATTGTTTTATGGATTTTAAGCCTCCCTGAGCCACTGTCGGAAGGGCAGCATGTAATAAATAAAATAATAAATAAAATAAAATAAATTATATGGGTAACACACACTGGGCTCTGTAAGCTTTTGCTCTAGTCTATTGGGTTTTAAGATTCAGTTCAAAATTGAATATAAATTATGTATGGCGTAAAGATGTTTGTTGATAAACGCTATATAAGCACTTAAACTAAAACTGGCCTGAATAGATTGACATTGGGTGCTGCCACAGGACAGGGAGGGGAGACTACTATGCTTTAGGTAGACTTACCCCTCCCTGGTCAGCTGGGCCACATGATGCAGGAGTCAGAGCTTTCAGCCCCCCGGCTGTAGCAGCAGCTCTGACAGGGGCCGGCCTGCTTGGCTTCCCTGATGACCATGTGACTGGCTTCCTGTGCTTGCCCCACAGTGTGGTAGTGGCAATTGCCCGCCACAGGCTGTGTAGGGATTGGGCTCACGTCACTTGTGTGGTTGCACATACTGAGATGGTTCCACTTGTTGCTGCATCTACCCAAGGTGGCTCCTCCGGATTATATCAGCTGGGTGAATGACCAACACCGGAGGGCTTTGACGCTCCTCCGATGTAATATGTTTCCCTCCACCGTTGTGGAGGGGCGGTACGCAAAGATCCCCAGAGAGATGAGGTTTTGCCAGAGATGCGATATGGCTGTCCCGGAGTCTGTTTCTCACATACTGCTTCATTGCCCCGGCCTTAATGCCCTGAGGGACCAACACTTGAGCCATTTTATTAGCGAAATGCCATGTTATTTACCAGAGGCACTTAGGGTGAGTTGCTTGCTGAGGGGGGATAACTCTATGTGCTCTAGAGCGGTAGCTTCATTTGGAGGGGGCGTCCTTCTGTTAAAAAGATCGAGGGCAGAACTTGTTTTGCCCCTGGTGTAAACAAGACAAGTATGCGGTAGCTGAGTTTGTGTGTTTTTTTTCTCCCCCGATCAGCTTTGATCTTTGTGCATATTCCAAGGGTTTTCTTTCATATGCCGGTGGGTGGGAGGTGTTATGTTTTAGGTACCATGTATCTGCATAAGCTGATTTGTTGGTTACTGTGGTTTTCCCCGTTGAGGGACATGGTTTTCCCAGCACCTGATCTCCACGAGATAGGATGATTTAAGTATATGTTTTTACGATTTTAGCTAGTACATTGTGTTGTATCAATTATTTGTGTCACAGCTATGGCTGACCGCCAGCTGTCAATAAAAGTATAATTCACCACTATAAAAACAAAACAAAACTGCTTGGCTACAAGTGAAAAAATCTTTGTTGACTGTGGATATTCCCCCATGACTGTAAGTCAAGCTATGCTCTCTGTCTTAAGACAAATTCTGTACTTAGTTACATTTATGTCATCAATGACTTACAAGTAAAATGGAGAACATAATTTCACCTGCAATTAGAATTTAAGTTTTATGTGTTTATTTTATTTATTTAAATTTATGCCCTCCTTCATCTAAAGGCTTAGGGCAGCATTTTGTAACCATAGGAAATTAAAAAATCACTCAATTGTGACTTTGAAGCTAACAGTGTCTATTTAATGTAGAGCCCTGTTTTAATATATTTGTTGTATATAGGCAGTTGGAGGATAATAATATTGCCAACGTCTTGGATATATTCCCTTTCTGTTCGTATACTTGTTGTTATGCTTTACTGGAATCTGTTAATTTGATGGCATTACTTCTGGCAATGATATTTCATTGCCTCTAAATTAATGTTCCTGTAGCTATAAAACATCCTTTCTGGAAGTGTCACCTTCCATTAGATGAAAGATGTTACAATGGATTTAGTGAGGGACGTGCAGTAACTAGCAAATCATGTGCCTGCGTTCTTTATGTTGTAGGTATCATGTGTTAGAGCCTAAGGTGCCAAGGAAAGAGGGAAATTATTGATAGTAATGTTCCTATTTATTAATTAACAAAAGGCTGATTATTATGAAACTCTAGATGTCTTTGATTTAGGTTACAAAGATAAATAGTAACGCTAACAAACGGTAGCTGATCTGGTAGTGGTAAAGGTATGCATACTGTAACAGGGTGACAGTGCCTTGCCGTAAGTTGTGTCAAGATTGGGGCCCAAAGTATTAGCTTTTTCAAGCAATTCGTTTTTTCACAGTCCCATCACTGTTAACTCTCCATGCAGCAATAGCCACAATATACAAAGTCTCTCACCATCTCTCTAGTGCCGTGAAAGCAATCACTAGGGAAGGGCGAACAGAACGGAGTTCGGAAATTTGGTTCGGTTCAGTTCGATTTGAAATTCGAGTTTGGAAATTCGGTTCGGTTTGAAATTCGAGTTCGGTTCGGAAGTTCGGTTCGGTTGACCGAACAGACCGAGTTCGATCCGAACTCTGAACTGTGTTTGCCCATCCCTAGCAATCACAGCTAAGCCCAGTCTCAGTCCTCTGGCTGGCTATTCCTATGTATCAGCTCTCCTGCTTATAGCTCATTCAAATAATAGTCAGACTGTATATAGTCTCTTTGTATCAGAAGCAGCCCCAAAGTCCCTTCCAGCCACACAGGCACTTACAGCTCCATCCCTCTGCTATGTCAGGGCAGCACTCCACTTACAGGTCCTTTGCTTAGCCTTCTTCCCTAGCAGAGTTTCAGGCCCGTTGCCAGCTGACTTCAGGAGCTCCTCACTCCTCAGAGTCCAGGGAAAGACTGTGACCCTCTTCCTCTGGCTCTCCTCCTCTTATAGTGCTTAGAAGCAGTGGGCGTGGCTAGCTCTCCTCCACTCTTGAGCTCTTAAAGGGCCCCCAGCCTGCAGGGACTTTCCCTGTTGCACATACTTTTTTTTTTTTTTAATGTTTCTTCATAAATCCAGTCCCCTCTGGCTTTCTGGAGGAGAAATATTATCTACTGCCCTTTTCTCACGCACCCACCCAAAATTCATCTTCCAAAGTCTCCCACAAAACTCTAGTCTCACATCTACCTCACATCAGCTTCAGTCAACCTCTCTCTCCCTCTCCAAAAGTCTTATTAAATACGTTAGACATGCTATGCATAATAAAATAAGGTCAACAAATCCATATTCTTCCTACTGCTGGTACCCTCTCTATGTATTCACGGGGAAGATTGTTCGAATGCCTCTTGATCTCAGCTACAGCAATTTTGTTATGATCTGAAATTTCATCAGCCAAGTCGGGAGATCTTGTCAGGCTATTTAGTGCTTGGTTACTATCTGTTTGCACATTGAACTATAAGAAATAAATCTTGCATTGACATTAATATTTAATTGTTAATATGAAACTTTGCGCAGTAGGGATGGGCGAACAGAACGGAGTTCGGAAATTTGGTTCGGTTCGGTTTGAAATTCGAGTTCGGTTCGGAAACTCGGTTCGGTCGACCGAACAGACCGAGTTCGGTCGAATTCCGAACTTCCGAACCAAGTTCAGCCATTCAAAACCAGTTTTTTTGGTGTGTGTTGCCACTAGGGATGGGCGAACAGAATGGAGTTCGGAAATACGGTTCGGTTCTGTTCGGTTTGAAATTCGAGTTCGGTTCGGAAATTCGTTCGGTCGACCGAACAGACCGAGTTCAGTGTGAACTCCGAACTTCCGAACCGCGTTCGCCCATCCCTATTGCGCAACCTTGTACCTTTATTGAAATATCTCAATATAGCATTGGTCACAAGTCTAGCATAGAACTTAATAGCATAATGGATCTTCCTTTTTAGAACATTTTACAAAGTAAAATAAGCTATATGTTTGTTTTTACCTGTAATTTTATTTTTCAGATTTTACTAGTATTTCACATCTTTACAGTAAGATAGTCTTATTTCAGCGGTGGTCTTTTTTTAGGTTTCAATAACTACGATATTTATTTTGAATAAACATTAATTACATAACCTAAGTTAGCTGATTCTTTAGAATTTAACTGGATCAGATAGCATTCTGATTCCATAATAGAAAGCTATCTTATCTGATTGCACTTCTGAACTCATTAAAATCAGTGGTATAACTCCCTTTGACTTTAATGGGTGAGGATTGTCCCCACAGTGATTAAATACTAAGTTTCTAGTCTAACATTTTCCAATGGATAAAAAATTTCCAGAAATTATTTCCAAAATAGTCAACTATTTGTTACCAGCATTATGATTCTGCCAGTTTGCTACTCCTGTACGTCATGATGCATTAGTAGTCATAGGATATTACACAATAACTCAGTTGTTTGCATCTAAGTGAGTTCACTTCTAATGCAAAATAGCTGCTTATTTCTATTTCATATATATGGGTTTCCTTTGCTAAACACCTACGGTGTGTTCTGTGGAAAATAGCTTTTCATTTTAAAAAATAGCTTTATACAAGAGATTGGGTGGCACTGGCCCACTTGATAAGCTGGTTTGTTTTGTTTTGTTTCATTTAATCTGATTTGACAACCAGTCCCTAGCTATTAGTAGCAAATGTTTGAATTCAGGAATAGCACCTTAGGTTGCAAGCTGATAAGCTGGTTTGGTGAGAAAAGGGAAGTAGATAATATTTCTCCTCCAGAAAGTTGGAGGGGACCATATTTATGAAAAAACATTAAAATTAATAAATATGCATACCTTGACCACAAAGGATGGGATGTTTGTTTATTTGTGTTATTCTAATTTATACTCTGCGCTTCCAGTTAGGCTTGTTGCAGCTTACAAAATATAGAAACATATAAAGAAGTAAAAAACAAATCTACTAGCCCCACCACCAACCTTTTCCCCAACCCCTTCACCCAACCCTATCTCTGTCTGCCAAATGCCTGGCCCAAGGAAAAGGTCTTATATCTCTTCCAGAAGAGAGCAGGCTCTGGTTTAGGAGTCTTCAAGGGGAGAGAGTTCCATCATTGTGAGGCAGCCATCGAGAACGCCTCTCTGCATGCCCTTGTTGTGAAAACCTCATGGACAGATGGTACATGCAAGAGGGTGCTCCCAGCCAGCCTCAGAGGCAGCAACTGAACATATGTGAAAGTGCTCAAGTTATTGAGGTTATATTAACAACCATGTAATGGAATGATATTTTTTTCAGGGTGGGGCACACAAGTACCAAGAGATGCATGATGTCTGGATGACTCTTAAGATTGTCTTTCTCACAGTGAGTTCTGTCAGGATGGTTTTTCTAAATACTTGCTACAGTAGGCTGATGAATAGTCTGTCTCGAGGTTAATGATAGAATGCCAGACAATTACTGGTAGGGTATGCTAAAGCTTTCAGTATTGGCCTAACTCAGCTTCTTTTTAAATTTGGGGCACAGCTTGAGTTTGACTTCTTGGTCATGGCGAAAGCTAGAGCCTAATAAACTTGATTTGATTTGATTTGAGTTGACTTCAGCAAGAATTAAGATATGCTAGTACTAAACACTTTTGAAAATCCCCACACCAAGACAACCTAGAATGGCAAAACTTCCAGAAAAGAAACTGAAGGGAAGAGTCTTTTACTGTACAGTGATATCTTAGATGACCTAATACTTTCCCAACTTCACCTCTGATTTTATGATTTCCTTGTGCTGAGAATTAAGTCTGATTGCTTGCTTCTAAGTCAACTGAAGCTTAAATCATCATGCCCAAACAAGTTAGTGTTACTCTCTAGCAAGAAGCAATTGGTATGTAACTTTCCTTGCTATAGTGCTGCATTTCAATCTGTAGCCGTTACATATAGTCATCAAGAAGCTATGTGAAGTACTTCACAAGTAGATATATTTCAGTAGGTGTTTTCAACAATTTAGATCTATACTTTTAAAGTATTCCATTGTCAAAGATTCACTGACAACTTTGCACATACTAGGAATAACGTGATATGATGAAGCAATAAGGCCCTTTTCAAATGAATGTGGAGAGATGGGTGGGTGGTGTGTGGGGATGCGTTTCCATGGATCCCCACCCACCTCCACACACGGAGCATCTGACATTGGCGCCTGTTGCTCCATGCATGGGTGATGGGTGGAGCGCAGGAGTGCGCACACATGCACCCCCACCCACCAGCCGTGGCGTTTGCATGGACACCCATGCATCCCCCCTGCACCCACCGTGGCATTCAAACTGATGCCCCCCCCCCCACTCTTACACGTTGGGGGGGAGTCTGTTTGAAAAGGGCCTTAGTCATCCATCATTCCTCAATATTAAAATGATTTTTTCTAGTTTTCTTATTGAAAAGGGAAGTGGAACACAAATAATCTAAACGGGATGAGAAATAGGAAACAAATTTGAAACTACAAAATTAGTGTATTTTTAAGGCACTGTAAAAAAAAATGTTCAGCTTCCAGAACGTGGAAAACTATGCAAAAACGATTTGTTCTACCTGCTATCTTGAGAGTAATATTAGGAATATCTTATTAATTATAAAGTATAAGATTAATATAAGCAACAAAAAACCTCTCTTTTGTTTTTGTTGTGGGAATTGGTGCTCTTTTGAGCCCAGTCCTGTTTCAGATCGCACTAACTTTAATGAGATTTGAAGGAGATTATTAACATGAAAGGTCTTTTTTTACACTTCCTGTAGCTCAATTTTCCACCATATATCTGGATGACAGATACATGATTCTCAAATACCCAGTCATGTACTGAAAAATAAGGTAGTGTTTTCCTTTTGTCGGTGCATCCGGAATGAGACAGGGACAGCAGTTCTTGGATTTAAACAGCCGCACTCTTTATTCAGATTGGAATTAACCTGGTGGGGGTAAATTGCCTAGCAATTTGGGTCCAGTACTCAACATAACTGCTTAAACAGCAATACCTCAGGGGTCTTGGCCTGTATGTGCCCTCCAGTGCCTTCCCCAACATTAACAATCGTCTCCCCTTTGCTCCTTGGCTTGCTGCCTTGGACCAAAGGGGACCATGCCCTTTTGGGGCAGGAGTAAGGATTATGAGTGCTGCCAGCTTGGGGGACCGTGCATGTCCCTGCCCACCTTTGCAGATCACCCCTCCCAGGGATGGTAACCCTGGCGCTGACCGTTCCCTGCCTTTGCGCCCAGTGTTGCTTCCTCATCTCTTAAGGAGATGACTCCACTACTACTAATTTCCTATCCAAAAACTTCATAACTATACTTGACCCCTGCCACTAAGGGACTGCCGATGTTTACATTGGATGGGCCTGACCCCCACCCAAATTCCACTTCAACTCCAGAACCTTTACTAATGCCGCCTTTAACGTGGCGAGATAACTGTCATTACCTGCCGGGGACAAGTGCACCCCATCCTCCCTAAAAAACGGTGGGCTCCGATACATGATTCCGTGATGGATCACCCTATAACCCCCCCTCTGGGCAACCCACTTCCCTACGTCCCTGATGTTGTTCCTACGGGTTCTGTCCACCTTTCTGGGCCGTATGTCCGTAGCCCATTTGACCCGACCCACAAAGTCGGTCCAAATTATTTCCACCGCGGGAAAGATCCTTTCAATTTCCATGATACCAGCTTTAATGTTAACTATCAGGTGGACCCCTTTTTCTACTGAGAGATCATTCTCACCCAAATGAATAACCAATATATCTGGTACTGGTCTGTTCGCTTCCGCCCTGAGGGTAGGCAGCAACTGATGCCACCTCATCCCGCTGCATCCTTTCTAGCGGATCACAGCCCTTGCCGAAAGGCCCAACTGAGTCCCCCATCGGGACTGCCCAGCTGCCTTCCCGACCCATCGAACCAAACTGTGGCCGACTATCCAGATACGGACCCTCTGGGCAAACCTTGCTGAACCTGGGAGCACAAATACAAAAGAGAAGTTACTGGGGGGAACTACGGATGTAACCTTTGTAGGCCCGTGATCGCCAACGCCCAGTTGCCCTGATGTCCTGTTCCTGCATGCCTGCTGCAGCCATTGCAGCCCCTATATGAAATGAATGGGACCCATAGTCCTGTGGGTGGATGCCAATATAAGTCAGTGCTCTCCGCAAGATGGCTGTAAATTGATATCTGGTTAGGGGGGTACCATTAGCATGGCAAAAAAGGGGTATTGTGTTCCTCAGGTGAATCTCCATTTATGCCTCGAGAGCCCTAATGACACAACTTGCTGAACCCACCTCTGTTTAGGGAAATTACCTGTCTCTTACCCCTCTGGTCCATCTTGGACCACCTCAACCTGATATGGAGAGTGCACTGCCCTATTTGAATGTGCCCCACAGCCAGGGCCCGATTAGTATTATCCTGAACTGATTCTGCTACCACCTTGCTCACTCTAAAAGCCCCGAAAAAAGCAATTTTAAATGCCGTTGAAAAAAGAACAGACTCACACCGGTCCGAGCATACCGTGGGGAGGACACTGCAAATCTTGACAAGGAGGTGGGGAGTAATGGGTGCCCGACTGTCCGGTTGTCTGGGCTGTTCCCGTGACCATCCGTCCAACATTCTGCGGGCGAAGAAGCCCCTGTCAGGAGGAGGGTGACTGGCCACGCAGCTCATGAAACTGAGGGCGGACAGCTTGCTGGCGATGTTACCTACCACCGCTCCCCCACCCCTTAAGGACAGGGCAAATTCCAGCATCTGGGCTTCTGGAATCGGGAAATTTGCTGACAAACGCTTCATCAACCAGAATTGCTGAAACTCTCTAAAGACCCAATCATAAGCCGCACGGGTTCATACAGCCAAGGATCCCTGAATGGTGTTGTATACTTCTAGGATCCAAGGCTCCACACCTCCAGCGGTAGTGACTCCGGGGTCAGGGAGGCTCCTGGCGCCAGGGAGTGAAAGTGCTCCATCTGGAAGTGAGAAAGGGCATCAGCTATGCCGTTGCTCGTACTCGGCACGTGTTTGGCGACAAACATAATATTATGCCACAAGCACATTAATACCAATGCTCTTACTAGCCCCATTCCCTGGGGGACTTAGACGACATGGAATTGATGACCTGCACCACTGCCATGTTGTTGCACCAGAATAAGATGGAATGATCAGCGAAATCGGCTGCCCAAAGATGTACGATTGGCAAAAATTCCAGGAACGTCAGATCCCAGTTTATTCCTTGTTCCATCCATTCTCGGGGCCATGGGGCAGTGCACCACCTTCCTCGAAAGTACACTTCGATTCCCAAGCCCCTGGCTGCATTAGAATGGACCTGCAACTCAGCTTCTAGCCGAAGTTCCTTCCTCCAAAAACTCACTCCATTGAAATCTACTAGAAAAGCCTTCCAGGTCTGCAGGTCGTCCTTCATCTCGCTGGTTACATTTATATGATGGTGAGGTTGGGGGTTCCCCGCCAGCTTCCCATATAGGTGGGGCAGCCTTGGGGCCACTACTCTTCAGGTGAAGTTAAGGCTCCCCACAAGGGACTGGAGTTCCCTAACTGTCACTTTCACCGCAGAGAGGCAGGTGTCTACTTTGGCCTTTACTTCCTCCAATTTGTCTACAGGGAGGCGCGAAATGGACGGACCGTGTCTAATTCAATACCCAAGTATGTTAGCGTAGTAGAAGGTCCTTCCGTCTTTTCTGGGGCCAGGGGTATACCTAACTCCTCGGCCACCTCCATGAAAGTCTCCATCAGTCCAACACATTCCCGGGTCCCTGCTCTGCTGAAGAAGAGGAAATCATTGAGATATTTTGTGAGTTCCCCTTCTTTCACCTGCTGCTGGCCGGACCACCCATTTCACCATAGAGCTTAACTGCTCGAACGCCGAGCATGAAATCGAGCAGTCCGTTGGCATGGCACAGTCAAAATAGAAATGGCCCTGAAAGTGGAAGCCTAATAAGCAAAAACTATCTGGGTGAACCGTCAGCAGTCGAAAGGCCAATTTGATATCGCACGTGGCCAATAGTGCACTGGGACCTGCGCACTTCACCATCTGGACCGCCGAGTTGAAGGGTACGTACTGCACTGATGTGACTTCCCTAGGGATGACATCGTTGACTGACCTGCCTCTAGGGTAGGATAGGTGGTATATTAGCCAGAATTCACCATGACCTTTCTTAGGGACCACTCCCAAAGGGGAGCTGATCATGCCCTGCAGTGGCGGAGACAGGAAAGGGCCACCCTCCCTCCCTTCGCTAATCTCCTTATCCAGCTTGGCCTGCACCACATACTCCAGTCTCAGTACCAATTTAAGGTTAGGGGCTACTTTCCCTTGTTGGATCTCCCCCGCCGGAATCCTAAACCCATAACGAAAACCCTCAAGTATGTACAAAACCTCGGCAATGTCCAGGAAGTCCGCTAGGGCGTGCTCAGCCCTAACCGGGGTTGGCGCCCTTTATTTATTTATTTATTTATTTAAAGCATTTATACCCCATCCCTCCTGTAAACAGCTCGGGGCGACTTCCAACAACAATAAAACAGCATAAAACAAAATAAAAACAGTTTGCCACAGCACCACCTGAGGGGGGGTCTTGTCCACCCTTTCTGGGCGGCCCCTGGCCATATCTTTCTCTTCCCCAATTCTGTCATCCCTTATTGCATGCTGCCATGGCGTGGTTTCCACTGCAGATGACATGCGTGACGGAAGATGCACCCTACGCATCCACACTTGCCTGACCGTGCAAATTCCCAGCAAAGATTTCCTCCCGACGTTGGGGCCTTCCGACCCTCATTCCAAAAAGGGTTGTTAGATGGCGCTCCCCCACCATGGGTTAACACGTGGCCACTATCTGTTCTAGGAATGTTGGCCATGCCATTCATCAAGTCCAACCATAAGTCAGGGGCATGGGTGTCCCATCTGAGCCCCGGCGTATAAGAAGCCCTATGGCAGAATGCTTCATCGTACCTAAGCCAGGCCCCCGAGGGGCCTGTATCATAGGTGCGCCGAACAATGTCCCCGTACTTCATGAGCGCTTAGGCTCGCTCAGGGTACACCTGCACCATCACTCCTTGATAAATAGAATAAGCTAATGTCCAATTTGCCCAATTACGATCGACCTTCGGGCACTTAAAGTGCTCTTTCTCTTTACTGTCATCCTTGACATTTGGATCCAGTACAGGATCAATGAAAAGGAGGATAAAGATGTCCAAATATTCCCCTTTCCAGATTTTTCCCCTGGTGGGCTGAAGTAAATGGGCCCCATAGGGGATGAAACATCTGCATAGCCACCACCTAATGGGGCTGGGGGGTGCTGGATTCTGCCAAGAGGGGCCAGGGGACGCTGGGGCGGGGACCAGACCTGTGCCGCCTGGGTCCCGTATTGTCCCTGTCCCCAAATGCAAAGGGGGTAGGCCGTGCTGGCTCGGGGCAAGTACCCAGGCACTATTCCACCATCAGCGGGGGGCTGGCTGGTTCCAGTGTTGGGGAGGGGGGTGCCCCCACAGCCACGGCCGTTTCCGGGGACCGTGGGTCTATGTAGTAAGGGAGTTGAACTATGGTATTCCCCTGCAGGGCCCAGCCAGCCACGCCCACCAGAGACTGGCTTGTGCCCGTGCACAACGGGGTCTGGCTGAGTATCACACTGTTGCCCCTGACCCCCAAATCTCGCCTACCTCCATAGGCCTCTGCCTGACTCCCTGGTACCCATCCGAGTGCCGGTGGGGGGTGATATTCCTGGGCAATGGCCTGCATCCCCCTTTCTAAAGCGGTGATCCATTGAGGGCCTCCTCTGTCCCTGGCGTCAATCCTTAGCCCTCCCCTGCTTCTGCTTCTTGCTGGTGCTCCATTTCCCCTTGTAGAAAAAGAGCAGCCTGGCCGTGGTCCACCCCCCCTGCTTGGGGAGGGGGGGCAGGGCCTGACCCATCACATTGCCTCCATTACCCCCAAACCTCATGGGGGGCGTAGGGCTACCTCCCGTATCAGAAACCCCCCACTGGAACCGGGCCCTTGCCCGCCGCGGTGGGGGAGAACAGTCTCCAGCACCGGCGCCAATGCCAACCCTTCGCCTGCCCCTCTGTACTGACTTGGTAGGACAATCACCCTACCCCCTCTCCTTGATTCCAGTGGGACGCTCGGGGAAGGGGTTCCTTGACTCTGAGTAAATAGGTACCCATGAGATAGTCCAGAGAGCCCCATGTGGCCTCTCTGTTGGGGGAACCCTAGTGCCATTGACCCTGGCTGGCCAATCATCGGGATAGGATCCAAACCCACTCCCATTACTGTCCCTTGCAGCCCCGAGAGCCCGGCTCCCAACAGTTGTGCCAGGGAAAAGAGACCCTGCTGGGTCTGATAAGTAAGAAAATTGTGACCCCGGGCCGCCACCATTTGCCCCATTAAAGCCTCACACCCCGCCAGCTGATCCTGAAGTGCACTGAGCACTGCCGGGTTGGAGCCCCTCGTGTTAGGCCCAGCCGTGGAAGACCCGGGCTTGGGCACTCTCGCCCGCTCATCTGAGGGCCCTAATTCGGTCTCCACCCCCCCGCCTTTGTACTTGGCCTCCTCGTCTTCCGTGTCTTGGCCTTCACCTTCCCCATTGCCACACCGGTAAGGTAGTCGATGGGAGACGCGATGCAGAGTGGGGACGAGGAGCAGCTTGCTCCGAGAGCTCACAAGCCGAGACTGTGGCTTGTGCGAGGCGCGCTGGGTGCAGAGGCCCTGCCCTACAACAGGGCGGGGTCTCAAAGCCCGTGCTCTTCTCGCTCGTGCAGCCCTGGTTGCCAGGGCAATGCTGGCCAGGACATGCATTCCCACCTCTTTGCAGCCACTTCCCCGGCAACACTCCCTGCTGCAGGCAGCCGAATCCCCTTGCCCCATTTCTGTTAGGAGAGTGAGCCAAAGAGCCCTCATGGCTGCCAGATAGGGCGTGCCAAGGGCCCTTTTCATCTGTGTACTTGGGATTCATTCCGGGATGGTACATGTGGTTTCCAGGCTTGGAGTATATCACTGCTAATAATATCAGTGTTGGAAAAAGAATCACACTCGAAAGGCAGTGACAAATCAATCTGCATTGCTGATGTAATTAACATGACAATTTATATTGCCATTGTTCGTGTTTTTTCTTTTAAACTGGTGAGCCATTGAGATTAGCAAAGGGCTCTTATGTTTCAGTCCTGTCTCTTCTGTATTATTTATAATTTGGTTGCCTCTTTATATTAATTTAGTTGCTGAATGTTTTAATCAGAGGAGAATAAGTGTTTTGCCATTCCAGCATGAATTCTTGCCTACTTTGAACTGGGTAAATGATTATATTAATGTAAGAGTTATCACCTTAAGCAACACGCTAAATTTTGAATGACATTTGGGATAAACAGATACAGCAAATAAACTGTCTTCCTAGTGTGCTTTCAAGTGACAGATCAGGTCAACTGGAAAAACAAATGAATGGGAGTATACTTGCACAGAGTTTTTGTGTCAGTTGCCATTGACTGATTTTTATAAAGTGAGTGAGTGTGTAGAGCATTATGATTTTTGAGCCTGTTTTATATTATTTATTATTTGTATAGCATCAGAAATGTGCCTGGCAATGAACGGTCATGATTAGAGACAGATCCCCAGCCGAAGGGTTTTACAGTCTAAGATTGATCAGGGATGGGAGATGAGATAGGAGGGGAACACATGGAGAGTGGGAACAAATTCCTGAAATTGAGAAGTCACAGGGGTGCAGGTCCAGCTTAGTTAAAAGTGGAAGACGGTGCTCTTGAATGGTAAAACAGCATAAGAAGAAGCATAAATGAACACTCGATAGTAACGAGGAGTTAGGGAAATGCTGGCTGAGTTATTATGCAAATAATATGTTTGTGTTTTGAGAGGAGAGAAGACACAGTGGGGAACTTGTTGTTTATAGATAATACCCCCCTACCCCCGAAAGAAGGTGGCATCGTATGAATTTACATAGTTTAATAAAATATTTACTGTTAATGTATCCAAGAAGTGCTTTAAGTGGCTGTGGGGAATCTTTACACCACTCTGTGTTTGTTCACATTTCCCCCAAGCTCCATGGGATGAATTGCTCTTCAGGTTGACATTGCTGCCCCAGAAATACTCTGCAAAAGAGGGGGGGGGGGGACCCTAGCTCAGAGTTCTCTGTAGGGGTGTAACTGCACCAGGAGTTCTCTGTGATGGTAGACCCCCAGCCCAAAGCACTCTGCAATGTAATTTGGCAGTGCTTGGGAGTACATGGCAGGGGGCAGCCCAGAGTTCTGTGAAGGGGGTGTGGCCACACTGGGAGCACTCTGCGGCGAAGGCCCCAGCCTAGACTGTTCCCCAGCTATTTGTCTGTCTTGCCCTCACTGGTTAGGGAAAAGGTTGGTGGTGGGGCTAGCGAATTTATTTATTTTTAGTTCTTTTATATGTTGTAAGCCGCCCACCCAAAAGAGTTCATGCGTCTTCTGTGTAGGCCAAACAAAAGGAAAGTGGCCCTATTGAACTCTAGACATGGAGAAGCTGCTACACACTTAATGGAAGGAAGTTATAGGCAGGTGTGTAGCTAGTGCTACCAGAGGAGAGCGGGGACTGAGCCCCAGACTCCGAGGAAGCCCTTTTCAAGTGACCTGAGAGTCACTAGAAAATTTTAAGAGGGAGAGGGAATGGGGTCATCTCACTGTCCCCGCCCACTCTAAAAATCTGCTTGCAAAGGCCTGCCAAGAGGGTGGTTTTCAGCGTGGGTTGGGGTGAATCCCACCTCACCCACTCTTAAAATTTCTCTCCTGGTGGGGTTTCTGTCACTTTCATCAGGAGATGGGGAAGAGGAGGGATGCTTGCTGTGAGATGGGGCAGTGAAGATTTCCTAGGTAAACCCAGCCCTCCTTCCTGGAGACTCTGTCCCTTTGCCCTCTGGTGAGCAGAATTTCTGGTGAGCAGAGATTTTGAAAGTCCCAGTCTAATGCCTTAACCAGAAGACGATCTTTCAATTCCTGTGCATTTACTCTGAGGCTTTTGAAAGTACACATTTTGTAAACCTAATATAAATAAGTAACTTTGCCTTTACAGTAGGTTGGCAGAGCAAATCAATAGATTAAGTATGTACGAACTAGACTAGGTTTTTTAAACAAATGAGACATTAGTCCACATTAGTCTACTCCAGGTGGGTGTCCACCTGCCCGTTTATTAGGTGTTCACCACTACCCACCAGACATGCAGCCCCACTCATGGTGGGGTCTCAGAACATGCGGAGCCTTCTGTACGGGCGAATGCAGGCTAATATGCACCCAGGTGTTTGTGTCTGGTCAGTTAGGTTGTGTTTAGCACCTCGGTGCGAACAGGTCTGCCAGCAGGCAAAAATTCTAGAGTGTAGGAAGAGTTACAGCTTCCTGCCCTTTCTCCACTCTCGCTCTCACTGGTGCTGCCAGTGAAAGCTGTGTGCAAGCATGTGAAATACACACGGGGCTGCCCATTTATTATGCTGGACACGCTAGACATGTGAGTGGGGACTGAGTGGGGGCTGCACGGACTGAACCTGGACTACAACAGACTATCGTCTGTTTTTTTCTAGGACTAGAAAAAATCAGGTCCTATTACAGAGCAAACAAAATCAGACTTTTATGTTTGTCTAAAAGTATATTTACATTTTCCAAGCCAAGTGTTTTCTATTTATTTATAAGTAATTAAATAAAAACTTAAAGACATAGCTGTAAGACTTTTTAACCAAGAGTTCATTTTCCAGTCAATGACCCTGTTGTTAAGAGAAAAAACTTATGTGAATCACCCAGTAATATATATTGAGAACCAATATTTCTTGAGATGTGCACAGACAGAGTACGGTGGAAAAAGAAACCGTCCCATATATTTATTTATTTATTTATTAAATTTATACCCCGCACCCTCCTGAAACCGCTCGGGGCGGCTTCCAGTCATAAAAACAATTCAAACAATCTAAAACACATTAAAATACCATATCAATATTTAAAATAACATATAAAACAGGGCCTGGGATATAACCCATGGGATAGGGGAATAAAAATCAACTCCCTCCCCCCTCCCCAAAGGCCCGGGTGAACAACCAGGTCTTGCACTTTCGCCGAAATGCCAACAGGCTTGGGGTCAGGTGGGCCAGGGAGTTCCAGAGATGCGGCCCGGCCACCGAGAATGCCCTCTCCATCGTGGCCCCCCGCTTAATGCGGCGGACCTCCAAGAAGGCACCCCCGGCAGACCGAAGGAGCCGCTCCGGGGCGCAGAGGGTGAGGCGGTCCCTGAGGTATGAGGGGCCGCCGCATTCTGCACTAGCTGCAGCCTCCGAACCAAACACAAGGGAAGCCCCACGTACAGCGCGTTGCAGTAGTCCAGCCTCGAGGTGACAAAGGCATGGATGAGGGAGGCTAGGTCCGGGTCGGAGACATACGGCCGTAGCCTCTGCACCAGATATAACTGGCGAAAGGCAGCCTTTGCGACTGCCTCCACCTGCTGCTCCAGGCAGAGGTCTGCGTCCAGCACCACCCCCAGACTCCAGACCTGTTGAGCTATGGACGGGCGAACCCCCCCAATAAGGGGGCCGACACCTCCTTCACTGTCCCCACCACCATCACCTCCATCTTATCGGGGTTGAGCTTCAGTCTGCTCTGCCACATCCATTCTGCCACGGCCTCCAAACACTGGGATAGCACCAAGATAGCAGGGTCTGGGTCCGCTGAAAAAGAGAGGTACAGCTGAGTAGCATCAGCATATTGGTGACAATGCACCCTGAACCCCCTCCCGACCTCCCCAGGGACTGCATATAAACATTAAATAATAATGGAGACAGAATAGAACCCTGTGGAACGCCGCATGATAAGGCGCGGGGGCAAGATGTCTCCTCCCCCAGCACCACCCGCTGGCTTCTCCCCGAGAGGAATGAACAGAACCATTTGAGAACAGTCCCATCCAGGTCACGCAGCCGTCTCAACAACAGCCCATGGTCCACGGTGTCAAAAGCGGCCGAGAGATCTAGCAGGATGAGAAATGTTGAACATCCTGCATCCATCTTCCGGCAGAGATCGTTGACCAAGGCCACCAATGCTGTCTCGGTGCCATAGCCAGGGCGGAACCCAGATTGAAACGGGTCTAGGAAACTGATGCTGTCTAGATGTGCCTGGAGCTGGAGTGCCACCGCCTGTTCAGTAACCTTCCCTAAAAAGGGAAGGTTAGAGACAGGTCGGTAACTGGCGAGGGCATCCACGTCCAGTGATGGTTTCTTCAGCAGGAGGTGGACCACAGCCTCCTTGAGACTGGGTGACAACCTCCACTGCTGCAAGGATGCGTTCACTACCCTCGCCAGCACCGTCCCCAACGTCTCCCTGGAGACTTTCACCAGCCAGGATGGGCATGGATCGAGTTCACAACACGTGGCCCTCACAGACCCCAGGACATCCGCCGCATCAGCTGGCGTCACTTCCTGAAACTCCCCCCACAAAGATGGACCAGACAGGACCTCCATCACCTCGCGCTCTCTACCTACTGCCCCTAATCCGGCTGCAAAGTCGCTCTGAATCCGAGTGATCTTGACCGCGAAGTAGCTGACAAATTCCTCGCAGCGGGCCTGGGACACATCCCCATCCAGGCGGAGGGAGGCCAGACTAACCAACCCCCACACCACCCGAAACAGCTCTGCCGGGCGTGTCACTTCGCGGATGCTATGAGGACAGCAAGGAACTCCTTCCTCGCTGTCCTCACAGCCTCCACATAGGACCGCAGATGGGCCCTATGGAGAAGTCGGTTGGAGTCAGATCGAGTACGCCGCCAGCGTCGTTCCAGCCTCCTCCCTGCTTGCTTCATACACCGCAACCCCTCGGTAAACCAAGGGGCCCTGCGGTGACGAGACTGAGGCAGAGGGTGTCTCGGAGCCACCCTGTCAATGGCCTCCCCCAGCAAGATGTTCCAAGACTGGATCAGCTCATCGACAGAGTGACCGTCCAGGACCAAAGTTAACTCCCGCAGGACTTCCTGGAACTGTTGCGGTTCCATCAGCCGCTGAGGGCGGACCATTCTAACTGGTCCTTCCTACTTCTGAGGGGTGTGTGCGGAGAGATTGACCTGAAGGAGATAATGGTAGGTATAATATGAAGGAGATAATATGAAGGTAGTAGCTGTCTAGTTTCTTTTAGCCTCTTTCAAAATCCTAGACAAATTCTATGAAACAAAACATGATGTGATTCTGAACTAGTTGATGTATCTGGAGTTATAGAGCTACTTATTCTATCATACATTGATAGTAAGCTGGTCATGACTGAAACTCCAGAAAAATGTGTGTTCTTGTTTTTAAATGTGTTAGATAACACCTTTTAACATAGTTTATACATATCCATGAAGAACAATGTCCAACACTGGCAAAACGAACTAGGAAGTCATGTTGTTCCCACCTCCCTTGTGATTGTCTGAGAGACTAATGTTTTATTCTTTGCTTTATGCTCCTTTAAAAGAAAAATAGATTTTGCACACTGGAAAATTTGTGTCTTCAGTTTTTAATGTTCTGTAAGCTTTAGGTTTAAAAGAAATTTCCTTGTAAGTTGAGCTTTTGATTTTTCTAGTTTCCCTTTGTCACTGTGTGATGAGCAGATACTGGGCTACATGTAGACTACAGGTCTAACAAATATGTAAATGTTAAATACATATGTAATGTGAAAGCTGAGAACTGGAAACTCACTTCATGCAATGGAGAAATGCTAAGTCATGACCTTGAGCGAGTGTGTAATCAGACAAAGCCTAAAACATCTGCAGACACTAGCTATAGGCCATTGAGTTGCAAATAGATTTCTTCCTGTGGACGTGACAGAAATCACAGAGTCACCTGGCGGGAAAATCAAACACAGGACCCTGGAAAAGTACTTAAGGGGGGGGGGGGAGACCAGACAAAGGAGGTGAACTTCAGCGAGAGCTTCATCTGCATCAGAACTTCATCTTATCATCATATCTTATCAGCCAGAGAAGGGTGGCACCAAGGAAACTATTAAGTACGGACTCTTGGAAACTCTAAGACTTGTACCTACCCAGCCACGCTTTCCACTGCCGGCTGTGACATGAACTGAAATACCTTGGACCTCGATTAGGGAAAGCCTAAACTAGGAGAATCTAAGTACAGATAGGGATGCGTTATTGCTTATGTTATTTTGATTTCTACATTCTCGAGTATAATCTTGTACTGCATGTTTATTCATGATTTATCCATTAAACTTTTTTTAACTGAACTTAGTATGGTCCAGTGGAATTGCTAATCCTAACATTGGCGGGACACAGTTTGGGGTTAATTCTGTGTTTACAAACACAAGTGAACCTAGACAGAAAGTCTAAGCAGGGAAACTCTGTGGCTGAAAAGGTGACAAGAAGGTTCACCCGTTGCAGGCTCAGTCATTTCTAGAGAGAGAGAGAGAGAGTTGATCCAGTGGGAGCTTCAAGCCAGGGAAACTGAGTCATGACAGGCTAGAGTGGGGTAGTGAGACCCCAATCCCATGACACACTGCACCACAGAAAGGAAGCAGGAATGCACTTGTGGGTTTGAAAGCCTTCACTCTCTATTAACCAATCCCCAGAATCTGAGGGGAGTCTTTCCCCCACCTCATAAAAACTAGGTCTGATGGACTTACCAAACTAATGTGTGAAGGCCCTGAAGTACAACCTGGGTTCCAGCCTTCATTGTACAAAGCCCCTTGGGCTTCACCCACCTCCATTTCATCTCAAAGATGCCCAACTTGGAGGTTGTTGGTGGTGATGGTGTTCCTGGTGTGGCCCCTTAGCGAGATCCAATGAGCAGAGGTACCATGGTTCTCTCAGGATTGTGCCTGTCCTACAGGTTGAATGTCTGTGCTCCCTTAGCCCCTGGAAAGGGTTGAGCACTGGCTCACCCCTTCCCTTGTGCTGCTTCTCTTCTGCAACTCATAAGGAGATGTGTCTCAATTCTTGCTGTTGTATTGCTCTAAAACATCAAACTATCCAGTGGACTATCGCCACAATGAACTGCTAGCTTAGCTTCGCAGGTTACCTCTCCACCACCATCCCAAACTGGAAACCGAGATCTTTTGCTAACTTCATCTTCAGATTCTCCAAATACAACCTAACATCCTTACCTAACAAATGTACCCCATTGTCCCTATACAGCTCGTGCCATGCCTGTTCAATTTTATCATGCATCACACAGTCTGTGCTCTGTCTCCCTACCTGTTTCTCAGTTTCCTGGTTAGCCTTCTTTCAGGCTTTGTCTACTGTCTTAGGGTGCGCCACGCTCCTCCAGATCTGCCATTCAAGCATGCTGGTCACAAGACCAGGATCCCTGGGATCATCCCTAATATCTCTTGCAGGTCCCCCTTGACTCTCCTGATCAACTCTAAGCCAGTTGATCTGGGCAAATTATTCTCCTCCAGGTGTATGACCAAGGTATCATGGGGAGGTGATCCACTAACTGTGAAAAGTAAGCATGAGCTGCTCCCAGAGTATGCCTTTCTTGCCGTTCCATACTGTTTTGGCTGGTTCACTCAGCTTCCCAGTGAACGAGGCGGTACTTGGCAGTCCAGACTCATCTTTGTTGAACTCCAGCCCCCTCTGAAATAGCATGGAAAAACAAGACATGTTACATGCTGTTACATCATCACTTCTGCAATTTGTGCCCCATAGGTCAGGGGCAAACCTCTCTAATGTAACATCTGAACTCACCCGATCTTCACTGCCCCAACTCCTGAATTTCCGAGTCACTGAAACCCAATGCAAACGCTGTGCTAGCTGCACTGATTTTGAAAGAGTGGGTCTGAAATTTTCTGGAAGAATGTTAAGGTAACACAAGCATTTCCTCAATACTTCTTTAAACTGATTAATGGGTGAGGAAAGCCCCATTGGAATGCAGAAATAGTGGTCCATGTTAACTGGGATGCAGTGCTAGGTATGACATCACTGCCATGACTAGGTAAAGCTCCATGACCCCGGCTGGATGTAGTTCCACCATTCTTGTTCCTTTCTCGTCCATCTTACAATGTCAGATCTGTAGTAGGAGGCCCTACCCCCTAAAAGATACATCCCCCATCTCCAAAAATTGCCCTGAAGAATCATTTCTGGAGTTGAGCACCAGTTCACCTACCCTCAATGATCAACTCCAGAAAAGATGACCCTTTCAGCTGATCCCAATGATCTCTTGCTAGCAAACATCCCAGGTTGTGAAGATAGGATTGTAGTGGTAAAACGTACGCTGCAGCAGTGTCTTTGTACAAGTGTAGAGTGCAAATGTGTTTTGTTGCCGCATCGCGTAAAAAGGCAAGGGCACGTTTGTGGAATTAAAAGACTGCATTTTTATACTGTTATACAAAACAGTCTAGGATACTAGACAAATGGGAGAGATGTACTACCCCTTCCCCTTTGTGAACGGTATGCTTATAAACATCTACTTCTAATTAACTAACTAACCTATATCGTCGCTGTTTAGGGAAGGGTATTGAACAGGCAGTGGCACTGCAGCTCCAGGCGCATTTGGACAGCATCGGTTTCCTTGACCCTTTTCAATCTGGGTTCTGCCCCGGCTATGGGACTGAGATAGCGTTGGTGGCTTTGGCCGACGACCTCCGCCGGGAGATGGACACAGGATGGTCGACACTTCTGGTCCTGCTAGATCTCTTGGCCGCTTTTGATACCGTGGACCATGGGCTGCTGTTGAGATGGCTGCGAGATCTGGGGGGTCTGGACGGGCCTGTTCTTGGATGGTTCCGCTCATTCCTCTCAGACAGAAGCGAGCGGGTGGTGCTGGGAGCTGAAACATCATGCCCCCGGGCCTTGACCTGTGGCGTTCCTCAGGGTTCCATTCTGTCTTCACTGTTATTTAATGTATATATGCAGCCCCTGGGGGAGATCATGAGACGGTTCGGGGTGTGTTGTCACCAATATGCTGACGACACACAGCTGTACCTATTTTTTTCAACAGACCCAGGTCCTGCTGTCTCGATACTTTCCCAGTGTTTGGAGGCCGTGGCGGATTGGATGAGGCAGAGCAGACTGAAGCTGAACCCAGATAAGACGGAGGTGATGGTAGTGGGGAGGGCGAAGGAGATGTCGGCTCCTCCTATTGGGGTGTCTGTCCTCCGGTTGCCCAGCAGGTACGGAGTCTGGGGGTGATTTTGGATGTGGACCTCCGCCTGGATCGGCAGGTGAAGGCGGTGGCTAAAGCCGCCTTCCACCAGCTGTATCTGTTGCAGAGGCTGTGCCCATACATCTCCAAACCCGACCCTGTCTCTTATACACATCTAGATGTGTATAAGAGACAGCATTACACCAGTGCTCTGTTCTCTGCACTGGCTGCCTATAGAGTACCGAGCCAAGTTCAAGGTGCTACTATTGGTATACAAAGCCCTATACGGTCTCGACCCCTCTTATCTCAGGGACCGCCTTGCCTTCTGTGACTCAGGACGGACCCTCTGATCCACTGGGGGTGCCTATCTGGAGGTCCCCCGTTTAAGGCGGGGGGCCACCATGGAGAGGGTGTTCTCGGTGGTCGGGCCACGGTTGTGGAACTGGCCCCATGTCTGCTCACCTTTCGGCAGGCATGCAAGACTTGGCTGTTTGCCCAAGTCTTTGGTGAGGAGGGGGGGAGAAAGGGGTAAAATGGGGGAGATTGGTGGGGTGGGGAATTTGGGTAATTAGAGGGTAGGGTTGTTTTTTTAAAAATTATTTTTAAAGTGATGTTGGTTTTAGTATATTTTATTGTTTTATTGTATTGTTAGCCACCCCAAGATGCCGTGGGCATGAGGGGGTGGCATAAAAATGCCACAAAATAAAATAAAAATAAAATAAATTCTTTGGGACCACCCTGAGTTCGGAAACCCGCATGTCAAGTATTGGGAGATGGGGCGAATGCCTGGCCACCCTGCCTTCTCTCACCTCCTCTCTATATTGGCTGAAATGATGTGCTCTTTACCCACCACTGTCTTAAGGTTAGCTGCCTTGCTGTGCAACCTAGCCCCCCTGGAATCTGAAAGCCTTCTTTGAAAGCTTGGATGGTACACAAGGCAGTGTCACAGTCAGGCTACCCCTACATCAGTAGCTCAAGTGCTTTATGCTGTACTTGTTTTGGTGCCCTTTCCCAGGCTATGCATGCTGGAGGCTGGCTTACATTTTGCTGGACCAGTCCAAAATTCCTTGTTCCTACTTCATACTGCTTGTTTTTATTGCAGTTGAATGCGTCATGTGGGCCTGCACATTGGGTGCATATGTGGCAAAATCTACACAAGAAATGAAAAGCTTCCCCTCATTATTGTAATCCCAATATGCTACTCCATAGGTATGCTGCTACAGCATAGGTATGCATACAGCATGCTCTAGGTCTTTTGGACCCATATGCATTGTAAATCAGTACTCCCCCAACTTTTGCCAGAACATTCTCAGTGTCCATTCATGGGCCAATTCTTGAGTTGCTCATGCACTCCAGCCAAAGGTCTTGTGAATGGACATCCCAACTTATACCGTAGTCCTGAAATGAGCAATCACAATGAATGCTGTTTCCATTGGAAACACGTCATTCACCTTCATTTATGCAATGACGAAACTTACAGACTTTTTTGCTCGTTGAATGCGACCTGAACTGAGCTGCTACCAACTATAGTTAGCAGTTTATGCTTTATGTACTGGCTAAGCAACATAAAAGTGCTGGAAATTTATATCAAAGTGCCAGAAATTGATGCAAAAGGACAATCCAGAAAAATCTTGACAGTTGTGGAAAGTCCTGGAAAGTCCCAGAAATTGCTGATATTGTTCTTGCAATGTTGGAATCACTGACCATTGGGTTGACAAAGACCCTCCCTGTCAAGGTAAGAGGGAGAAGGGCAATTTTTTGCACTGACTGCTTTATATTTTGTGTTATGATACAAGAAAATTTTAAATGAAATATCCTTCCGAACACAGTAGTGTTTATAAACCTATAGCTACAGTATAAATCAAGCTATAAAAGCGTAAGTTACATGATGTGGAATCTGAAACAGGACAGCCACATACATGTAAAAAGTATAATAGAAAATGTCTTGTAAACCATGGGTGCAATCCTGTGGTCCTCGCAAGCTTCGCTTACGTTAGGCACTGGAAGACCGGCAGCACTCGGGGCAACAGTGCCCCCATCCAATGTGACTCTCTGAGCCAAAATGCCCCGCAGCCTGGGGTGTGTGGGCTTGGGGGTCGCAGCAGTATGGATTGCGCCATTACCCCTCACTGCTTGCTGCTTGCACAGGGCACATGCGCGCCCGAGAGCCTGCTGCCCAAATCACCACTGCGCCTGCTGTTGGTGTAAGCCCGCAACAGAATTGCACCCCATGTGTATTACTGATCTCTCCCCACACCCCTGCCACCAATTTTGATTGGATGTTTAGTATTTTCAAGTATGTAGTAATTACGGATAATTTATTATTCATGTTGTAGAGATTTCAGTTTATCAGAGGAATAAAAATGTGTTCACATCTGTGGTAGCAATTCTGTTGGAAACATTTTCCAGTTGAAGATCTGTAGAGTTGGTGTCAGTTAAAGAGTGTTAGGTTTGTAATAAACCTTTGATGAGCACTGGTGATGAGTGAACTTCTAAGGTTCAGTTCAGATAAGCATAAAAAATTCAGGTGCTTATCCAAACCATTATGATCTGGAAATGGAGATTGAAATGTTATGTGTAGCTGTGCTGGTTACGGTAAATAACTTCTGGCCTGATTGCTGCTCTGCAATATTGGATTTGTTCTCATTCAAGACCAATATTTATATTTATAGTATTGGTGTGTGTGTGTGTGTGTATCTATCTATCGTTTGTTTGTTTGTTCGTTCGTTAACATTATAACTCACAAAATACTTTATTGATTAACATGATATTAAGCACAAGTCACATAACCTCCAAATACTACACACCCTGAAAAAATCAGATGTAAACCACATGCTGAATTTCTAAAATACAGGTTTGATATTTAAGCACTTAGGTCCTTTTCACACAGGCCATAGTGGGTGGGGGGATGGGTGTTTGCCAGCGGTGGGTGGAGGTGGCTGTGCAGCTGTTCCCATGGGCGCACACACAACTCCACCCATTTCCATGCACGGAGCAACCAGCATTGGTGCCTGTTGCTCCATGCATGAGTGATGGGTGGTGGTGGGTGGAGCGTAGGAGGAAGCACGCACCCCCACCCACCGCTGGCAGCATTCCTACGAATGCCCCCCTCACTGCATACTTGCCCACTGTTGCATTTGCATGGGAGCCCCCCCCTCCTGCACAGATGCACGGGGTGTGTGTGTGTGAGAAAAGGGCCTTAGAATGAAAGTGGAGTTGTAGCTTAACATACAACCACTGACACAGCTGTATAATGCAATATATAATACAACATGGATAATGTTAGGTCTATCACTAAGCAGCAGTATCGTTATTAGAAGTAATACAGCTGTTAAACAGCACTAAATAGCTTGAAACAACAACCAATTGAAAAGCTTGCCCAATTGAAAAGCTAATTAGTTTGGTTTCAGAACTTTCAACACCAATTTCCTAACCGTTAATTTGACAGTGGCTTTGTCGGTATCCAGGTAAGTTGGTATATTTCAGTATATATCATGTCCCTGATTTTGTGCAGTTCTGAAAGCATCAGATTTATTTTTATCCTTACTCATGATATAAAATATATATTATACAGTCTGAGTCTATTAGAAAGGATCCTAATTAAACTCAACAAAGAAGATTTTGAATAAGGTACCAAGTCTGACCTTAAAATGAATCTCAGCACAACAGCTAAATTCTGGTGCTGATAACTTGTCATATTTCTTTAAAATGTTTACATCAACTAATGTGGTATTCGTATGGGTGAGATTGATTTCTCTCACCCATGAATACCCATGGTGATTAGGAAGCTTTGTTTAGTCTTGCACAAGTGCTTGATTTGGTACAGTTAACCTAAACAAGACAGTCCCCACCAGGCACCAAGGGTGTTTTCAGATGTTACGAGATCACAGTCAACCACAGTCAATTCCCTGTGGTGGCTGTGATCACGGAATGTCTGTTGAGGGGAACGGATGTTCCCTCCCAGATGTTACCACGGTGGGGAATCACTTTTGCCACGCGAGTGGCTGAAGCGGCGTGACCGGCGGCCGCCACATGGCGAAGGTGATTCCCCGCTGTGATGAACCCCGCCGTCACTTCTGGACGGCGGCCACAGTCCGGAATCCCCACAGGGATTCCAGCCCGTGGACAAAGCGGGGGAGTGCTGCGGCTGCATTGGCTGCAGCGGCCACCCGTCTCCCCAAAGGGCGGGCGGCGGGGAGCGTGGAGGGGGCGGGGCCGTGCGGCTGCACGTTGTGCCGTGCGGCCTCGCCTCCTCCCCGATTCCCCGCCGGGATCCCCCGGCACGTCTGTTAGGGTGTGATGGGGTCATCCCGGCGGGGGATGAATCTATTATTTTCATGACGGGGCCAATTGGCCCTGTTACGTCTGAAAACACCCTAAGTGAGACAGACTACAGATACAGTGGAGTTTATCTGAGTAAAACTTTTAATAAAGACCTGTCTCTCTCCAGGTGTGTCACAGGACTCCTTCTTAAGAACCCACAGTTTTTTATTATAATTATTTCATAAATGTACTATATACCCTAATTGGTAATTAACAACTTATAGCGTGTCCTATTGGGTATTCTTTTGCCTAATTTTATGATTTTTAGGTGCTCTACTACTCTGTTCTAGGTAGCTGGACTGGCTTTTTTAATCTAGCAATTGATGTCTGCTGCTGTTTTATCAGCTTATTTTTCTGAGCTACCAACTAAGATAATGTGCTTGAGGGAAAATTATACCCTACATCACTAGTTTTGTTACAGCATGTTGTACATTATTGGTAATTTGAATGCACCCAGATAAAAATAGAAAGGTTAAGTAGTTTTCCAAGTGTTCTTGATGAGATACAGAAAAAACAGCCGTTTCTGAAGCACACTAATTATTAAGGGGATTTTATTTTATTTTTTGCACCCTACTCTCTCTGGCCATTTCCAATAATGCAACTATGACATATCAGCATGGATTCCATTCCTTTCCTTTGGTCTTTTCACCCCTTCCCCTCCCCCAGTAAATTTTTAAGATTACTGAGTCTGTATCATCTTTAATATTTATTTTGTTTATTTATTTTAATTTAAAACATTTAATATCCCACGCTCGGGGCAGCTTACAGCATAAACACACAATATAAAACTATAAAAGTATAAAAATATATCATTTACCCCACCATCCCCCCTCTCCCTTACCCATCTCCCCCGCCATATGCCTGATGGAACAGCCAAATCTTGCAACTTTTACGAAAGGAGGGGAGATCTGGGCCCAGCTGTGCCCCCACTGGACGGGAGTTCCACAGCTTCCATGCGGGCACCGAGAATGCCCTACCCTGCGTGGTCCCCCGGAAGACTCGGTGCACCACGAGAAGGGCACCCCCTGATGACTGCAGGGGCCGGTCCAGTACCGGGGGGGGAGTGAGGTGGTCCTGCAGATAGACAGGGCCCAGACCGTTTAGGACTTTATAGGTTAACACCAACACCTTGAATCAGGCTCGGAAGACTGTCGGCAGCCAGTGCAGAGAATGGAGCACTGGTGTAATGTGCTCCTGGAGGCCCAGTCCCACCAAAAGATGGGCTGCCGCATTCTGTACCAGCCCCACGTAGAGCGTGTTACCATAGTCCAGCCTAGAGGTGATGAAAGCATGGATGATGGTGGCCAGGTCAGAGTCTGAAACTGACGTCGTAGCTGAGTCGAAGTCGAAGCTGACGTACTAGATGTAATTGGTCAGAGTCAGACCTAGATGTAATTGGTCAAAGTCAGGCCAGGTCAGAGTCTGAAACTGACGTCGAAGCTGAGTCGAAGTCGAAGCTGATGTACTAGATGTAATTGGTGAAAGGCACTCCTCGCCACAGCCTCCATCTGAGCATCCAGGCGGAGCTGCGCATTAAGGAGTACCCCCAGACTCTGCACCTGGGGAACCAATGGAGGACAGACCCAACTATGATGGGGGCCGACAACTCCATCACCTTATCCACCAACATCACCTCCATCTTGTTGGGATTCAGCTTCAGTTGATTAGCCCTCATCCAATGCCCCACCGCTGTCAGACACTGAGTAAGCACGGAGACTGCGGTGTCTGGGTCTGTTGAAAAAGAGAGGTATAGCTGGGTGTCATCAACATATTGCTGGCACCGTATGCCAAACCTCCTGATCACCTCGCCGAGAGGCTGCATGTATACGTTGAACAGGAAGGGGGACACCACCGAACCCTGCAGGGACACCACACGCCGGGTCTCGGTATGATGAAAAAACTCCAAGTACCACTTGCTGGGTTCTTCCAGTCAGGAATGAATGGAACCATTCAAGAACAGTCCCTCTCACCCCTACACAGTCCCACAGGTGCGCCACCAGCATCTCATGGTCAACCATATAAAAAGCAGCCGACAGATCTAATAGAACCAACAGGATCGAATGACCCCAGTCCATTTCCCAGCGCAGATCATCTACCAAAACCACAAGCGCAGTCTCTGTGCCATAACCCGGGTGAAATCCCGACTGAAAGGGATCAAGAAAATGGATGCATTCAAGATGCCCCTGCAACTGCTGAGCCACCACCCGCTAAATAACCTTCCCTAAAAAGGCAAGGTTAGAGACAGTTCGATAGCTGGCAAGGGAGTCAACATCAAGTGATGGTTTCTTGAACCATCACCACTGCCTCCTTGAGACAGCCCGGCACTCTGCCCTCCTGAAGGGAGGCATTGACCATCCCCGCCAGCAATGGCCACATTGTCTCCTTGCAAGATTTAATTATCCAAAACGGGCATGGATCTAATTCACAAGAAGTGACCCTAACAGCCTCAAGGGTGCCAATCACATCAGCAGGTGTCACCGGCTGAAATTGATCCCATAAAACCGGACATGGCGTGACTTCCATAACCTCTGGCTTCCCTAGTGTAATAAGTGCAGCATTGAAATTGTGGTGAATACGAGCGATTTTATCCACAAAATAATCCACAAACCTATCACAGTATGCAATAGATGACTCCACTCCAAGATGGAGGGAGGCCAGCCTGACCAACCCCTGCACCACCTGGAAAAGCTACCCTGGGTGAGAATTTACAGATGCTATGAGGGCAAAAAAAGCGCTTTTTTTTGCTGCCCTCATAGCCTCGGCATATGTCCGTAAACTGGCTCTATGCCACAATCTATCAGCTTCAGCACGATGATGAAGCCACCGTTGCTCCAACTGCTGCCCTTCTCGCTTCAGCACTCGCAGCTCCTCTGAAAACCACGCAGGCCTGTGGTGCTGTCGCCTGGGCAGCGGATGTCTAGGAGCCGTCCGATAAATGACCTCAGTCAACAGAGTGTTCCATAATGCTACGAGGTCATCAATGAGATAGTCATTGAGTTCAGAGGGTACCTCCCCAAGAGCCAACCAGAACCATTCTGGTTCCATTAGCCTCCGGGGACGGACCATTCGAATCGGCTCCACACCCTTCCGGGGACAGACATATGCTAGGAGAGAGGTCTGTAGGAGGTAATGATCCAACCATGACAAAGGCACTGCTGATATCTCCCCCAATAATGGAACACCTGCCTCAAGGCCAGTGCAAAACATAAGCTCAAGAGTATGTCTTCCCTGATGTGTTGGGCCAGTAACCATTTGGGACAGGTCCATGGTGCCATGGCAGCCACCATGAACTCATGCTCCACTCCCCTGAGGTCGGTGTCGGTGTGGATGTTGAAGTCCCCCCAGACCAATGCCTTTGGGGACTGCAACACCACCCCCACCAATACCTCTGCTAGAGCATGCAAAGGGGCTGCCATACAGGTAGGTGCACAGTATACGAGCAGCACTCCCAAACTCTTCCCCACCAAATCGAACACCAGATGGAGAGCCTCAAAACCCACTATGGTTTGCACCGGATACCCCCTAACCAACCACCTCTCCCTAAAAATCATAGCTACACTGCCCCCTCCCTCCATTCCTCTGACCATGGCTGATGCTGCACGGAATACCCGGCTGGAACGAGGTCAGCCAGGATAGGCCCCGACTCAAGGTTCAGCCAGGTTTCCGTAATACTCACGTGATCGGCGGCACAGTCCAGGACCAATTCCTGGATAGTTATTGCTTTATTAGCCACCGATCTCGCGTTCAATAGTAGCAGCAAAGGGTTGGGGGTCTTCTGATCTCGATTCCCCTGTCCAGCTGCTAAGGGTTTAGTGAGCGGGACCTGCAGCAAGCACCTGTCCCGCTTTACTGATCTTATACCACCCCATTTGAACCCATATCTCCCCCATCCTGTCACGACCTCAATGGCTGTACCCCCCTGGTGAGGCCCCCCATCCCCGGCCCCCCTCCAGCTGCTTCTCCCTGGCAGCAGCTTAGACCCCCCCACCTCCCCACCCTCACACCGCCTACACCCCTCTGTCACAGAGGGGCAACCCCCCCTTTCCAAAGATTTGCACTCCTCCCTCACACCAAGGGGGTCAAACCTTTCCCCCCTAACTCAGTCCCCCTTCCCCTTCCCCATATAAAACAGACATTCCATCCCCCTCTGCCACGTCAGTTCCAATCAAAAATACCCCTGCCCTTACTTGTCCGGGCCCTGCTAAGGCCCTTTGGTGCAGCCCTTAGGTGTGCTGCCTGTGGCACGCACCTGCAGCACTGCCAGGAAGCTGGTGGCTTTTGGCCTCGCTGGGCCAGAAGTCCGTTGCCGAACGCCAGCTCTGCCCCCCTCCTCCAGCAGGGCAAGGGGCGGATATCACCTGGGCCAGACAGCTCGGGCCCTATTGGGCAGCAGTGGTGGTAGCAGTGGCGGTAGCAGCAGGTTAGGCCCGGGGGGTGGGCGGTGAAGGTACTACAATGTCTTTACATGTGTATTTTTTTTCTTCTCCTTTTTAAAATATATTGTAGGCTGCCCTGATCCTGCTGTTTCCCACGTTGTCTGTCTGGGTTGTGTAGCTTTACTTTGGCCCAAGGGCTGGAGAGGTTCTTCCCAGGCTGGTCAAGGGCTTCTTAAACTGCGTGGCTTGGCTCCAGATCCTTCTGGCAACTGCCAGCTCTGCATGTACGTACAATATGCATTTATACGTACAAAAAGTTTTCTCCCATGAGGCAGAGGTTATGGTTTCCTGTATAATGAATAAACTTTCCCATCTACAAATAGAAAAGTAAACTGTAATAAAATGGTGATAACTTCCCTTCTTCTTCAAAACGACTGTGATTCCTTAAATCGATAACCCAGGGATGTAGGTATAATAGGTGCAGCTGCACTGGGGTCTACACGTATGTAGAATGAATATTAGGGGTGGGACTATCGGTATCGGATTAATCCGATAAAGCCGATAATGGGCGGTATTGGATTAATCCGATAATACCAATAATTGTTGGTATAAGCAATATCAGATTTATAACATCGGTGGTTTTATATTTATTTATTTATTTATTTATTTATTTCATGATTTATACCCCGCCCCATCCAGCCTCATGGCAGCTTGGGACGCATTTTTAACATCGCCCATTGAAGTCAATGGCTGCAATGTTAAAGATCCGATATACCAATACCGATAAATCCAATATTGGGAGATCCAATACTGATAAATCAAATGCCCAGTAATCTTCCTGGAGTCCCACCCATAATAAATATGCATTCTGGATTGGAATTAGGGCTGATGCGGCAGCAGCTGTTACTGCGCTGCGATTCCATTCCGCCATTTCGGAATTGCCCATGCCACACTGCAGCTTTTCTGCAGACATTCCGCTAATTCCACTGGCATTCTGCAAATTGCGGAATTGTGGAAAAATTGTGGAAACTGTCGGAAAACCGCTGTTCCTCTATTTTGTGGTGCTGGTGGAATGGCGGAAGTAGCGAAAATGTCATGTTTCTGCTATTTTGCAAAGCCTGTGGAAGTAGTGGAATGAAATTAGCGGAACTGCGGAAGTAGCGGAATGAAACTAGTGGAATGAAAGCCTCTGCCATGCCATACCGCTAATTGCGGAAACGCTGTTTCCAGCGGAAATAGCTACCGCAACGACATTCCGCTACAGCCCTAATTGGAATACCCCAGTAGGGAGCCTATTCCCTCATCTACACCAGGGCCAATTCTCCCCTAGCTGCACCTGTGCTATAATCTCCTAGACTGTAGGTTTAAAAATATGTGTTTGACCTGACAAGTAAAATTTTAGTATCTAGGAAATAATATACTTCCTGTAGTCTGTACATTTATACAGTGTATGTGGGTATTACTTAGAAAGCATAAAATTTATCATTTCTTGCCAAAACAATATATTAAAGACTCCTAAGGTATTCAGCAGCCTGTGTAGGAGATTTTAATAATTGCTAGTATTGGGAAAATAGCACAAACGTAATGTTAGATATTTTAACCACCAGCACCACCCTATCCCAACTCCCATCCCCAGCCCCTATAAATGTCTTCTTTAAAATTACTGTTGGATATCTTTTTGTGTGTGTGTCTCAAAACTGAAACTCAATGAGGCTTAAAAACATCTTTTGCAATTGTCCCTCTTATAAGTGACCTTGGATAATAGCTCTTTTCACAACAACCAGTTTCTGGTTTTTCATCCATAATCCTTTCATGCTGATTTACATGATGCTGATTTACCTAAGCAATACCTCTGTTTCACTTCTGTCACTCTAGGAGAGAGCTCACAGCAACATATATTGTGTCATATTTTGATGTACAGTCATGGAAGTTTTCAAAGTTTGACTTTCAGAGAAGAGGGAGAAAATCATGGCTAGTTTAATGACTGGTGATTAAAATAATAGGAGTGTGCATTTCGTTTTTGTTACTATGATAACAAAAACAAAAATTTTGATTTTCTTTTTCGTTATTGTAATGATGAAAACAAATAATGACGAAAACAAAAATGGTAAAATGAATTTTTGTTTTTGAAGTAATGGGAAAACACTGAAAAATGTATTTCTGGCTATAATCTTTCTGTTTCTTATTCAATTCTGATTTTAAACACCATTGGATTCTGATTTGAATCTAGGTTTTTGTGTTTTCCCTTTACAGTTGTGAAAGAGCATTTTTTCAGTCTACTTATTTTATAGAGGTGTGCACCAGGGACTCATGTTGTTTTTTGTTTTTGTTTTTGTTTTTCATTATTTAACTCTGTCATTTTTGTTTTCAAAAATATCAACATTTTGTTTTAAGTTTTTGATTTTTATTTCTATTGAATGAAATGGAAAACACATTTTTGATTGTAACATTTGTGTTTTTCATTATATTTTGATGGCACTTGGGGGGATTATACCTCGAATGGAAGACGTTAAGTATGTCAACTTCCAGAAGGAGTGGATAAAGGAATCAGATTTATAAAGCAGTTGAATTATGCTATTTTGCAAAAATCTACATATACATTCCTGGCTGTAACTTCTTTGTTTCCAGTCTAATGTGGATGACACTTGGTACGTTTATATCTCTCCCCATGTTTAATATCTATGTCAACCTTCAGAAGGATTGGATAAAGGGTCCTGGTGGTATATGCAATTAACCTATAAATGTAGGTCTGACTGTATCATCTTTGTAGTCCAACCACTGTTCATGAAATTTGGCAGGGCTGTATCATACATCTTCAGGATCATCTCTGCCAAATATCAGAAAGCTGTGATGAAGGGTTCCAATTTTATATGCCTTCACATCTTATGCAGAGAATGAACCTATGCCAGGAATTCTCTTACGTGTCACTGTTGTATAAGATTGGTTTGTGATGCCAATTGGCCAGCAGAAATGTCAACCAAATATCCTCATGCCGGGATGCTGTAAAACTATAAACTGATTGCTGTAATGCTATCCCCAAAGTGCCNTGTCACTGTTGTATAAGATTGGTTTGTGATGCCAATTGGCCAGCAGAAATGTCAACCAAATATCCTCATTCTGTGCTGCGACCATCCCAACTTCTCTCCCCCACTTGTTAGTGGGAAATCGGAAACATCTGTTTAGGAAAGAGCCAATAGAGATTTTCTGATGTCCTCTGTCACAGTGCTGCAGGATGTGACTGTGATGATAATTGGTCATCCTGGATGTGTAAACTATGTCTGATTGCCGGGATGCTGTAAAACTATAAACTGATTGCTGTAATGCTATCCCCAAAGTGCCAGTTATGTCCCTTCTATGACTGCCTCAGGCCCGCCCCCTATGCCCACCTCGAAGCCACCACCGATTGGTCCTGTAACGTTGGAAGCATGCAGTAATTGGCCAGTGAATGTGTCTGTCAGTCTGTTGGATTGTTCCCCATCCTCCCTCCTATAGTCTCACTCCCCCTGCCATGCCCGGTGCCTCCTTCTGACTCGCACTGCATGTGCTGCTATTTATCTGAATAATGGTCTTCAAGGAGACAACCTCAATTGCTTATAAAATTGCTTATAAAATTTATCAAATTGTCCTTTAATTTGGCAGAGATGACAGGGAAGGTATGTTATACATGTCTGCCAAAGTACTTGTAAACAGGATGGAATATAAAAATGTTACAGGCAGAAATATATTTTCAAGTTAATTGCTAATAACGTCATGACACCTTATCCAATCTTTCAGAAATTAGGCAGGAGTGGGCACTAGTGGAGTGCCATACATTCCCCAGGTTTTATGCAAATTGGATGGAAGATAAAAAAAGTTGTAGCCAGGAATGTGTATAAAACTTAAATCACAACATTCAATTGCTTCTAGAATCGGTCCCCTTTATCACATCCTTTTGAAATATGGTATACATAGTGCCCTCCATTGGGGGTACATTCTCCCCAAGCGTCATCTGAATTTAATAAGAAACAAAAAAGTTATTGCTGGAAATACATCTTTCAGTTTTTTCCCATTATTTCAAAAACAATTTTTTTTGTTTTCGTTATTATTATTTGACATTTTCTTTATTACAATAATGAAAACAAAAATCACATTTTTAATTTTTGTTATCATAATAACAAAAATGAAATGCAGACCCCTAGCACCTGACCAGGTATGCGATGATAACAGAACATTAATCTGTGAAATTATACACTTTTAAAACATTAAACATGTGAGATTCTGTGACCATTTATTTTGCATGAATGAAAACTATGCAAAACTGATGCATGTTTAAAAACGGGCATACTTCCCTAATTATCTATTAAAAAAGGAATAACATTAAATTGAATAAAGAAGTATCTTTGTTTAGATTGTTCAATATAAAGGTCAGATATACAGTCAGGCATTTAATATATGTATGGTTATATTTCAAAATATTGAGTAGAGATAGTGCAGTTGCTTTGTTGGTTCCAAATGTAAGAGGAAGAAGCAAAATAGTTCAGATGACTTATTTTATTGGGCCAACTTCTATTGGTGAGACCATACAAGTTTTCACACACTCATCCACAGAAATTGGTCCAAAAAATAATATCAAAAGTACTTTGTCTGTATCTCTAAATGTTGACTGGATGTCTTAGTGTCAGTCCCAATTATCGCTGCATCACAGAAGGAGGCAAGGACACAAAGCGTTGGGTTCAAATGGCTGTATTCTATTAAATTATACACAGTATGGGGTAGTGGAAAGGAAATGGGGGAGCACCCCGAACCCCAGAAACCTGGTCCAGCACATAAACATTAACTTCTGACAAACCAAAGGTTGCCCAAGATATCAGTTGGGTTCCAGCCTCATTCTCGGGGGCCAAGCCCTGAATAAATGAATGCCCACCTCCAAGATGCACATCTCATAGAGATGTCTTCCAGTTTTCCTTACTTTTCTCAAAACCTGTCAAAACTCCCATTTTGGTGGTAGACCACCACCACCAGGAGTCACCAGCTTAGCTCGGCTGGTTCCCCCTGTTCTCTCTCCTCACCCAGAGTGCAGCCCAAACACTTCTGTAAATTTGGCATTTATTAGGCCCAAATAGTACTCCCTTCTTTAGACAGATGCACTCCATTCTATTCACAGTTTTTCAAGCCTGGTCCACCTTTTTTGGCACCACCACCCCATGCCAAACCCTATGCTCAATCAATTTCATGCAGATGAGTAAAGTCCCAGGAAACAGCCAATGGATGTCACCCCAATCCCTCTTTACTTTCCTAATCAAATAAAGTCCAGCAGGGGAGACACAAAATCATTCATGGGAAGGATGGGGAACGTTCCTGCCACATACCCCTCCCATACCTCCTTCTGAATCTTGGCCCAAATGATATACTCCATTCTCTTTAGCCACTTCAAATTAGTAGTTCACTGATGTACACTAACACCATGGTCAGGAATCCTAAAACCAATTCTAAAACCTTGAAGTATATACAGTGCATGTTTTTGGTCAGGGTATTCGTACAACAGCTGCTCCAAGAGCTCAACCCAAAATGGGAATGGGGCTCTTTTCTGAATGCTAGGCAGAGCTGGTTATTTATTTATTTATTTAATACATTTATTAGCCGCCCCCCATGCCAATGGCATCCTGGGGCGGCGTACAATTCAATAAAAACAACATTAAAAAAAATAAAGAACATTTTAAAAAATCCAGCAATTTAAACCAAAACAGGGTCGGGATAAACAAATAAAAATACAAAGGTAAGGGGAGAGTTAAAACCCTAACCCCTCCTCTCCCCCCCCTCCTCCCCAAAGGCCTGGGCGAACAGCCAGGTTTTACAAGCCTGCCGGATTGTCAAAAGGCTTGGGGCCAGGTAAGCTTCCTCCAGGAGGGAGTTCCAAAGACGTGGTCTGGCTACTGAGAATGCCCTCTCCATTGTGACCCCCCGCTTAACACGGGGGACCTACAAGAAGGCACCCCTGGCAGACTGAGGGAGCCGCTCTGGGACGCAGAGGGCGAGGCGGTCCTTGAGGTACGAGAGGCCCAGACCGTGAAGGGCTTTATAGATCAATACCAATACGTTGAACCAGACAGGGCCTCCGTAACCTCGCACTCACCACCTACTGTCCCCAACCCAGTGTCAAAGTCACTTTGAATAGTTGAGGCTACTGGTTTTCCTTGATTGCCCCCTTGCTGCCTAGCTTTTCCTTGGCACTGCCTCTGCCTGGGGCAACTAGTAGTCTCATGGGAACCCACACCTCCCCCTGAATCACAACTTGCTTTGGCTGATGAAACATTGAGTAGCACCCACCCTGGCCTCTTTGCCCTGCTCAGGGGGACTACTCTCACATCCAGGGTGCAGATGTGACTTAGGTGCAGATTTATTTATTTATTTTCAAATTTATAAACCGCCCTTCCCACAAGCTTACAGTAATAAAAAGTCCATACAATAAAACACTCCTTTCCTCCTTTCAAGGTTTTCACCCTCCCTACAACCCTACCCAGTAACCCAACCAACCCTCATCCCTGCCTGCAAAATGCCCTTCCAAATAAAAAGGTTTTTTACCACCTCTGGAAGATGTTCAAGCTCAAGACAGTCTTATGGGGAAAGGAATTCCATAAAACTGGGGAAGCAACTGAGAATGCCCTCCTACGCACCCCTGTCCTACAGATAAGGGTCACAGATGGCATCTGCAAAGGGGTGCCCCTGACCTACTGTAAGGGCTGTAATGAATCATGGTAGGACAGGCGGTCTCTTAGATATACGGGACCCAGACCATGTAGGGCTTGAAGGTCAAAACCAGCACCTTGGATTGTGTCTGAAATGCTATAGGTAGCTAATGCAGACTGGAGCAGAGGTGTAATGTGCTCCCGGAAACTCATCCCCGAAAGGAACTGAGCCGACGCATTCTGCACCAGCTGCAGCCTCCGAACAGTCATGAAGGGCAGCCCCATGTAGAGCTCGTTGCATTAGTCCAGCCTCGAGGTGATGGAAAGCGTGGATGACAGTGGCCAGATCCTCGTCTGAAAGAAAAGGCCACAGCCTTCTCACCAGATGGGGTTGGTGAAAAGCACTGGGTATGTTGGGGGTAAATTTTATTTTGTGTATAATTACACTGTGTTTTTATTATGAATTTTGTGAGCCACCCTGAGTTGCTTGTAGCGAGAGGGGCAGGGTAAAAATCTACAAATAAATAAATAAATAAAATAGACAAGAAAATTAACCACCAATTTGCCAGAACCACCCCACCTTAACGAAAAATGGAGCAAGAGGAGATAGAAGAGAACTACCTAGCACCTCTTCCTCCCACGGCCAGCCCACCCCACATCGCCACAAAACCAGCTCCAGCTCCTCCTTGAGCAGCTGCCAACGCTGTCCTGACCGGGATGCTTTGCTCGCAGGCTATCCATGGTACGTTGGAGTGAACCTGACTTGCTCATCTGCTGTCGCTGCCTGGTTAAACCAGCAGGGGAGACACGTGGATTCTTTAAATAGTGCCCAGAGCCTGTTCTTGCAAGGCTCTCCTTTTGCGCCCAAAGCCTCAGTTGCCAGGTAACTAGCCATTTGAGCTCCTCTTATTAATACAGCCCCCATAAGCTCCGAGCATGGCCTGGATCCCCTGAAATGCTTGCCTCGCTCCTTCCAAATATGTGAGAAGAACAAACCACCCCTCCATGCTACGGGTTCAGGGGGAGGGTGATTATGCTGTATTATTCAAAATTAAATTTGTAACTAATATTGTTTCATTTCTGTAACCAAAAATTTAGAATAAATTTATTAAATGGAGAGAATTGTATAATGCAGTGCAGTAACAATTGCAGTGCTCGTATGTGTTTGGTTTAGTGGCTGTAAAGGCAACGGGAAGTAATAAACATAATGTGTAAAATAATCACATTCAAAGAGAGGGAGAAAGAGTCCTTAGAAAGCAGTAAGGCACTGAAAAGCTATGGGTGATAGGAAATGGTAAATTAAAGATGAGCTTGTAAGGTGATATGTTGGCAGAAAAAGAAGGGAGGGCACTTGGGCTTCTTATTGAGAGACATCACATACTAGAGAGGTGAAAGGTGCATACAGTTTCTCTCCTATAGCAGAGTACTGTAGTTAGTTCTTTGGTACCAGGAAGGCACCATTAACCGGGGCAGAGTTAAGAAAAAAGCAACACAAATAATTAGGAAATAATTATCTGGGCAGAATACTTAATATGCAACTTGACCAAACAATGACTAATAATAATAATTAATAAATTAATAATGATGCATCCCAGATTTTATTAATTCTTCTCCATTACCTATTAGTCTATGAAAGACAATTTAGTTTCTCTAAAATCATTTATAATACATTTAGAATATACAGGATGAACCCAATTAACTCATTGGGTTTGGTTGTAAATCTCTCATCTGAATTATAGTATGCTGTATTTTGGTTGAGATGATCTTTTACTTTTTAACAAGGTGAATTTTGTGCACATGCTTTCTCTGTATAGTCTGACTTCCTTGTAGGTGAGATTAATATAATTTATATCCAAACAAAGTATGATTTCTGAAGTCCTATAGCGAACCAAATGTTCGACATCTCTGCAGGTAGTAAACATCCTACAGTTTTATAAGTTACTTTGAAAAAGCATTGGTAAAGTAAACAAGAGAAATCAGTTGCTAGGTGAATATGAAGTTCTCCTTTATAGCCATTAAGAGACTGCATCTCCCATGGAATATACATTAAACCAGTTCATTGAAGTATAACCAACACCGTTCATTTCAAAATCCCACTAATGCAGATTCAAGCTCTCTTTTGCTTTCTTTTGTTATATATTCCACTTCAGTGGAACAAGAAGCTGCTACCTTGACTATCTTGAATAACTCATGTCATAGTCCTAAAATATCCATTTTATTTTGAATAGGGAGAATTTTTTAATAAGAATGAATGAAAACAAGGAATACAATATTGGGGCTGAAGCGGACACCTAAACTGCAACATTAGTTCTACTAAGTTCTATAAGTCTCCTGTCACTGGGTGTTTGTAAACATTAGGGATGTGCGAACAGAACCAGGTTCAGATGTTCGGCCGTTCGGTGGTTCAGGTCGAATGTTGAGTTCGGATTCGGTATTCAGTTCAGTCGGGCTCGGTTTGGTCTTTAGTTGGGTGAAATCGGGATCTGAAAATGACATTTGGTTTTTGAAATAAAGGAAAAAAACTGAAAAACATATTTCCATCTATAACATTTTTGTTTATTATTCATTTTTGATGAACTTTGGGGAGATTGTACCCCCGATGGAGGGCACTATGTGTAGAAAAATTCGGAATGATTAGATAAAGGGAACCGATTTCAGAAGCAATTGAATGTTGTGATTTTCAGAAAAGCTCCATACACATTCATGGCTACAACTTCTTTATCTTGCATCCAATGTTCATGAAACTTGTGCATATTATGTCCCTCCATATGCTTAATACTGCTGCCAGTTTTCAGAAAGAGTGGATAAAGGGTCCCAAGGGTATAAGACATTAACCTGAAAATACATTTCCAGCTGTAACATTTTGATATTCCATTCTGTTTACAGGATATTTGGCAAGAATGTATCAAATACCTTTCCTGCCATTTCA
>QEPC01011255.1:4596393-4621885 GCA_003113815.1 Sphenodon punctatus | reverse complement strand
AGCACAGAATGAGGATATTTGGTTGACATTTCTGTTGGCCAATTCGCATCACAAACCGATCTTATACCACAGTGACATAAGAGAATCCCAGGCATAGGCCCCTTCTCTACATATGTTGTACAGGCATATAAAATTGGGACCCTTTATAAAATCTTTCTGATATTTGGGAGAGATGATCATGAAAGTGTAATATATAGCCCTGCCAAATTTCATGTACACTGGTTGGACTACAAAGATGTTATCGTCAGACATACATTTATATGTTAATTGCTTTTATCACCAAGACCCTTTTTCCAATCCTTCTGAAATTTGGCAAAGATACTAAACATGAGAAGGGGTATGAACTGGACAAGTTTCACCTATATTATATGTGAAGAGTTACAGCTAAGAATGTATATGTAGAATATTGCAAAATACAATAATACAACTGCGTCTAAAATCGGGTTCCTTTATCTAATCATTTTGGAATTTGGTACACATAATGCTTTTTATTGGAGGTATAGGCACCCCTTGTTTCAGCCACATAGCATAAAAAACAAAAATGTTACAGCCAATAATGTGTTTTCCATTGAAACCAATGGAAATTCAATTCCGAACTCACCGAACACATCTGAACTGAACGTTCGAATTCGAGTTCGGTTTGCACGTTCGGTTCGGTCGATCGAACTATTTGAGTTTGGTCCGAACTCCGAACTTCCGAACTGCGTTCGCCCATCCCTAGTAAACATCATGTTAACTACTCACAAGTGTATAGTTACCATGACGTCTCTAGGGCTGAAACAAGAATCAGTTTATTTCTCGTAATATCTTGTGAGAATTAAGAATTGTTACCAAGATCTTGGGTCGATCTCTGTAAAGGTTCAAGATCTCAGTTGAGAATTTTTCTCAATTTACTGTTTGCCATGATTTACTGTTTACCATTTATTGTGATTTACTGATTATTGCTTACTGTGTGTACCACATTTGTTCTGGTAATGCGCATGTGCAGAATAGCCACTGCAGCTGTTCTGCACATTCACAGCCCTCTTCCAAAATGGCACCAGCATCACCGCCACCATTTTGAAAAAAGGCAGCCATTTGTGCATGCACGTTACTGGGATGTACGTGGTACATGATAAGCAGTACATTGTAAATTGATATACAGTATATAGTATGTCTCTCCCACTGTCCCCTCTCCCTGTCTCCCCCTCCTTGTCTTTTAGATTGTAAGCCACAGGCAAGGACCGCGTCTATTTCTATGTTCTGTACAGTGCCAGGCACATGACGGGCGCTATATAAATGTTTATAATAATAATAATAATAATAGTAAGTCATGATAAACAGTAAATGTTAAACCATGGCAAACAGTAAATCAAGAAAAATTCTCGACCAAGAAAGTGTGAAGAACTGGTTTTTTTTTCTTGATTTTCAATTCTCGCTAAGAACAAGTTGAGACCCGTGATTCTCGAGAGTTGAGAAAAAGTTGAAATTGAGTTTCAACCCTAGTCTAAATACTGCTCCCAAATTGGAGATCCGTAGTGACTGCTTTGCCACTATGTTGTACCAATGCACCGGAGGTACTATGCCCACTGCTTGCCCAGTGTTTGGGCAAAGCTGTTGCATGTGGCTTTTGTGAGATCTAAATAGGACCTCACAACAGCAACACAGAACTACCCTGGGAGCTATTGAGAGGGGAGGATAGAGAAGCGGTGGGCAACCTGTTGTTGCTTCTGCTGCCATTGCATAGATCCTCCCCGTGACCGAGAGCAGGCCACAGGTTTTCCCCTGTCCACTCCCTGCAACTGCTTTTCCTCTGTTGCTCTGAAGAACAACAGTGGACTAAGGGACAGACTGTAGGCTTATTCTGGTCTGCTTCCTGATGCCATTTGTCATACTACCCTCATTCCTGGGGAGCACTGGGTGGCAGTGGCAGGATTAATTCCAAATCCCTCTCTGTTGCCTGGGACCAGTAACACCCCCTCCCTCCCACATACATAATAGCTGTTATATCTAAATGTTGCCAAGCAGATACCTGTACGTTTGGGATTGCCTGTGTTTACAATCATGAACATGTAGCTGTTGTGAAATTTAAAACCACCAATTGGATCCAATAAGGAAGCTTCCTATTTAGATCAGAATACAGAATAGGGGTCTAGGTCATATCCATGGGGTTAGATTCTAATATGAATTCCTTGCTCCTCTTCTCTTTCCTGCCCTCTCAAAAGACAGATCTCATTTACATAGATTAGAATAGCTGAGTCTACCAGACATTCAGATTCCAACTCTAGACCAACAATAATGACTAACTTGGTTATGATGCTCTTACAATGTTTTCTTTTGGATATTTATTGAAGACTCAGTGTGAACAAAATGATCCCATTAGTGTTTCTTCATCAGATACACTGAAGATCCTAAAGTTACACACCTGAAACAAGCATACAATGGAAATAAAAGTCTGAGATGAAAAGAGGTTATATAGGAGAATGATCTTGTAGGCCAGCTATTACTGCTTCCTCTCCTATTTGACTATAGACCTCAGCATATTAATATGATTCTCTTACATGCTTTGTCAGGGTCCTTAAATTATGCCTTGACAGAACATGACAACTATATTTGATAAAGACTGTTTTGCTACTTGGGTTAAAAGTGATTTTTTGAATTAATTCTGATATAGGAAGACAAAGGACTGATCTTGGTCCGTAATTTAACAATTTTTCTCAAGTCGCTAATTGACATCGTGAGATCCCTCTCTAGACTCTTGATGTCAACATCCAAAATTCAAAAGACTAATTTACACAACACTCTTTTGGAGAGAGTAATGGCACATACCCACATACTGAGCGTTGTATAAAATCCTTACCACTTCATGTGCTCCTTGATGTGCTTGTGTTCTCTGTCACCTGATGCAAAACGTATGCTTCCACGTATTGGACTCTATCGGATAGCAATGGTGTTGTATGGTTTAATTAACCTAGAGTAAGCTTAGGCATTACTCCCTGATACGTAATTTCCTTTGTATTACTTCTTGCCTCAAAGTAACTATATAAAGGAGAGGCCAGAGGATCTTTGAGCAGGGTCTTCCTTTTCCATTCCATGTACTTCCGAAACACTGGATTCAGAGATATCACAAGGAGATTCCTCAATGTCCTTTGCAATATGGTAAGCTCTACAGGGAATTAGGAAGAGGCCAATAAAATGCAGGAGCATCAGCAGTTGTGTTATTAAGATTAAGGAGCATGTGGTGAGTTTGCACAAGGAAAGGTTGTTATGTGAATAAAATAACACAGTAATTTGGAGTTTAGAGGGAAGGAGCAATGTAAATTTCAGGAGCACACCCAACATAGCTATCTCTTGTTATCACACAGGTACAAAGCATTTGGCCTTTAAGCTTGTAAAGCTGAATGTGTACATGGCACATGGGTTATTATCAGGTTCCTGTGTGAAACACGGTATCTTGATTTGCACGGTACCGCAATATACTTCCACTGTTAGTGAAGTCTCCTGGATATCTGAGATTAATAACAAGCCTTCCTCCAGAAGCACATTCCTAATTCCTGTTTGTGTCTCAACAAATGTATGCTGCAAAGCCATTTGAAATTAATGGAAAATTTCTGATATACTTCATTGGGCTTTCGATCAAGCCTTTAATTCTCTGTAGCCCGTTCAAGAAACATCACAGGGCATGTTACTCCAGTTCAGTTTAAGAATTCCCTGAATTCCTGTTTCTAATTTTCATTTCTGTCTTGTCCAGAATGCTGCAGTTGTTGTTGCTGTTGTTGCTGTTGTTGTCGTTATTATTATTATTAGCATTTATTTATATAGTACCAGCGATGTACCTGACGCTTTACAAAAAACAAGATAGACATGATCTCTGCCCGAGAGCTTACATAACCAAGCCAAACAGTGTTAGAAAGTCTAAATGTAAATTAATAAGAATTGCATCATAATTCCCAGTGGTTGAATCCCCTGCACCTTTCATTTTAGCCCCTTAGATAACTTTCTCCCATATTTCACCTTTCTTTTAATTTCAAGGAAAATGTTCTCATATTTATTCAGTATGGAGGTTTGCTAGTAGAGAACAGATCTTTCTACAGCTTTTATCAGGTTTAATATGTTCACTTGATGCTTATAAGCTTAACAGGCTTGTGTTTTTAATATGATTACTCCTGATGAAGAGCTTCTAGCTTGAAACATGTTGGGTTGTGTATATCAGTTGCACTTCATTCTTGCGTTGTGCTATTTTTAAAGTAAAGTTGCTTTATAATTATAAATAAAAATGCCCTTCACAAAGGTTATGAAATCTGAGAAAAGAAGGAAAATTTGGCAAAAAAATCTGCATTTAATTATGTGGAAAATGTTCATTTTTAGTGTACTTTTAAAATTTTGAGTTTTGTTTAAAATATGAAGTCTTGCCAGCAACATTAAATGAGCCTTTCCACAATAAAATTTTTAGTAACTAATATAAAAAATACATTTAATGCCCAAGATTAATGTTACTTGTGGACATTCACTGCACAAAGTAAAAAGAAATCTTTTTAAAGTCCATTAGATAAAGGGAGACTGTCATTCATGCACTATTATGTTGAAGCCTCAGCTTGGGCCAGGTGGCCTGAAAAACCATTTGCTTTAAGAGATTTTGAGACTTGATTAAAACCAGATATAATAAGCTCTTGGGAACATGGGATTCAGTTCTTATTTGTCTAATGGCAAGCATGTGAGTGCAAAACTCCTTTTGATGTGTGCAAGGTGACAGATTACAAGTTTGTAAAAAAATTCCAGTCCATAGAAGTGTCACATCAGGCTTGCATTACCTAAGAGATTATCCCCTTGGCAGCAGGGATGGGGTGTTTGTTTCAAAATCAACTGTGTGCGTGTAGAGTAGACCAGAAACAGGTACTTAATTTAGTACCTGAAGGTAATACTCACATTTTTGGATTTTTTTTCGTTTTCTGACCCAAAAACAAAAAAATTGGTATGAAAATTTTAAAAAGTGACCAGAAGTTGACTTTCCAGAACCATAAGTTGACTTTCTGGAAAGGAAAACTGATAAATAACTGTTGGAAGTTGATAAATAGGGGGGAAAAAAAAAAGTAAAAACAAAATTGGGACAAGAAGTAATTTTCTCAGACAGGGAGTTGACTTTCCGAATGGAAAACTAATAAATTGGTGTAGGTAGGAAGTCAGTATATTGATGAAAAAGATGAAAATTGGAACAGTTGTCAACATTCCAGGACTTTGGGTACCCGAACCAGGTCGCAATAGGGTACCAATTGATACTCAATGGGTAGAGGGTCAATTCGGGTACTGGAAATTCTATGGGTAAACTCTATTGTTGAGTCAGTAGCCATTAAGGGATCATGAGCATTTTATGGCTGGTCATAGTAGATATAAAATGCTCAGGGTCCCTGAATGACAGCTGGCACCATCCATCTGGAACTTGTCCTGAAAGATACCCCTCCCTGCCTACAAAGCAGGGTGTTAACATAACAAGACAATAGCCCACTGGAGTTCATGTTTGGGCCATGCAGGCCCACTCATCCCTCATTCACATATTTAACATGTAGAGCCTAATCAACAGGCTGTCCCTGCGTGTATTTCTTGTGTGTGCCCCCACTGACTCTCCATTCACAGGTTTAACCCAACAAACATAATAGATGGGCAGGCGTTCTTCCCCACCACACTTCTCCCACGAGTCCCCCCTTCGCAGCATCCTGCCTCCTGTCATGATGTGCTGCCACAGCGATTTATGGGAAGAAGAAGCCACCTCAGCTGTTTCTTTCTTCAGAGCTATTATGACTCCAGGAGGTTGTCTAGTGTGAGCAAATACTCGATTACATGTGGTGCACAGCCAATCCTAGCTAGGCAGCCCAGCGCTTTAAACATTTTAAAACATTTGCTGCATGGTCTACAGGTTTCACAGATGCCTGTACTGAAGCCTTGAATTCCAGGAACTTCATAGTGCTCGTTATCACACTCCAGGCATTCATAGCTGTTGCTGAGCAGAACCTGTGAGCGATCCAGCAGATCCAAGCCATCTGCTGTTATAGGCTCAATTACATTTCTAGGCACAGATGAGCACTCACTTGAGCTATGGTTGGAATAGTGGGGCTCACCACAATGAGGAGGTGGCTCCTGCTTTCTGTCCTCCAGTGACAAAGGACTGCGATGGCGAGGATCGAAACCTTGCAAGGGGAACTGTTGCGTGCTGAGAGCTACCTGTTAGGAGATGTGGCTTCAGTCACCAATGCCCTACGCATTGCTGTACCCACCAAGAGATCGGTTTGGGTGAAAGGAAAAAGCAGACTGGTGTGAGAACGTGCTCTCCTCATGGGGAGACACTGACTGGATCTCCAACTTCCGGATACTTCGTCACCTTGTCCTGCAGATAGCCAAGATCTCAGGCCTGAGCTGGAGAAAGAGAGCATGGTGATGTGGTCACCCATCCTGTTGGAAAAGCATGTGGACATCACCATATGGAAGCTTGCTACTCCAGACGTCTGCCACTTTATCACCTACCACTTTGACATTGGAACCTCCATGGTGGTTGGGCACCATCATTGTTGAGGTTTGCACCATGATTGTGGAAGTGATACAGCCTTTGATACAGTTGACCACAAGATGTCTGAGGCTACTGGGTGAGGTTGTTCGGAGGTTTGGGGTGAAATGCCATCAGTATGCTGATGACACTCAGTTTTACCTCTCCTTTTTATTTGACCCAGGCTCTGCAATGCCCAATGCCTGGCTGCTGTCAGAAACCGGATGAGGGTGAGCCAGTTGAATCTGAATCCTGACAAGACTGAAGTGATGATGGTTGGCCGACATTGTGACTTAGAAGGGTTTGGAACTCCTGTTATTGATGGAGTCTGGCCCCCTCTGGTCAGTCAGGTTACCAGTCTTGGAATGCTTTTGGATACCTCGCTGCGCCTAGAGTATCAGGTTGTGGTGGTGGTCATGAGTGCTTTTTACCAACTCTATCTGGTGAGGGGACTGTGGCCTTTTCTTTCTGACTCAGATCTGGCCACAGTCATCCATGATTTCATCACCTTATGGCTAGATTATTGAAAACCACTCTACATGGGGCTGCCCTTGATGACTGTTTGGAAGCTGTAGCTGGTGCAAAACATGGTGTCTCGGCTTCTTTTGGTGATGAGTCACTGGGAGCACATTATACCAGTACTCCATAGTCTGCACTGGCTACCTATAGCTTTCCGGGCACAATTCAAGGTGCTCGTTTGGACCTTTAAAATCTTAAATGGTCTGGGCTCCATATATCTGATGCCTGTCCTACCATGTTCCATTGCAGCCCCTATGGTCGACTGGGGACGCCCTCTTGCAGATTTGATCTGCTGCTGTTGTCTGTGCAATGGGGCTGTGCAGGAGGGTGTTCTCGATTGCTGCACCAGTTCTGTGGAACTCTCTTCCCCAGGAGGTTTATTTGATCCCCAGACTGGACATCTTTTGGATGCAGTGCAAGACTTTCTTATTTGAAAAAGCATTTGGTGATGAATAGGGATTGTTTGGTGATGAATAGGGATTGTTTGGTGGGGTTGGGGGAAGGGACGTAGGAGTATTTTAGGAATTGTATTGTTGTTTTATTATTGTTTTATTATTGATTGTAAGCCGCCATGAGCCATTGTAGGAAAAGAGGCATATAAATTTAAATAAATAAATAAATAAAGTGTTGCTGGACTAGGTGATGCAGTTGGTTGAACCTGGCCTGGCCCCAAGCCTTTTGACATTTCGGCGGAACTGTAAGACCTGGCTGTTTGCCCAGGCCTTCGGGAGGGAGGGTGGGAGCATTCTCGGTGGTAGGGCCACGGCTGTGGAACTCCCTTCCGTAGGAAGCTCGCCTGGCCCCAAGCCTTTTGACATTTCGGCGGAACTGGAAGACCTGGCTNATTTATCTATTTATTATTGTTTTCTAGCCCTGTTTTATTGATGTATTTTATATTTATATTTTAAGTAATTTTAATTGTTTTTATTACTGTTGTTAGCCGCCCCGAGCTGCATTGCAGGAGGGGGCGGGATATAAATTTGTAAAATAAATAAATAAATAAAAACCTGTGAGGTAATGGAGGGCTTTTGGTGAGAGGGAACCCGAAACTGTATAGGGGAAATTGATGGGAGTCATATCGCCATAAATCTGCCCATCTCACAGCAAAGATGACTACTTGGACCACAAGGTGTTCTTCTCTGTGCTTCTCCAAGCCATAGTGGATCACAGTGCCCAGTTCATGGATGTGCTTGCTGGCTGGTCCGGGAGAAACCACGACACCTGTATCTTCTACCAGTCCCCCTTCTTTTGCCGTGTGTACACCAGGGACTTTGAACTCTACGCTGAAACCTGTATCGAGGGCGTGCTCATGTGACCTGTTGTTCTAGGGGACCCTGACTACCCACTGAAGCCCTGACTTATGAAGTCGTACAGCATTGTCCATACCCCCGAGCAAAGATACTTCAACAGGTAGCTCAGCCCCACCCACTCTGTTGTGGAGAAGGCTTTTGGCCTTCTGAAGCAGTGCTGGAGAACAGTCACATCTAGGATAGATTTCTAGCTAGAGGCTGTTCACCTGCTAACCATTGCCGCCTGTATTCTCCACACATGTGAGATTGCATTGTGACTTGTAAGATCTGTAAGATCGTGTAGGAGAACACCCCGATCCCGCCTCCAGTTTGCTCCAGCGAGCCATTGCCACTGTTCAGGAATCAACTGAATATAGAAGAGCAATGTATAGCCAGAGAAATCTGGGACTCCTTGTGCCTTCACATCAGCCACAATGCTCCCATAAATCACTTTAACACTAATGATGCTTTCACAGTGACACTAAACCTTTTAAAAAAGTTTAAAGTTTAATAAAGTTTAGTAAAGCCATTTTAATAAATTATTTTTTTCCCAATAAAACCTTTAAAAAATTTCCAGTGTGTTAGTGTGTTTTCCTCTGGCCCATCTAGCCCCCGTCCTTTGCTATTCCCTGCCCTTTCCTTTCCCTGTGCATTCTCTATTGACATTTGCAGGCAAGCCAGCTGCAGCCCTGAAGCTCTGCATTTTCCTTTTGGCATGTGCAGGCTAGCCAGATCTGGGAATGCCAATAGAAATACAGAGGCATAGACAGTGCTGTCAGCTATTGTGTCCCCCCTTCCCTTAAGTGCTTCCAACCTGCAGCCCCAAAGTGGCTTATTGTTATGCCATATCATCATTCTCCACGGATCCCCATTCCTTCCTCCCTTCCATGCACCCCCACTTTCAACTCCCTTCCCTTTCTGCTTCCAGCCCCCAAAGCTGCCATTCTCCACTGATCCCACTTTCCCAAACCTCTCAAGTTTTCCAGAATAGGCACAGAAACCATGGTTTTAAAAAATATATAACAACTTTATTTAATAATGATTTTAACTATATTAACTTTAATTTAAGTTTAATTTAACTTTCTTACTTTTAATTGAATTTTAAAGTTTATTTCTTTTGCTGTCTGCTCCTTTTTGTGTCATCCAGAGGCGCTTTCTTGGGCGGTGGCAGGACTGGCAGAGGTACATTTTTCTGATTCTCTTCCTCCTGGAGATCTGGCAATGGAGCTTGTGGGAGAGTGCTCACTGGTGGTGTGCTGCTCGTGGCAGGACTGGTGGTGGGAGAGGCATGCCTGGCCAACATAACATTTAACTATGAGAGTGCAGGGCAGAGATGGCTCCCATACTTTGGCTTGAGAGTAGATTCCCAGGGAAACTAGGGCAGGTGGTTCAGATCTAGGTGCAGCGGTGTGAACTGTGGATGGTGGTTGGCATAGGACACCTGTTTCTGGGCAACAGTTCTTGCAGCAGATACATGTTTGATCAGGGAGGTCTGGATTAGGGCTGAAACTCATTCTTAGTAATGTCAAATTGAGACCCAGGTTCTTTACAAGATTTCTGAGAACGAGAACAGGTTGAGAGTCGACCAATTCGCGATCTATTCTCGTGAGATTCTCGAATAATAAAAAAAAGTTCTGCGCCATTCTGCACATGCACAGTACTATTCCACGATGGCTGCATTGGTGTGCAGACCAGCTGCTGTTTTCCAAAATGGAGCTGATGCAATCCACACCATCTTGGAAAAGGGCTGTGCATGTGGAGAACGACCACAGTGGCCATTTTTTGCATGCAGAGAGCATTTTAATTTTTTTAGAATCTTGTGAAATCTCAAACAGTTATCAAGATCTTGTAAAAATTCTCAATTCTTGCATCATTTTGATTATTGTTTCAGCCCTAATCTGGTAATGGAGAGACTGGGACAAACTGTTTTGTGTCTGTACTCTGTACTAGCAGATTTGTCATAGCCTTACTTGCCTTCTCAGGCATGCTGTTTGACCCCTCAAACTTTTGCCAGAGACGGGCCCAGTGCCTGTCCTCCTGCTGGCTAGGACCTTGTCCGCCCACTGTGTGGTCTTCCTGGGCAAATCCTCCCTGCACTGCTGTTTGTGAACCTGCATATTCTGGTTGCGCTCGGTGACTGTTGTTGGCAGTTCTGTAGTGTCCACGCTCGTTAGACCTGTAGCAAAGCAACAAGGAGAGGTGTTAGTGCAGACTGCTCCATTCCCACCTTCCTGCTTCAGCCCCTGCCCGCCCTTCCCACCCAATCTAATGATTGCCCTTCCTACCCAAAGGGAAGCGGAATGAACACCTGCCTTAGGTTGCTGCTGGTTGATTGCTGTGGTGGGATCTCCATTTTCCTCCTGCGATCACTACTCCTCAGGGTTCCTTTCCCTCCAACCCGACCTGCCTCCCCCCTCCCATGGTGTCTTTCCCCACCCTAACTGCTCTACCTTACCTATCTAACAGCTGCCCTTCCTACCCAAAGGAAGGATTAGGTTGAGCTGGGCAGTTGCTGCGATGGTATAGTTGGGCATGCAGTTCTCATCATATGATCACTGCCCACCATGATTCCTCACCCCCACCCCCTCAGCTACATCCTAAGAAGTATCCTGCTGCTCCCCAGCACTCGCTAGGGCACCGCTGAACACATTAAAGAAAAAAACTCCACATAATTAGATAGCAATAAACAGAAGCTTTCATCATGCAGCTGTGTAAACATACCCCTCCCCCCCCAGCATTAATTTGCCATTAACTGTAGAAGTCACTCTGGAAAAGGCAATGGGTTTTGAAGAACGAGCACTGGGCTCGTTCTCCAAATCAGAAAGATGAGACAATGCATGTCTGCATTTTGGCATGCATTGACCTTCTATGGCACCAGTGAGAGTGAGAGCAGAAAGAGGGGCAGAAAGCGGTTGCTCCTTGCATCACTCTAGGCTTTTTGCTCATGACTTTATAGTGCTTGGAGAGCTGTATGTGCGTAGGCTACATGGAACTTAATTGACGGGACAGACACATTGGGTGCACGTTGGCCCACATTTGGGGTCTATATGTGGGGGCTCTATGTCTGGTGTGGGTTGCGGGGAGGGTTAAGGGGATTTTTTCAATGTTTTTATTGTTTGTAAGCCACCCTGAGCCTTAATGGAAAGGTTGGCATATACATTTAAATTAACAAACAAAAAAACAAATAAATAAAATGCTATATATAATGACTATGACTTCAAAGAGACCCACCTGTAAATGCTGCCAAAGGCATGCTGTGACTCAGGGCATCTCTTTGTCCCATTGCATTCCGGCTAAAGTTTACTTTTGGAGTGGTTCAGGCTTACCAAAGTCCTGGCTGAGGTTTTCTTGGATAAACAGGATGATAGCTCAATTTGTGAGCTGTGAGTGTTATATTACACTCACCTGCATCCCATGAGTTTTGAAACGTAACACACGGGATGTGGGTAAAATGTGACAGATAGGGTGCAGCCAGACGAGCTGCATGGGCCCGATCCCTGCAAAGCCCTGAGGTGGACAATTGGCCCTGCCCCATGGGGCAGGGCCAGCACAGAGAGCCGGGCAAACGAGTGCGGGGGAACCGGGTGACTTGGCCCATCTTGGAACCAAAGTTCTGCCAACAGGAGCGACTGTCTGGCCCTTCCCCGCTTCCCTCTCCCCATCCCAGCTGAGAGCTGACCCCTGGCTGTGACATGGCTGTGTGTGGCAAGTGCTAGCACCCATCACTCATGGCCCCACAACTTTGCTCCAAGTGTGGCGGGGGAAGTGCGCCTTGCCACATAGGTTGTTCCACTTGGGGTAAGGCTGCTTTGTGACACATCCTCGGGATTTTCGCAACCGGGACAAACATCTGGCTGCTGCCAAACACGCCACTACATCATGTGGCTTGTGTGCCTAGGGAGGGGTAAGACTACCGAAAGAATGATAACCTCCCCTCCCTGTCTCATCTGGAGATACCAATACACTCTCAGTTCTCAAATGGGGATATTGCTGAGTGCTGCTGTGGCTCCCTTCCCCAGGATGGCACTCAGAGCATGGCCGGGAGCCTTGCTCCCCCCTTCCTCAGACTGGCATTCAGAGTGTGACCCAAAACTGGAGTCCTGCTCTTTCCATCCCTGTGCTGGTGCTTGGTGTGTAATTGGGGCTGGGAGCTCCTCTCTCCCCTTCCTGAGCCAGTGCTCGGAGTATGGCCGGGAATGGAAGTCCCACTTTCCTCTTCTCTGGCTAGTGCTTGGATTACGGCTGGAAGCCACTTTCCCACAACAGACATGCGTTTGTCAACTTTTTTGTGGATAAAATCACCTGGATTCACCACGATTTCGACACCGCACTTGTAGCAATGGGAGATCCAGAGGTAATGGAATCCCCACCTTGCCCTGTTTTATGGGATCAGTTTCAGTGGGTGTCGCCTGCTGATGCTGCAGATGTCCTTGGGGCTGTTAGAGCCACCTGTTGCAAATTAGACCCATGCCTGTCTTGGCTGGTTAAGACCAGCTGTGAGACGGCAGGACCATTGCTGGCTGGGATTGTCAATGCCTCCCTTAGGGAGGGCAGATGCTGGGCCACCTTAAAGAGGCAGTGCTGAGGCCTCTGTTCAAAAAACCATCACTTGACATTGACTCCCTTGCCAGCTATCGGCCAGTCTCTAACCTCCCCTTTTTAAGGTTGCCAAAATTAGGAGAATTCTCTCAAGCAGCAATGGATGATTTCAGAAGTGACATGGTGAATATCCACCACAGTCAACCTCAGTCAAACGCAGGGGGTAGTGAAAACGCCATGCATGTCTGTTTGCTCGTATTCAGATATTCACCACAGTCAAACGCGGCCTGGGGTGAAGCTAACCACGCTTCATGAGGTCGGGGCCGGAGGCGGTCCAGAAGTATGGTGAATGGTCACCACGGCAGGGGTGAATGAAAAGTAACTTCTGAACGGAAACCCGCAGTCGTGGTGGATGGAATTGACCGTAGCCGTGGTGCATTCTGGGGCTCGAACCGTGGTCCACGTCTCCACTGCATGTCTGTTGTGTTCCCCTGGCCCATGTTCTCTCTGATTGCCCCCGGGCAGTGGTCATGATCCTGTCACTTCTGTTGGGGCCACACGTATCACCACAGCCCGCGGTGAATCCGTTCACAGCAGGGTGGGATTCACTGTGGTGAATTGGAACGCGTCACTTCTGAAATTACCCAATATTGTTGTTCACTTCAACCCTGTAATGGAATGGTCAAATTCTGTCATTTTGAAGATACAGCATATATTTGAAAGTTAGAATTCATTTTTTACTCTTTTTTTTAATGTCTTGATGTTTTTTAAAAAACAACAAAAAACAAACAAACCACAGCGATAGGAATCATCATTAAAGAGGCTAATGTCTTCTAAGTTACAAGAGTAATAGATTTTAAGCCCAGAAGAGAGTAAGAAACCATTAAGAAATTGTCAAAATTGCAAGTGTTAAAAAAAATTATCCAGAAGTTACTGCATCCAGCCCAGGATGATGATGATGATTGATGTTGTTTTCAGCATTCAAAGTGCTCTAAAATTTTAACTAGTTTACCCTCACAGCAACTCAGTGAGGTAGGTGTTTATTATTCCCATTTTTCAGATGGGAAATTGAGACCGAGTAATAGTAACTTACCTAAGGCTAACCAGTGATTTCAAGGCTAATCACTGTCCTCTGGTCCAACACCACCACCTAATCCGTGAAGCTACGTTGGCTCTAAACTTCTGTTGAGTTATAGGATGAAATCAAATGAGACAACAGGGGTTTGCAGAAGAGGCCAGCTTTGTTTTTGTTTTGGATTAGTTTTCGTTTCAAACATTTAGTTATGTATTTGTCTTCATTTGTAATTTAACTTTGTTTTAGTAATTCAATTAGTTTCATATTATTTTCAATGGGCATCACTTTGCAGGTCTTGTATTGGTTTAAATAGCAGTTTTACTTTGTGTTTCTGATGCTTTCCCATCCCCAAACGTGTGGAGAGTGCCCCAGGGTGATAGAATATCACAGAGACTGGCACGCAGCAGGCAGGTATAGGAGCAGCAGGCACTGGCAGGGGTCTGCGGACCTCTGCCATAGAGGTTGGTGGACCTGAAGCCCATTGTGTCTCCATGGGTGTTTGTGTCCCAGCAGGACTGCTTGTTCGAACTTTACTGCATTCCCCCCCCCCCTCCGCCCCCCTTCCCTTTCTCTGTCTCTTCTCATTATCAGCACTCAATATAGTGTGAGAGACTGGCAGGCAGCAGGAAGGCACAGAAGCAGCAGGCACCAGGTGGACAGAGGAGCAGTAGGCACAGGCATTGGCGCTCCATGTACAACAAAGCTTCAAGCTGAGTGCAGCAAGTGCCCCAGGAGGGTAGAATATGAGAGAGAGATTGGCAGTTAGCAGGTTGGCACAGTAGCAGCAGGCACTGGCAGGCATTCCCAGGGGGTTATGTTCACTCCTTAGTGCCTTCTCCTCAGGCCCCCTGATTGGCACTTCCAAGTTGCTGGCTGCATTGAAGAAAGACCTATCCCAGGGGTTCTCTGTGCCTGTCATGGTGCTGCCTGACGTTTTTCCAATGGCGATCAGTCAGCAGGGATGCCAATCATGTCTCTTGACTGCACTCTCCCGCCTTCTTCCTTTCCTGGACTGCTTTGCAGCCTCAGAGGAGGCAGAGTTAAAAAAAGTAACTAAAACAAATGTAGAAAATTTTGTTTTAGTTACTAATTTGACTAAAACAAATTGCAAACCCTCACGAGATGGTGACCCATGATGACAGATTGGAGATTGCAGCTGGTGCAGAATGCAGCAGTCCATCTCCTTACGGGGTCGGGCTGCCGGGAGAATATTACACTGGCGCTCTGTTCTCTGCACTGGCTGCCTATAGTCTTGGTGTTGGTCTTATAAGGCCCTAAATAGCCTGGGCCCTACGTATCTGCGGGACCGCCTCACTCCCTGGGCTCTGGATCGACCCCTGCGGTCAACTGGGTGTGCCTTTCTCGAGGTCCCCCAGGGGCACCAATGGAGAAGGTGTTCTTGGTGACCACACCAAGGCTGTGGAACTGCCTCCTGTCAGAGACCCTGTTGGCCCCGGACCTCCCCTCTTTTAGATGAAAATGTAAGACTTGTCTGTTCCACCAGGTTTTTGGTGGGGGGGTGGGCTTTGAAAACTTCCATGTTGTATTAGGGATGGGTGAACGCGGTTCGGAAGTTCGGAGTGAAATCAACCAGTTCGGTCGACTGAACTGAACTTCCGAACTGAACTCGATTTTCGAACTGAACCAAATTTTCGAACTCGGTTCTGTTCACCCATCCCTATAAGATACTATTCCATTTAGTTCAATGTGGTTTGAATTTCTGAACTCTGCTCGGAAGTTCGGAGTTTGGACTGAACTCGAATAGATTGGTCGACCTAACTTCCGAACTGAACTCGATTTTTGAACCAAATCGAATTTCCGAACTCGGTTCTGTTCGCCCATCCCTATGTTTTATATAGTTTTTATATAGTTTTATTGTTATATTTTTATTTTTATATATTGTAAGCCGCCCTGAGCTGCTGTGGCAGGAGAGGCAGGGTATTACATTTATTCAATAAATAAATAAATTATAGCCCACATTAACCTTCACCTGTTGCATTCCCCCATACCTGTCTATTAGGTGTCTGCCATGTCTGCTTGGACTGTCCCTGGGTGTGAGGTAGTAGGAGATGACCCCCTTTCCCAATCCCTTTCTCTACTGTGGCTGGCCTGGCCCCTGAAGCATCTGCGCCTCTCAACCCTCCCCAGGAACAACTTCTGTCACCCTGCCTGTCCTCTTCCTCTTGCCGCCTCCCTCTTCAGCTGAGACTGGAGGCTGCGGCGAGAGGGAGAGAGTTGTCAACTCTCAGCTTACAGGTGGCCCCAGGGAGAGGGATTAGCAATGCCACTGGATGCACTTCCAAACTCTGTGCACGGCTTGCATGCGGTGAACACAGATCCACATGGCTTGCATATGGCACAATGCCCTTGTTATAGGGGTGTGTATGGTTTGCACGCACGTGTGCCTGGGCTTACCATGCTAACATCAGAAGGAGAGACTGCTCTAGAACAGCTCCTATTTAGTTAAAGCCCAAAATGTACAAAATGTATAGAGGAATCAGGAATTTATAAATACAACCAATTTTAAAAACATTCATACCATTCTTACCATGCAGCACACGGGGGGCATGGGATCAGCTGCACTGAGTGGAGGCTGCCGCAAGCACATGAAATGCGTGCAGGGGCTGCTTGTTTATTACAATGGACATGCCAAGCATGTGAGTGGCAGGTGAGTAATGGCTGCATGGACTGAACATGAACTCCAGCGGGCTATCATCTCATTTGCTTTCACCCATAGTGTGCATTTTAGAAAGATGTCTGATTTTATTTTAAAACCTTTTAGTAAAAGAAAGTCCACAATATCTGTAAGTAGCTGGTGTAATTACTAATTTCATTTACTGGTTTTGCATTTTCTAAGACTTTATTATTTATTTCTAGTCTCAATTTATCTACTTTCAAATTCCATCCAATGGATAATAATTTATCAGAAATATTCTAGTAATTCTTTTAATTAGAAGAAATATCTGCAGCATCTCAAGAGCTGTAATGTGTTAGCATATTTGAGTTATCCACTAGTATATTTATGAATTTCTACTTGACAGAAAATATTTAGAGGCCCAGTTATCAAGAAAATATATATCGATATTTCCAGAGCCTTTGGCTACAAAGATTAGTGGGGTTCTTTTAATCCATTCCGGTGTCCCTTGGTATAAGACAAGGATTTCACATTTTTGAATATGCAGCGCCAGCTGCATTTCAGCACTTCTCAAGATTGGGTGAGTTATCAATCTAAGCAAGTAAGTAAATAAATAAATAAATGTGTTAGTAGTGTCAGTTCCTGATAATTAAGTCTCAAATTCTAAACAGCATTTTGAGATGAGAAAGGGACTGTGTACTTCTGCTGGTGTGTGTTATTAGTTTGGTTGGTTGCTGAAAAAAACATCTATCTGGAATTGCCCCGCACCCCCCCGAAGGAAGACGCACACATAATTAGTTGGATTTTAAAGGCCCCACTCTTTATTCAAATGAATTGGTAAAGGGGGAGGAGGAAGGCTAATTCCTTCCGGGTCCAAAACTAACTATACTATAACCTGAACTTGTGGAGGCTGCCTGATGTTTCCTCAGTGCCGCCTCCTTACTTGCTACATTTAACTATACTAGGTCACTCTCCCCCCAGCCGGGCGGCATCATAGCCTTGTAGTGACCTGAAGCAGGAGAGAAGGCAACGACCCCTTCGGGACCTCCTTGTCCTCGACCGTATGGCTCATTCCTTTCCCCTGGGCCTTGGAAGGAACCTGGCTGCAACTGCACTTGCTTCCTTCCGCAGCCTCATCCCTTTTAGGAGATGTATTCATATTAATTAATCTAATTAACTTCCTATCCTACCCCTACCTGGTCCCCTGTCACATGAAACTGTCAGCATATACTTGGCTGGTTTCAGCCCACCCCCTCCCCCTATTCACCCAACAACTGAATTAACTTACTCTTAAGCCCTGAAAGATAGATATGGACACCGCGATCGGACAGGTGAACTCCGTCAATCCTAAACAGATTGGGTCGAGAGAAACGAATTTCCCCATGGGAAATACAAACGCCTCCCATATTAATGACCAACCGACCAACTTCATTGTTGATCTTTTTCCGGACCATGTTAATTTTACTAGGGGAAATGGCCCCCAACCACCTAATTCTCTCGATCATGTGCGTCCATATGAATCTAGTCTTTGGAAACATCTGGACAGCGTCTGATAAGTCCTTTTTTATTCTAATTACCAGTGCTACTCCTGTATCCCGTGGAAGGTTGTTCTCACCAAGATGAACAACTATGATGTCTGGATGTTTGCCAGATACGGCTGAGTGTAGGACTGGCATGAGATTCTCCCATCTCATACCAAACCTAGCCTTCCATACCACCTCTGCAGAGTCACTAAGGCCCAATTGCGTGCCCCAATGCAATCGGCTTGCCGCCTTGGCCATCCAGTATACCAAACTCTGCCCGATTATCCATATTAACCTCTGGGGTCTGAGTGCACTGGCATCTGTAAGGAATAAGAAGACAACAAATTGATAGGTTAATCTAACTGGGAAAAGGTCGAACGTAAGACCTAAACGCCGAAGAACTCCAGCGGCCAATGCTGCGGACTGATGAATCAGAAAGCCCCATTGCAGAAGCAAAACTAGCAGCTCCAATCCGGAACGAGTGGGACCCATATTGAAGGGGAGAAAGATGGAGGCGGGTGACATGTTCCCTTAGGACTGACGAGAATTGGTGATGGGTTAGATAAGCACCATTGGAGTGCTGTAGTAGTTGTCCCGGCAAACGAGGGCGAATGGACATAAACTTCGTGACTGCAACCACTGGACAAAGCTGAGGGTTACCCACCTGTTGCAATGTGATGGTCTGACCTACTCCCCTCTGATCTGTTTTAGATTTACGCAGAATTAACCGCAGCGCCAAAGGCGTAATATGAGTGTCCTCTACTGTGACCGCCGAGTCCTCACGAGATCTGCAAGATTCAACGGTCAGTTCACTGACTTGAAAAGCCCCAAAGTAGGCCAATTTAAATGCCACATCGAATAACTGGGCTTCATACAAGGTGTAGCAAACCCCGGGAAGGACACCCACAATACATCTAAGTAATTCTGGAGTGATAGGCATGACAATCTACTGTCTACAGGGGTACCACGCTGTCTAGACCAGCTCTCAAGCAACCTGCAGCTAAAAAATCCCTGGTTTGGTGGGGGAAAACCTGCTAAGCCACTTACAAATGCCAATGTCGACAGTTTACCACCGATGATGTTGGGGGGAAAGGCCCTTCCTACGCAGGGACATGGCAAATTGCAATGATTGGGGTTCTGGTATGGGAAAACTTAAGGGCCAGCCCATTGTGTCGCGAAATTGTTGGAATTCAGCGAAAGTGCTCGTGTAAGCTGCCCCAGTTCTGGGCGCCAGGGAGCCCTGGACCGATTGGAATAACTCTATGATCCAAGAGTCCAGATGTCCTGCGGAATGACCTCAGGATCCTGTTGTGCTTCTGGAGCCAACTGGTGGAAACGGTCCATCTGGAGGCGAGAGAGAGCGTCAGCGATGCTGTTGCTAACTCCTGGGACGTGCTTGGACAGAAAAAGAATGTTAAATCTGAGGCATGGTAATACAAATTTCCGCACCAACCGCATGGTCTGGGCTGATTTGGATGACATAGTTTATGATTTGGACCACTGCGAGGTTGTAGCACCAAAAAGGAACCACCCGGTTCGTGAACACCTGGCCTCAAAGATGGGCGGCCAGCACGATGGGGGAAAACTCAAGAAAGGTAAGGTCCCTGGTTATCCCTTGTGAAACCCATTCAGCTGGCCATGGTGCATTGCACCATCTGCCTCTGAAATACACCTCAAAACCAATGCTCCCTGAGAAGTCAGACTGAACTTGGAGTTCAGCTTCCAGCTGTAACTGCTGTTTCCAGAAATCTACACCGTTGTATTCTGCAAGGAATCTGCTCCACGTCTGGAGGTCCTCCTGCATGTCGGACGTGACTCTTATGTGGTAATGTTGGGGAAGATCTACTGCAATGTCACTGTACAATCTGGACAATCCCGGGACCATGACCCAACAAGCAAAATTAAGCAAGCCGAGCAACGATTGTAGTTGCTTAACTGTCACCTTCTTGGCTGCTATGCATGCCTGTACTGACCTGCGTAGTGAGGCTAGCATATACTCGTGCAATCGTGATAACCCCAGCACAGAGTCCATTTCTATCCCCAAGAAGATAAGTGATGTTAGTGGTTCAACAGTTTTTTGGGGGGGCAAGGGGAACTCCGAGTTCTTCCACCATGGCTTCAAAAACCCTTAATAAATGCCCGCAGTCCCGAGTACCAGGCCGCCCAATGAACAAAAAATCATCAATATAATGGATAATATTGGTTGATTCCATCCTATGCCGGACCATCCACTCGAGGAGCATGCTGAAACTCTTAAAGGCAGCGCAAGAGATCTCGCACCCCATAGAAATTGCCATGTCGTAATAGAAAATGCCCTGGAACTGAAAGCCCAGCAGCTTAAAATCGTGTGGGTGGACCAGAAGCAAACGGAATGCCTATTTGATGTCACATTTGGCCAGATGTGCCCCTTGGCTGCATGCCCTTGTCATCTCGACGGCCTGGTCAAGCGATGCATACCGGACTGAGCACAGTTCATCCAGAATTGCATCATTGACTGATTCCTCTTTTGGGTACGACAGGTGATGTGTCAGGTGAAAGTCGCTTGGGGTTCTTTTTGGCACAATACCCAAGGGTGATACATGCAAATCCTCTATTGGGGGCTGAACAAAGGGGCCTGCCACCCTACCTTTCTTTATCTCCTTCAGGAGTTTGTTGTGTACCAAATGCTCCCGTCCCACTACCGATTTCAGATTGTTCGCCCAATGTCTAATTTTAACTCCCACCACCGGTATCCTAAATCCGCACCTAAAATCCTGTAATACATAATCCACTGCATTCCGGTTGGGGCATTCATGAAGTGCTCTTCATAGCGCTTCATGGCGCACTGGCGTTCGTGCCCTTATTTGCCCCGCTCCCATTACCGCTTGGGGGGTACTTCCCTTGTCTATTTTTATTCCCTGCTTTGACCCGGCTACAGTGTGCCGCTGGGTGTTTGCCGCCGCAGTGGGCACAAGCGTGCCTGAAGCGGCAAGGGGAGCGGGCGCACCTCCCTGCACTGTTGTATTCCCAGCAAGTAGCACCCCTCGCTGGGGTTTGGCGCCCGTCTGCCCGAAATGGGTCATTAATTGGTGCAACCCCCCCTTAACGAGCGCGTGGCCACTGTCCACTCATGGAGCATCGGATGCATTGTTCATGCATTCCCACCATAGGTCTTGTGCATAAACTTCCTATCACATGCTGGGGGTAATGGATGCCCGCTTACGAAAAGCCTCATCATAGCAGAGCCAAGCCCCTGGGTGCCCAGTGTCGAATGCCTGCCTGACAGTGTCCTGATACTTGATCAGTTCCATCACCCTGCCAGGTGACATCCCCACCATAACTCCCATCAAGATTGTAAAAGCAGCCGACCAGTTAGACCAGTTCCGGTTGGCTTTGGGTCTCTTCAAATGCTCCCTTTCCTTAGGCTCGTCCCTAGCTGTTGGGTCGGGGATGGGATCTGTGAAAAGGAGTGAAAACACGTCTATGTATTTCCCTTTCCAGATTTTATCCTGCATGGCCTGCATGAGGTGGGCACCTATGGGTAACCTCTTGCTAGCGGTGGCGGTTTCTGTCTAATGTGATTGGCCGAGCATGCGTGGGTGCAACATGCTGTTGGAAGGGCCCAAACCTGTGTAGCCTGTGGTGCCCAGCCTTCTGGGGGGATGGCCTGTGCATGTGCACTGTGCCACCCTGGCACTGGGTAGCTGCCCCTGTCACCCACCTGCGTAGTGGTCATGGTATTGGCGACCAACCCGTATTGACTGGTTGACAGTCCTGCACACGTCTGAGATGCCGAGGCCCCGGGGGCCATGCTTGATGGCAGGTAACCCCTATGCAACTGGGGGCCCTGCTAATCGGCCCACGGCACCCAGGTCCCGGTCCACCCCCACCTCAACTGTGAGTCAGCAATGTGGCCATGGCTGGAGGTATGCACCCCCTCCCCCGCATAGGTGTTCCGACCACCACACCCTGGAAGGGGAGTAGTGTACTCACTCGGAGGGGGAATCGCATAGTCCTGCACTTGCAGAAGGGGAACATCTGGCTCAACATTCTCAGATGGCTGCCCTGTCCTAGGTCGTGCATTGGTGGCCTCGCATACCGTCTTTTCGATGGCCTTCATTCGCCGCAGGATCACTTTTATTTGCTCTTGCCTCTCATGCTGGGTGGTATGTTCCGGAGTTGTACTGCATTCAATCCTTTCCCGCTGGGGCTGCAGTCCGGGCACTTGGTCCTGTGGGGCCTGTTGTAGGTTCCTCCTTGTACGCTGTCTGTTGGGGCTCTTGTCCCTGAAATGAGAGGGAACACCGCAGCGGCACCTGCCCCTCCCCCTTGGGGGGGAGGCCCCATCTCCTGTGATAGGGTACCAGCACCAAGCGGGGGGATCTCAAAGGGACCATCTGGCAACCCCGTAACAACGGGGACCCCACTTTGTGGGTCCTGACTCGCCTTCTTTGCCAGGGTCTTCTTACCCGGGGCNAATGAGAGGGAACACCGCAGCGGCACCTGCCCCTCCCCCTTGGGGGGGAGGCCCCATCTCCTGTGATAGGGTACCAGCACCAAGCGGGGGGGTCAGGCACCCCTAGTGGTAAAGAGGGGATGTCAGTGGGGGGAGGGAGATCCGCCCATTGCTGGATAGCTGCCTCACATCCTCCAAGCCTAACCTGTAGAGAACCGAGCACTGCAGCAAACGGGTCCCCCGTGATCTCAAAGGGACCATCTGGCAACCCCGTAACAACGGGGACCCCACTTTGTGGGTCCTGACTCGCCTTCTTTGCCAGGGTCTTCTTACCCGGGGCCTTGCCCTTATTCCACCCACCATCCTCGGCCATGTGTGTGTGTGGGGGTGTTGGATTTCGCTGATGAAAAAACCTACCACATCCGCCGCGCACACTCTTGTTGGTGGGCTGAGCTGCAACCGTGTGCAGGCTGACATGCTCCACACCTCCACCAAAGCTGCAGTCCATGTGGTTCCACGGATGTGAAGGGAGGTCTGTTGGAGCGCCAGGGGGCCACACCCTTGTCCCATCCTCCCCCCACCTAACTATGCCGGGGGGGGAAGTGCCAAAAGCCCCTGAAGGCTCCTGGGCTCCTAGAGACTGTGCTGCTCACAATCTGACAGCGGCTGTGCCCATTAAGAGGAGGCCAGTGGGGCCTGAGAGGAGGGAGATGAACCTGAATCACAAAGGGGGTGTGCACCTGTACCCCGTCCTCCGCTGCCTCACTCATAAGGGAGCGGGGGAGAGAGGAGGCGCCAAAAGCCCCCGAAGGCTAGGCATTCCTAAACGCCATGCAGCTATCTGCGTGGTGACTCCGTGCCCTGAACTTGGGAGAGGAGGAGTGCGAGCAACCGCCTGGCGAGCACCACATGCTGGCGGCTCACAAGCGGGGGACACAGGCTACCCTGGGAGCTCCGCGGCATGCTCCGTGTCTCCTTGCTGCCCGAGCCGACTGAGGCTTGGGCGGAGAACCCTAAGATGGCGCCAGGCAAGTCTCACGATGCGAGACCACCCTCGCGCCAACACCGGATGTGGTTGCCATAGCAACCGTGCTACTAGCGGCTCACGGCAGTGGCAAAGCCGCTGCTATGTGCATCCTCATCCTCCTCCCAGTGGAAGGGGAGGGGCCTCACAAAGCCCTCATGCCCTCTAGGGGTCTGCCTGAATGGGCAGACCGGCGGGCAGGGGGAATTGTCAAGGTTACCCTCTGAGCTAGAAGGACTGAAAGCTTTTAATAAAGCAAGCTTAGTTCTCCTGTTGAGCTAATTGCGCTAGTAGACACTAGTTTTATTTAACTCTAATTTTTTGTAAAGCAGAATGCTTGCACACATTATGCTATTCATGTTATTTTCTACCTTATGGGAGATTTAATAACGTGTGCCTGCGCCTTTTCTCAGTGAAATCTTTCTCTGACAGTAACAGAAATCTTTCTCCCTCCATGCTCCAGTCCGTGAACTCCGCTCATCCTCTGTCCCCTCTCTCACCCTCGCACGCCTCTCCTGCTCCTCTAACTGCCTTCGTCCCTTCTCCCTAGCTGCCCCACATGCCTCGAACTCCCTCCCTGCTCACATCCACCTCGCCCCCTCCCTTTGTACCTTCAAATCCATCCTCAAGACCCACCTCTTCCGCTCTGCCCTCCCCAACTCCTCGCTCCCCTCACCTAATTCCTGCTGATGCCTTCCATCCAGTACAATCTGTTACCTGTAGTCATATTCTCACTACATGGACCAGCCAGCCATCATTCTTGATGTAACCAAGCCAAGCACGTTCACATGGGACCTCACAGCTTCGTGAATGTTACACTCCTTGTTTCTCCCTCTGTTCCCCTTCCTTCATCTCCCCCTCCCCCCCGGTCTCTCAGATTGCAAGCCCTAGGGCAGGGACCATGTCATTGTCTATTTCATTACTTTGTAAAGCACCAGGTACATTGCTGGTGCTATATAAATGCTTGCTGCTGCTGCTGCTGCTGCTGCTGCTGCTAATAATAATAATAATAATAATAATAATAATAATAAAAAATATGTGTTCTGAATTATATTAAATTGGAATGTGTACATACAGTGAATTTAACGATAAGTTAACTTACTTCCGCATCCAAGCTTATCATAGAGAAGGGACCTAAAGCAGGGAAAGAAAGGCAAGATGAAGTTCCGTGCCTCACTTGTCACTCCCAGCTTGCTGGTGTAGCTTCCTTTCCAGCATGCTGGTTCCGGGAACCATCAGTGTTTTTGTGGAGAGGAGAGAAAACTCCTACTTGGTGGCATGGGGGAAACCTGGTGTCACGTTATGAATTTTCCTAGGAAATTTAGTAATGTATGCATGAATCTGTTAAGTGTAATAATGGATCCATGATTTTTCACTGGCTGGAAAAAAAAGGAAAGAAAATAGTGTGGGCATGCGGCCCAGCAGTAATCTTCTGTGATTGCTGCCTTGGTCTAAGATATTGGCCCTTTTTGTATGGATGCCCTCCCTCCTCACCCATGTGTAGCCGGGGGCTGTAAAGCCCCACGCCCAGCGGCTCCAGCTAGAGGGGACTCACCTGAGACCATCCCGCTGTGCTGCGCTCGTCCATCCGCCGCCGGTGCAGAGGGGATCCCTGTGCTGCTGCCGCTGCCTCGCTCTGCTCCCTGCCTCCTGGACCTGTAGGGGGGCAAAGAGACTCTGTGAGTGTTGGGGGGTGGGAGGAGCAAAGAAGCCAGCCAAGAGGGCTGTCCTGTCCCCTCCCCACCCGGAAGTAGCCAGGGGCTTTAAAGCCCCGCGCCCAGAGGCTCAAGCCGCAGGCCGCGGACCAAAGGTCTGCGGCCAAAGGGTGCGCGCTTTGGGGCTGCAGGGGGTGGCAGGGGGTTATTATTGTTTTTGTGGGTTCTCTTTTGTACAGGGCTAGGGTGGTAGGGTGGGGGTGTAGGAGGGGTGGGTAAGGGGG